>JACCHV010002978.1:0-454746 GCA_018907245.1 Eupristina koningsbergeri
TGACAGGTAGACAGAGATACATAGGTCTGTTTGTGGCTCCTCCAGGATACAATATCTCCGAACAATCTAACAATATATCCTGCAGTGGAGGTTGAATCCTCACAATCTCTAAAGCTAGCATCCGAAAAGGCTTCTAGCTCCTCTGAAATTGATCTGTATCTGATCCCAAGTGATACAGTTCCTCTAAGGTATCGGAAGATTCTTTTGACTTCCTTCCAATTCTCTTCGGTTGGCATATGCTGTTTTCTTGCTAAGAAATTTACAGCATATGCAATATCTGGCCGTGTAGCATTAGCCAGATACATTAAACTTCCTATGGCCTCTCTAAATGGAATTTTATTTTCCAGGCCATTTATGGAAGTTTCACTCTGAGGGTCAATGCATCTGTTATGCACTTGTCTTGTTACCATCGGTGTGCTCTGCGGGTTGGAATCCTCCATATTAAACTTGCTCAAGATACTCTTTGTGTAGTCCTCTTGATGCAAGTATATGGTCTTCTCTGAGATGTTTCTCTGAATATTTATCCCGAGAAAACATTTGGGTTCCCCCAAGTCTTTCATTTCGAAGACACTGCTCAATTGAATCTTGATTTTGTTGAGCAGTGTTTCTTCATTGCTTGCAAGAAGAATGTCATCTACATAAAGAAGGAGGACAGCCATTTTTCCTTCTTTACGCCATGTATACAAGCATGGTTCATGTAGATCATTCTCCAAGCCTAATTTTAAAGCTTCTTCGGTGAACTTCTTGTTCCATCTCTTCGGGCTGATCTTTAATCCATATAAAGATCGTTGTAGTTTGCAGACGTGAGTTCTCTTAAACTCATCGTCCACACTCAATCCTTGTGGAATCTCTAGAAATATATTTTCATCAAGAGTTCCATTTAGGAAGGCTGTCTTGACATCCAACTGGCAGACTTTTAAATCATGCTTATTTATGATTGACAGCAATGCTCGAACAAGGGGTAATCTTGAGACAGGAGCATACGTTTCCTTGAGGTCATATGAGCTCTTGTCTTTAAAGCCTCGCACAACAAGACGGGCTTTATATTTTGTCGAGCCATCTATGTCAATCTTCTTCTTAAAGATCCAACGAGAATCTATGATGTTAGGTTTATAACCTAAATCTCTTCGGGGTCTGGGAACTATGCTCCAGACGTTGTTCTGAGCCATGGAATCCAATTCCTCTTGTATTGCTCTAATCCAACTCTGATTTTCATTGGACTCCATAGCTTCTTTGAACGTCGTTGGATCATTGTTCAATGTTGCCATCAAACAATATGCAGTCTCATCTTGCTGCTGCTCTTTGCTGACTTTCGCAATATTAAGTCCAGCTTTTAATTCTCTAAGTTTGATGGCGGTCATGTTTCTTGTAACTGGACCAAATGTGTCCAGTTTCAACTTCTTAAGTGGTACTACTTCAGAGCCAGTAAGTTGCTTCTTCGGTCTTCCCCGCTTCTTGGGTTTCTCTGAGGTTGTATCATATTCGGTTTCAACTTCTGTTAGCTCTGAAGTGTTCATTTCATTCTCTGGGGTAGGTATGTCAACTTCGTTTGAGGCGTTGACATCCTTGTACATGACCTTTTTATTGAACTTTACGTGTCTTGATTCCACGTATTTTCTTGTAGTTGGATGCCAAAGCAAATAAGAATTTGCTTTAAATCCGACCAAAAACATTCTCACTGCTTTCGGTGCGAATTTTTGTTTTTGTGTGTGGGTCATTGTGTAGGCGACACATCCAAATCTTCTGAAGTATTTGAATTTATTGTGTGCCTGCCCTGTGAATCTGAAGATTGGTGAATCATACTCTATGCTCTTATGTGGAGTATGATTATAAATATGAAGAGCTGCTTCTGCAGCTAAGACCCACATCGTCTTCGGTAAGCCGGAATCAATCATCAGACACCTTGTTTTTTTCTGCAGTGTCTGATTGAAACGTTCGGCTATTCCATTATGCTCCGGAGTATAGGGTGAAGATGGTTCCAATTCTATATTCTCTTCTTTTATCAATTCTTGGAACTTTCCACCCATGTACTCCGTGGCCTGATCTGACTTGATGTAGCAGACTTTCTCGTTCTTGCCAAGAAGATTTCTTGCAGTCACGAGAAAACTTTTAAGTTTTTCTGCTGCTTCATCCTTTTTGCAGATCGCATAAATTTTGGCCCATCTTGAAACGTCATCTATGAAGGTAATTATGTATTTTTTACCTCCAGGATAAGACTTTGGTTGAATCGGTCCCATTATATCTGTGTGAATTGTGTGAAGAGGTCTGCTTGCTCTAGTTCTGATCTCTTTAAATGGTAATTTATCCATTTTCGAGATCATGCAGACCTCACAGTCTCTTATATTCTCTTCGAATCGGATTCCTTTAAGAGGCTGTGATTCTCCACACAATTTTCTTAAATAGTTGAGTGAGGTATGCCCTAAGCGATTATGCCAGAGCATTCCTTCACTCAATTCTTGGGTTTTTCTTCTAGGCTCTTCGGTGATCAAATACATCCGGTTCTCTAACTCTTTCTCTCCCTCCGAAGTGGATGTCATTTGATCTTTGTTCTCTTGATGATCTGGTGACCGATTCTCTTCATCTGAGATTAATCTGGCTTTGCAGATTTATGTTGCCGATGGTATATTTTCTTCACTCTGAGGTTTATCTTCTTTGATTTGGAGTCTAATAATCCAGTTGGGACTTTCATAAGACCCTTCTAGAATTATTTTTAAAGACTCCTTATCGTATACCTGCAGTGACTGGTCATCTAGTTTGATTCCCAGTCCTGCATCCGTTAATTGCCTAAGTGATAGCAAATTATTGCTGATATCACCGGCAGCCATAACGTTGGTAAGTATGATGCTCTCTTCGGTTTTGGGATTAGTATAGACAGTAAGGTTGCCCTTACCATCTATTTTCATATCTGCGAATTTATTTTTATTCGCACTCTGAATAAACTCTTCGGTACTCTTTGTGAAATTCTCTAAAAGGATGGCTTTCTGAACAATATGGTGTGTGGCACCCGAATCCGCAATAAATTCAATGACATAACCAATATTTGAATCAAAACTCTTACCTTTCGACGATTCGCCGTGGTTGCTCTGCTTGTTTTTCTCTCGCTTTTTGATAGTACGCTTCACCGCGTTAATCTTTGGCTTCTTCGGGTCATTTTGATTTGAGGTTTTCGGACGACCATGAGCATTACTCTTAGATTTACTCTGAGGTTTGGGCTGCACCTTTAATCGGAAACAATCATTCCCCCTTATGGTTCCTGATTGAGTGGCAATGGTAACAATACCACTTGCCACTTGCGATTAAAGGGCACTCTGATGCCCAGTGACCAAACTCGTTACAGCGATGACACTTGCCTGTCTTCGCTGAACCAGTATTAGCCACTTGTGCCTAAACTTGTTCAGGCACACGAGAGGATGAGAGCTTGGACTCATTCCTCTCAGCCTCCGTCTGAAGGACTGTCTCCTTCATTTCTTCGTATGTAAAATCTTTCTTCTGAATCCTCTTGTAAAGATTTACATACTGCCGGACTTCTGGCATCTCATCTTTGACGGCGTTGAAGAAGGCCGTCCTCTTTTCATCTTCGGAGAGCGGATGAGCGTCCGGAAAGGCTTCATATTCTCTGATAAGAGCCTCGAATTTCTCTATAAATTCGGCGCTCTTATCAGACTTCTTCATTCGCATGTCTTGCATGCGATTACGCACCGCAATGTGCGTAATATTATTTTCAAGCCTTTTGGCTTCTCTTAACCTTTCCAGTATGAGCCTAGGACAGGTCTCACGAAATACCATCTTATGGTATTTCTCGCTTATCCGCCCTATAATCAGGTTTCGCGCGAAGCGAAGGTCCCGACTTCTCTGGTTCTCTGAGAGTTGGGCGGGAGGCAGGACATCAGAATCCAAGATGTATGCAATATTATTGCAGTCCATCTCGGCTCCTAAGAGGTCCCGCCACAAATTGTAGTCCGATTTCGAACCCAATCTGTAGTCGTACTTTATAGTACGACCTTCCGCCCTTTTCTCCTCTGCGGTTTCCTCTGCGATGGTAGTCTCCATCTGTTGTGGATCCTGGTCAGCTTCCACCATGCTGACATTGGAAGCCTCTGAATCTGATAATTCTCTATCCGATAACTCTAAATTGCTCATGGCGTTCTCAACCTCTCCTCTATTGCTCTGAGTGAGCCGAGAATTGCGGCGCTCACGACTTGAAGCCTCATCTAAGCTTTTCAGTCGCTGAGCTTCCAGCAAATTCTGGCTCACAGTGACCATCATATTTGCTGATTCTTTCAGCGTGGTCATGGAATCTCTGAGCTTTCGAGCTAATGCGACATTGCTGTCGATTAGCTCTCTTACCAATTGGGCATTAAAGCCTATTGGGAGAGCACTCTGGGGTAGGCCGATCTCTTGGGGAGTCTGGTTCTCTTCGGTGTTCATCTAGATAGAGAAAAAAGCAAAAACAAAAAATTACCTCTTGGGTCGCTTTCTCAACTCATCTATCCATGCAGATGAACGTGCAAACTCCCACTACGACCTGTAACTACAAAACATCTACTTCTACGTAAATCTACGTCTAATATAACTCTTACAACATGCCTAAAACTAAAGTGTGAGATCCGCCTCTCAAGAGCCTCCTAGAAGGGAGCTGAGTTTGCCTCACCGAAAGAGTTTCAGTGAAAGCGCACCCTAGATTCCCAATCGTGTGATTCGAAATCATTTCTCCCTCCGTATTTTTGAAACAGTGCTAGTGTACACGTCTGCACACCGCACAAAAATTTCAAATTTTTCGGAAGCACCCCGCTCAAGCAGCTCAAACACCCAGCTTCAAACGAGGGAGATACATTTGTTAGCATGAGAAACACACAGTGTGTGCGCCCCCATGCCAACCATGTACCTTATGCGTTTAATATATATACATATATTTGTGGTGATTCCTCAATAGGCATTTTACTCTAAAAGAAAACTCTAATTTTTATTTTACTTGTGTGTTTTATTGTCTCTTCGGTGTGAATTTTTTAAATAATAAAAAAAAAAAATTCACCACTCAAAAAATATAAACTTTGAATGCGACATTCAAAGTTTTACATCTAACTTCTAAACTATGTATAAAATGCACTCTAATACATTTATATACATTACACTTTTATACCTACACCTCATGTGTATTTGAGTATAGAAGTGTCTTCTACATCTTATTTTATATATATCTAGATATATTAATTTTTAATCTTGGGGTTGCAAATTTTTCTCTAAGTTTCCATTAAAAAACACACAAATTCTCTAAAATATTTAGGAAACCTCTTAATATGCCCATTGAAAAATACCACATTTTCCCTCTTATGTGAGATCCACCATATAGCACCATGTATATGTAATCAAAGTAAAATTCTGATTACATAAAAATTTTCTTCAATAATTATTATAAAAGAAGAAAAACTCTACAGACACATACTCACAATATGTGTGAATACGTCTCATGGTGCTCATGGTTAACCTCAGAGTTATTTATAATTATTCTAATTTATGAATATATTTCAATTCAAAATACATTTCATGCATCTAATTCATCTGAGATATATTGCAGGCGATACTGTAGGATATCACCAGCATACATATCATTTCTCTATATTTGAGCATATGTATGTATATAAATACACACATACAATTCAAACACTCATACATCTAAATTTATAGCATGCAATAATATTATACTACACACAAATACACTCTAAACATTCAATGTTCAGCATTTGGAAGTTTTTATTAATTATATGTACATGTTGCATGGCCTCCATACAGTGTGTACAGAACCTCATACAAATATACATATATTCACACTTGCAGTACACCTACATGTACACAATCAAGTATGTTTTATATATAATAATAATCTTATTTATTTTAAATCAATACAATAGTATTGAAAAAAAGATAGATCTCTTTATTCTAAATATTTTCTCTAAAAAACTCTAAAGTAATTTGTAATTTATCAAAAATCACAAAAAAATTACTTATAAAAACTCCAAATACATTTTGAATTTCCTCTAAGCTGAACATTTTTAAATGTACATCAGAACCAATCAAATCCAACCCATAGGTTAGTGCATGAAAGGTTAGGCTAGCTTAGAGTAAGCCAGTCAGTCCCTTCTGCTGCACTGTTTACAAAGCATGTGTATTACACAATGCTTAACCTATAAGTTTGTTTTGAGGAGAGAAATATTGTTGTTTTGTGCTCTAATTTTACTCTAATTTATTCAAAAATGCTTTATCAATTTAATTTTGTGTTTAAATTTGACAATCAAACTTTAAGTTTTAATTGTCGCATTTAAAGCAAACTCTTTATGTTGTGCTATTGCACATATCTCTAACTCTAAATTTATTGATATATGGCAGATGGTGTTTGTTTATTCTTAAATATCAATGGTATTGAGTCTTATGCACAAGTGTTGTACACTCGACTCACACCATGTGAATATTATTTGAGCAAGTTTAAGTACTATGTACTTTTATACTTGCTCACTCAAAAAATAATTCAAAATCTGTTAGCGAGAACTCATGTTCACACTTAATTTTGCTTAATTAAGCATCCCACCAACAGATATTGCACAATTTCACTTATTAAAGTGATGAACTTTGTGCGCTTCTTAAAATTTAACTTCTTATATTTATTGAAACAAACATTCATCTGTCATTATGCATTTTTGAATTTTATAACCTCTAAACACTCATAATATGCAGCTGCACAATGTATTGTACAGCCACAACATCAATGAGTGCATAAAAATATGCACCATTGCATTCTCTGACTGCTATTTGCCTGTTTTTGTTTCATGTACATATTGTACATGAAACCATTAAAAATATATGTAATATTTTTATAATCTAAACATGCTCGCTAGCATGTGACAGGCTTTTAACAGTCAAATATGCCCTGCTTTTGCATATTATTCTAAATAAATTACTCTAAATACATGTGTATGTGCGACAATCTGTCCTATGTTTTATTTATAAATATATAACTCTAAATGCAACTAATGCATTCTTTGGTTTTTAAACTTCATGCACTATTTATGCATGAAATCATTTAAAATAATTATTCTAACTTATATATCAAATCAAGACATGCTCGCAAGCATGCAATATGATTTGATACATAAAAACACAGACATTTTATGTGTCGCACATCACATACAACATTTCTCTCTCGCATATTTGCTCTTGTTGCTTACCATTCATGATATTCTCTAATATATCATGAATTATGAAAACAACAATTATGCAAACATAACATTCACATTACATGCAACTACTTACATGCAATTACATCATTCTTACTCTAAATATACTTTTTAATAATAATTAAAAAGTACTTACATTGTTGATTTGATGGTTCTGAAAGTTCAAAAAAACACACCACTCACTGCACTGTTTTTTTAATTTTTATTTAAAGCACTACACTTTAAACACTCTGAGAAGCTCTTGGGTCCAGCGCAGTGAAGCGTGTCCTGGGCCAACAACCTATTGTACTCTGGTGAACAACTCACACGCTCCTTGTAGGTGACGGTCCTCCTGGAGGTGCTGCAAGTTGTCCTTTCAAACTCTGAGGGTGGCTTCAGCTGCGGATGTATTCTTAGTTGTGGGTTGACTTTCGTCTTCCCACCGCTACGCAGTGAAGCAAGTCAGCTTTCAAGCACTCTAAGAAAAACTTCGCGTAAAAGCTTAAAACACGTCGAACACGTTTTCAACTTTTCCGCGCGTTTTTCAATATAGCTGATCTCGCGATCAAGTCACACGATACTCCTTTTGAATATCGACCGATATGTCGATGCGCAGATCGATCGTTATCGATCACTGCGCATCTTTCATACCGCTAGGGAGAGCGCGATTGGCTCGTTCGAGCAGCAAGCAGTCGCCTAAGCTGCTAAGCTGCAAGCTACCCGACATGCATACTCAGAAGCAATAAAAAAAAAAAATTTATCAAAAAGTTTATTTTTTTTAATCTTAATAAATCAATAAATTATTCATTTATTACGTATTAAGGACCTAGTTAATAAATATTAAAATAATTATACAATCTACGAATCATCAGTTATTCATGTTATTTATTTTACTAATAATTTACGTTTTATCTTGTGATTTATACAAGCATCTATATATTGTCAGCTGAATGCAATAATACAGATAAGAATTAATACAACAATGCAGGCAAAAGTATTTATTCAATAATTCCTCTGTACACAAGTATCGTTGCCGTAGGCAAGAAAATAACCAACTACCCTCCCGCGCATGAAAACGCATCCTTCCCCGTTCATCAGGGTTGGCTGGCGGTCATCAGACCCACAGATGTTGCACTTTCTGTTTTGGGATTGCTTCGCAAAGTTATAACCCCTTGAGTGGGTCTCGGGAAATCGTCGCTTACACTATTAATAAGAAGTTTATTAAAAAATAAAGAAAGTTTACAAAATTAAATTTTTCTTTACGATAACATTAATTGTAAGAGTAAAAAAATGTTGAATGTTTATTTTATGAATATTCATAGAAATTTATAAAGGTTTAGTAACACGATAAAAAGTAATAAGATGGGTAAAAGAAATGGAGTTCTTATTTTTCGAGAAAAATATAAATTATGGTCATCATAAATACACGCCTTTTTTATTTGTAAGTGTAAATCACGACAAATTGAAAGATTCACCATATTCTATTTCTTATGTAAAAATCATTATTTTGAACGACCTTCGAATGTAAATAGTAAGTACAGAAACAAACGATGTCATATTAAAAGGTATTTATAAGAAAACTCGTTGGAACAAAAAATAGCAGAAAACTTTTTACGCAGTCTTGAAAAATCGCCATATTGTCATAGATTTTGTGCACGTTTCAGATAATAATTCGGTAGTTGCTTTTCGAATACAAAATACCTAAGGGGGAAAATGAGCAAGAGAGAGCTTGGACCTAAAGTAAGTAGTATCACGTGAAAATTCGTCTGGAGGTAAAGTTATACGTGCGAACACAACGATTCATTTCTCGAGAATTTTTTCTTCTTTTTCATTATTCTGGATATTTTTCTAGAATATATTTGGATTAGCAACTTCATGACCAATGTGTAATATTCTTCATATAAATATATTATCTATGAATATCATTTCATTTGTCTCAAGATATTTTTCCATAGATTAATAAAATAATTATAATATTAATATTATTATTATTATTAATAATAATAATAATAATAATAAATAAAACTTAAATATATTAAAAAATTTTTGGTGTAAGAACTGTAATTGTGTATTTGGATAATCTGAAAAGTTATTATAATAAAAATAATTTATAAAATATTAAAAGTGTAACAAAAACGTATTATTGTTATATTATTATAAAAAAATAAATATAACCATAGTTTTATATAAAGATATAGCTTTTGTACTAATTTTAAGTATATAGCAATTTTTATTTTAAAAAAGTATAATTTTAATTTAATAGTAAATTTATATGCTAATATAATAAATTTGGATAATTTCAGGATAAAATAATTTTAATTCAAAACTTAAAAGACAATATGAAATTATGGTCAATTAATCATGTACTGTTTTTCAACTTATGAATTTAAAAATGATTTACCGCTTCTTTCTTTAAATTTATACGAATTCTGCTACTTTATATTTATTTTTTACTGTACAAGGATAAAACAGATGTAGTTCTTTATAATTCATCAGACATATTATTCGATTTATTGATTTCTGGTAGGACAAATTCATACTATGTAGTTTTTAGTTCATAATATTCATAAAAATATCTAATAAAATAAAAACGTATATCAAGTGGGTTTGTTGGTTTATCGTAATGAGATATTGGTTAATTAATTGATAATCTAATTCTTTACATACAATGACGTAGAACAAATCAATTAATCGTATTTATTTAAATGTACTTATACTATAGGTATTATAGGGACAAATAATAAATTTTAAGTTGTTAATTATAATGCAACAAATCATGATGCTATTCATGATATAAAAATGAGTTTAAGCATTAGATGTTATTACAGAATTCGTAGAAATATTTTATTTTGATTAATTAATTAATAATGTTCATTATTATTGCCCTCAATAATTGTGACTTAAATCAATTTCTGTACCATCATTGCTTTGATGAGGTGAATAAAATTATTTTGAAGTAATAATAATTTTATAAAAATAATTTATATTTTATACAAGTAAAGTATTATTTGTTATGAGTTTTTTTAAACATTAAATAATTTAAATTAGAATTTTCATAATGTTTGAACTTTTTTTCATAAAACTGAACACTTATTTAAAAATGATTTTAGATTTTTTTTTTTTTTTTTTTTGAATAAACTTATAAAAATTTCATCTAAAATATATCCAAAATATTAACTGTCAGAAATTATATTTCATTGAAAGTAAGAAAAAAAAGTTTACATTAAATATAAAATGACTTAAATTGTAGAAAAATATTAAATTTTTCATTTTATTATACTTTTTAAATTAATAATTTTTAATTAATTTTTTAAATGAAATAAATAAAATAAATAAATTAGCAGTATTAAGTTTCAATTTACGAATCAATATACTTAATTATGTGAAAAACTATGCTGGAATCTTATAAATCATTATAAATTTTATCAAGCATTAAATAAATAATAACATAAATTTAAAAATCTGTATTATCATGGAACATACAATATAGATAATAATTATTCCATCTATAAATTTAATTTTATTCAAGATAACTATTCTATAATAATAACATATTTAAAAAAAAAAAAAAAAAAAATTGTGAGTGTTTTATCAATTTATGGTTACAAAGAAGTTGTAAAAAATTTTTTTTTAGCTTCATTTCAAAGAAAATCATAAATCCTATAACTGAAACAAAAATTTAATGTAAATTCAATATTGATGAGAATAGTACAATTTTTTATTTTAAATTGATGTTGAGATAAAAATATTAAAGAAACATATTTAATAAATTAAGTTCAAAATTTAAAAAATCAAAATAAAATGCAAGAATTTCAAGTACAATTATAATTTTAAATTCATATTTTTAAATTTAATTAACTTATTTCTATAAAAAAATTTTTCTTTTGTCAAAATTAACACTCGCAAATTAAATTTTTTTTAATACTGTAAGATGATATTGCGTAAAAAAATTTAATCCATATTTTAGTTCATTTGAATATTAAAATTGAGTTTAATTATATTTTAATGAATGCAGATTTTTAAAAGAGATTGTATTACAATATAATGTATTAATTTACATTACTTTATAAAAACTTTATACATATATGAGTTAAAAGTAATGAAGCATAAAAAGTTAAAACTAACGAATCTGCATACCAAAAAGACGCAAATGAAATAATGTCTCGAATATTTTGATATTTTTAATAGATCGGAAAAGTTAAGTACTTTAATTATTACAAGAGGAACTGTAGGAATTGCTGAATTGTAACGTGTTTCAAGTCATAATGCACATTGATATTTTGAGGCCGTCACATATTTATCCGCTTTATATCATTATTATAATTATAATTGTATGCAATGAATACCTTTGGACGATTATGAATTATTTGTCATTTCTGCACCAAATTCAACAATCGCGGTTTAATTTGGAACCCATAATTACATGAAATCATAAGGAATTTCCCATAACTTGAGCTCATTTTCACAAGTAAAGTTTTTGTTAATATTGAACATTTAATTATAAAATATTTAATCGATGGATTCCATTTTGACTTTGTCACGCTATAATATCAATATCAGACAATTTAACGAATGAAAGTACAATCAAAGGAATCCTAAAAAAAATTACAATTTTCAATATTTGAAATAAATTCACATAATTATTTGATTCTTCTATAATTTTTTTTATTGGTTGAGATTATTAATAATAAAAAAGAAAAACTTATTGAAATAGATACTTCCTTTCCTTTTTTTCTTTATAAAAAAATATCTTCTGTTACTTTATCCTTTTATATATATATATATATATATATATATATATTTATAATAGTTCTAAAAATTGGCCAAGCTTAGCCATCGCCGTCATTCATTCTTAGATGATTTTATGTCTTACATATTATATCAATTGCAATTATGATTATAGATTTTAATCATTGAGTCTTTGCATTATTTATTTTTTTTTTTATTTGCTTTTTTGCTTTAGTTGCTTTTATAAATTTTATGAAATAGAAATAAATGTAGAAGCATAGCATGAAATTTGTATGAAGACATTTATGTAAAAAATTTTTTATTTATATTATAACCTTAAAAAATATTAATTTATATTAAATAAAGGTTAAAAAATGGTATCGAAAAAAATAAAAAAAAAAACTCAAGACAATATAATATGTTACTTTGAAAAAATAAAAAATTACAATTAAGCAATATGTTTGGAGGATAATCCCGATTCCCCATTTTACTTGTATTTCGTTAAACTTACCGAACCAATTGCCTTCAGTTCATAGCCTGTACTTCATTTGCTTACTTGTTGTATATTTTAAACCCACAGGCGAAATATTATTTGCTTTGACTTTCCCGTAAAGTATTTTCCTTGGTATAAGAAACTGACTACTTGCGTTCGGCCGGCAAAGATTATATATACCAATTACATATATATTTTAATGATTTCTTAACTGTTGCCTCTTCCATTTCTCATTGAAACATATAATTTGTACGCACAATTGTTCTATAAACTTTATAATTTTAAATTTAGTCTTTCCGTCCGCATGCTTTTCCATTTTTTCTCTCAGATCCATACTCTTGTGTACGTTTGCATGCATGCCCTCCAAGATGAGATACACTTCTGCACCGGATGATTGAATCATATGCCATTCCATTGTATAGAATAATTTTGTTTTTAAAATATTCCTTTTTCGTTTAATATATTTTCGAAAATTCGATAAAATAATACTTAAGAAGTGAAAAAAAGTACATCCATTATGGACATAAAAAATATAAATAAGATAAAGAATAAACCTGTTGAAATGCAACAATACTCATTAAGGAGTTTTATTACCACTATTAACTGTTTTTCAATAAGTTTTTGACCTGAGTAAGAAAGAGCGGACTGCTTACGCATTCAAGAACATTAATGAACTGCAGTACTGTGTAAACTTTCGTAGAGCCACTTAAAACTATTTCATACACATTTTTATATATTATAATATTTCTGTATCTTACACTAAACTCTAGTGTTCTGTAAATTTAATTGTGATTAAATAAAATATACCTTTTTTAAAAACTTATAAACAACAACAAAACCATATAATAATGTTTGCAAATTCTAAATGGAATGGAATGCATCTTGTTTCCATATCCTACATAAACCAATGTATAATTATTTTAAAAAATTGGAGAAAAAGAGAGATAGAAGCCATTACACTCGACCCCAAAATCAATAACATATGCTCCATTCGCCAGTACTTTTACAAAAGAAGAAGTTATGAAAGTTGTTTTACGAAGAATTCTTATATATTCGCATTTATTCATTTATTTAATCATTCATACAAATGGATATTTGTTTATGTACAGTCATCGATATTAATACATAAGCACATGTAAACACCTTCATTAAAACTCATATACATCTAAATGAATATGCAAATGTACGTACTCACTTCTATTGAACAATATTTAGGTATTTTGTATTTTTTTTGTTAAAATACCTTTTAAATTTAGAAATAATAATTTTTCAAACCATTTTTTTTAATTTTTTTGTTTAATTAAAAAAAAAAAATGTTAAATATAAAAGGTAAAAAGTTTAACTTCATTTTAATGTAGGCAATCATAATGAAAATAATTAAATGAAATAGCTAGATAATATTTTAACTCCGATCAATTGAAGCTTTACTATAACGTAAATATGACGTTGAAACATTAAATGAATGGTATTTTCATTATATTATACATTAGAGAAATTTAAAAAATTTCATTGTGATGTAAATTCAAAATAAAAAAATTGAAACAATTTTCTAAATTATATTTGTTTTTATTATTATTTATAAATATTTATCATAAGTATATATTTGTAAATTATAAACTTGTATGTAAAAAATAATCCTATTTAATACGCTTAATAGACTATTATAATTTTAATTATATCAATGATTATTATACAGTATATTTGTTTTCCTTTTATAGAATACTACTAAATTATTTAATACTTTAAGAAAAAATATAATTAAAAATGCAAAAATCATTGCATGTATATAATATAATTTTATAGAAAGAGTTATAGAGACAGTACATTTTAATTTTTGATCTATGATCATGCAGACAACTTTCATAAGCAGTAAATTTATTTTCAATTACTTTTTACAATAATGTAACTATATATGTTAAATAAATATAAATAATTAAAAAAATGTTAGTAAAACTGCATTGGTATCATCATATTGTTAGCTAAATACTTATTATTCTGCAACACGACTATTTAAAAAAAATTTAATTTAGTACCAACATTCTTTTGCTTTCTCTTTTGATTTTTCATTTTATCAAAAAATATTTTCTATGTGCGATTCATAACTATTTTACCTAAACAAGTACATAACTTCAGTCATAACCTAACTCGAACACAAAGATAAATTTACTTATTTGCATATCAACGAGCCATATCACTAAATAGTAACTTTAAAACTTCTATAATAATTTGAATATATTCTTATTCTTTATTTAAAATATGTGCACAATATAATTCATAAATCTTTATTATACTCATCAAAAGCTATTGTTACAGCTTAATAAAAATTAAAATTAAAGCTAAATTTGATATTACAGTGTTTTAATACTAGTAACTTTTTATTTTATTAACAAATTAATATAATGCATGACATTTTTCTTTAAAAAAAACAATTTTGAAATTTATTATTTTCATAATTTTTAAAAATTTAATACAAATCTAATAGTTTATATTTGCAGTAATATCAATTAAATTTCATCAATGTTATTACAATAAAGCAATTCCTTTAATTACAGATGTAGTGTAACTTGACATTTCATTTTATGAAAAATTTTTCCTAAATAGAATATATAATATTCTAATAATATATATATATATATCTTTAACATTTACAACAATTACAAGTTGTTAATTTTTTTAGCAATCTTGCAAATATTTAAATAGCCAAACTGTCGCGACCTTTTTATTCGCTATTCGATTAATTACATTAAAAAAAAGAAAGTATTTGCAGTTTACAAAAATTTTAAAAAATTTTAATTTAATTAAAAACATTCATTGTTTTTGGAGGAATAACAAAAATAGATAACACATTGATGCGGAAGATGCAAAAAGCCTAATTATGAAAAAGATTTCATATACACAGAACATCTCATCACTAATAAAAATAAGTATATTTTTAACATTACTTTTATCAGATGCCGCAGTAACTTTAATTAGTTCTCTATTGCAATGTATTCAATTGGTCTGCCTTTGAGTTAATCAAAACAATATCTTTTTTTATTAAGTGCTGCCGATTGTTTCTACTGATCTTGAACGATCCTATACATACACATACGACGTTAAAAATTAATACGTATCAGTATCGCTTCAGTTTTTTTATTCACGTTAAAATAAATGAAAATTAACTTTTTATTAACCCTTTTATATAAAACCATTTTAATATAAAAATTGCACTACTTCAGGTTCACGAATTATGATTACGGCTCGCAACATATCATATTTAAACGCTCTTTTGTTTGTTTTTTATTGTTCAATTTCAAATGCTATTCAAGAATTTTTTACTCAAATGTCTTGTTATAGTGATAAGGGAAAAAAAGTTTAGTGCAGCTTTGTTTTGTGTTTGAATGCTTAATTAAAACTTTAATTATCATTATGAAAATAGAAACTTTATTTACATTTAAATATGATTAATCAAATTTTCAGTTTTTTTAAAAATTATAAATATTAGTTTATTATTTACTGTTATAAATTATAAATAGTATAATAAATTCAGATATTAATATATATTATTTACATATAATAATTTATAAATTATCACGTTAAAATTCATATGAATTAATATTATTTTTGTGAAAAAAACATATATAATTGTATATATAATTAGATTCTTGGTGAAAAATATGTATTTTATTAATTTATTTAAATATATATGAATAAAGTTTATTTATTTTTTTAATGAATAAACTATTGAGGAATATTAAAATAAGGAATATAAAAACATAAATAATATTTTAATGCTTAGTAAGACTTTAAAAAAATGATATAATTATATTTCATAAGAAACTGAACAATATGATAAATTTTTATTACATAACAGTTTTAATATTAAATGTTTTTAAATTCTAGTACGTATTAAGATTTAGTTTAACTAAGTACTATAATAATAAATTTTAGATAGGTGAGATTTAAAACATTTTGTATGATAAATTTGGAATATCCGTAGGTGCCTGACTATTGTGATTTCCTTCTGTCACAATGAATATCATTGCCTATTACATTATTCATTTCAATACCGTTTCAAATATAAATGCATCCATTTAAATGTTTTTTCTTTAAATTGAGTACTCAAATATATCAAATATAATAATAAAAATTTTTTGATATAAGAAATATTTAAAAGTAAAATATTAAATTATTCTACTCATTACTTATAAGTATAGGACTAAAAATTATAGATATAACAGACAATAATTAAAATAAAGAAAAATAGGATATCACGTTTTATCATGCATTTGTCAGTATTCAAATCATTTTTTAATCCATAATTTCAGTATCTGTCTAAATAGTTTAAAATTGTCTAACATTACAACGAATTCGGATTACTCTCATAGTTATCCATATTTTTTTCATACTTGATAGCATTCCTCTTTTATTTCTTCATTTAATTAAAATTTTATTTAAAAAAGTAGTAAAAAAAAATAGTAACTTGATGTTTACATCTAAAATATCAAGTTTACATATATTCGAAAAATTATAATATTATTATTAATTTGCGAATGTTACATTTCAAAAGATTAGGGATTAAAAATTTAATAAATTGAAATGTAAATAATGATTAAAGTTTTATTATTTAATTTAATAAAAGAAAAACTTAATAAAATTATATTTCCATTGAAAAAAAAAATAGCAATGATTTTTCAGATTTCAGGTTTTTTGATTATTATTTTAGTAATGTTTATGATCTGCTAATAAGCTAATCGATGATTATTTTATTAGTTTATATTGTCAATGTATAATGTTTCTTCTTTATACAAGGTTAATCAAAATCATATGGTACTATTTTTGAATAATAAGATAATTAATAACTACTCACTTTTATCTTTCTTTAGTTTTGATGAATTTATTTTTTTATTTTTGGAAATAAAATTGTGCTTTAAAAGTAATTTATCTCATAGATTATTAAAATAAAAATAAAGTCTGTAATTTATGGAGAGTTATACTTCAACACTTAGAAGTGTATTCTACATCTAATCGAAAAAAGGTTAATCTTTCCAAATATTTATTTGCATACTGTCCATTACTGTCCCTTGAGGTATAGACACGAAAAGAGTAAAATTTATCTTTTGTTTTAGTACTTCTACCTTATATGTATCTTTGTACATTTACAGAGATCTCATTTTATTATTCTTTTTATTTACTCCACGTTTCTTGGCTTTTTTTGTTTTTTGTTTTGTTATTTCAAATTCCTTATAAAAAAATAAATTATATAAGTGTAATTTTCCTTTCTAATTACATTTATTTGCGTATTTTGAACAACTATTGTTTAAGTAAGTAAAATAATTTATTGAAGTTTTTTTTTTATAATAAATAATTCAAATTGAAAAGATGCATGAAAACTAACTCTACTGGGACATTAATTTTTGATGGTATGCAACAATACAAAGATTAATTAAAAGTTAATATTTTTTTCAAATGTAAAATTTTAAGTATTTTCAGAACAAAATTGAATTTAAATCATGTGTTAGAATTTATTCAGTTTATAACTACTGATACATAATAATTATTTTTTGTTAATTCAAAATTATTTCAAATTCAACATATCCGCATTTTTCTTTTTAATAATTATATAGATAATTTATTTTATTGAATAAATCTATATTATTTAAAATATCTATATTAATTTGAAAAGTCAATGTTTGATTAAGATATGGCGCAATTAAGAAATTTCATGTATTTTAGATTTTTAAATATTTTATTCTATAAATAAATCAATACTTATACTTTCTAGATATCCTGAATTCTAAATTGAATCTTTTTATGCTCAATATAGATTTGTTTTGTTTCAAAACAAATTGTGAAATAAATATGAAATAAATAAATCTATCCTTATTTTCAAAATCCAGAATATTTTAATATTGAATATTTTATTAAAGATCTTAGTGAATAATATAATTTTTCCTTGATAAGATATTACGATTACTTATCATGATAGTAATAATATTGATAAGTAAAAATCTTCATTTTACAAATTACAAACAATATTCTATAAAATAAACTTTTGACTCAAGACTTGTTTTAGATTTACATCAACTTGTTCTTAATTAATTGCGTCACTTATCTCTTATTAGTTTTAAATTAATGATCATTCATCTTTAAAAAATTTTTTTTAAAAAGTTGTAAAATAAGCACTAGATAGTTAAGTTGTTAAATAACTATTAAGGTTAATGAAATTATAATTTATTGAATACGTTCATAAGTTAAACAAAATTAATTAATAATTTTCTCTATGCTATATATAACTTATATCTGAAAATTTCATGTACTTTAAGTTTTAGCAAATTTTATTTAAGTTACAAATTTACGTATTATTAATACAATAAACTAAATTATATCAATTAATTATTATATGATTATTATTACAATTATTATTATATTATATTAATTATTATAATATTATTTTTGTATTCAAATAAAATTTGTAAATTTCAATTGTTTTGCATGCTTTTTTATTACATTTAATCTTAAATTATTTTCTTAAAACTACTTTGGAATCTAATAGAAAGTACCATTTTAAATACGATTGAATCAATGGTAAATTATGACGATTTTAAAATATGATTCGGAGTGACGACATCAAACAAGTGACGTTCGTATGCATTTCCGTAACATCGAATTTTATAATGATTTTCATAATCTATAATTATGGATTAGATTTAATAATTTCTCTGTAAATATATTATTGAAAATTTTCAAGAATCGTACAAGCTATCATTATTTTTAATCATTTTATAATGATTACAAAAATATTTTGCATCAGTTCAACGATTATTAGTTCTAACCGCTTCAAGTCAATAAGCCATAACAAGTCAATTTCATTTAGACATATTTTATGCACTTCAACTCGTGCTATTCTTGTCATTGTTTATACGATTGGTAGTCATTATTGATAATTATAACTTAAGAAGTATAAGTGATGAACTTTGCTTTTTGGTATCATAATTTTCTAGCAAGATTCAAGTTCCATCTTTATGGATTAATGTATTTTATGCATTCCGTGATAAAATGAAAAACTTGAAACAGTTATTATCAATCGTTAAATCTCTAATTTGTATATTAACACTATCGTCACTTTTTGATTCTAACGTAATAAATGTAAATTTCTAAAAAAGTTTAACTTTTAAGTTTTGCAGTTGTTTTTCTGTTTGGCATGAATATTCGTACAAAATATTTTTTTAAATTTGTCCAATAAATAACCAATATTTTTATTCTAATAAATATATATAAAAACTCATAAGTTTAAACTTTAATTTATTTTTACATATATAGCTATATGTTGTAAATTTGATTTGATTATTGAATTTTCTTTTACAATTAGTAATTTCGATTTTACTAGGACAAAAAAAATTTTAACAGATGCTTGTTTAAAAATGATAAAGCTTAAAATTATAAAGATTTTTAAAACAGTATGAAATTTAATTAGTTGACCAGTCATTTATCGTTAGATATCTTTTTATAGCTGAGATCAAGCATTTTCTTTTATTTTAACTAGCTTTACTAGTATTGGATTTTAATTATACGGCTTTTCTTATATGTTTTATATTTTTACGGCTATCTGAAATAAACCTAAGAGAATGTAGTGCTTCTTGCAATTTTAAAGACCGGTTACCCTAAGAACGGTTTAAGGTTATGGGTAATCCATTTTTAAAGAGACAAAAGCCGTGAACTCCTGGTGATTCAACTTTCTTTTATATTTCGAAATTGTAAATTCCTTCTTAAAGACTTTCCTTTTCATCACATAATTTAATGATTACATCAATATGTATATAATATATAATAGATATAATAGATAAGGGATGTACAATACAATAAATTCGCGAATAATAATAATTTACTTGTTTAGCATTTAGTTTTTATTGATTAATTTGCTTGAAAAAATTAACTTTAGTTAGATGTAATAACCTATAATTTTAATATAAAATCTTTTTAAAAAATAATTTACAACTTTTCTGGGGATATTATTTAGTAAATCTTGTAAATAAATTTTACCAATATAATATCTGATCAATTTGATAACGCTTGCTTGTAGTGCATACTACTCCAAACTCACTTTAACATAGCGTGTGGAATTTTCAGCAGTGTTTAAAAAAATCAAATTTTGTTAAGTACTAGAAAATAGAATGATACAAAATATTCAGCAATTTTGTTTCAATAGGTACTATTAAGCCAATAAACATTTAACTGAATATTTGTTTCATTAAGTTTACATGTGTAACTTTGTTGTTTATATATAGTTGCTTCTGGGCTTATGGAATGGTTAACTAGTTTCCGTAGCTTAATGGGCGTGAAAAATCCCTTTCAAAATACTGACACAGCAATTAAGTAATGTTTATTAAATATTTGGAAGAAAGATGATCTTCTTTCAATAGACTGCAAAAAAGACAAACGAGAACATACATGTAATATTTGTAAATATTTTTCTCATATAGAGCAAGCAAGGAATTTATTGCTGAAAACAATATGTAGTTCAGCTAAATGCATATAATGACCGATATTTCAAATTCAGCCCTTGCAACAATAATTTCACATATTTGAGCTTTTATCGGGTGGCATCAGAACGAAATACGCCAAAGCAGCGTAGTTGGCAAAAAAAAGAAATGTAAAACAATTCAGAGACAAGTGGTAGGAGAGGTTAACTGGCCTGGCATTTTGAGAGAAGTTTGAAGCTGAAAGCTCACCACGATTCCGGGCTTCGAATACAATGAGCGAAAGCGCACTGCGTTCTTCTTTTATTCACTTTCTCGACTCGATTCATTTTAAAAATAGGGCAGAACTGCATACCAATGCTTCTTGAGTCCATGCCGTTTACTCTTCCTCAGTCTCGCCTATGTTAATTCTTATTTTCAACGAAACCTTCAACCGTTGTCAGTCTCATGAAAAAGCTAGCAACGCTTCTTTGCCAATGTTCTTTTTTAATTTAATGAGGTGTTTTTTTATGACATGGCGTGTTTTCTGTTTATTTTAACACTTAATACTGTAATCTAATTTTGATGTTGGGTAATAAATTAATTTATAATTTAAAGTTGAAATTTTTAAGTTGCACGCCTAGGATTTTATTAATCTTTCACATAGCGTATAAAATGTAGATTATACAATATATCAAAATTAAATAAATATGTATTTATTACAGAGTTTAGAATTTCTGGTATAAAATGAATTACATTAAAATTCTTTCAAGTTTGAGATATTTGCAGCTTATTTTCTTCAAGTGAGAAGTATTTGGGTGTATAAACTTTTTAAATACGCCATTCTTCATGCCTTCAAGATTTAATTTATATGAAAGTAGTCAATATATGTACATATATATATATATATATATATATATAATAGAGAGAGAGAGAGAGAGAGAGAGAGAGAGAAAATAAATGGTACTGCATAGATGGTGGCAAATACTGACAATAATGCCGATTAAAACATGGGTTTCTCAAAATTTCTAGCAGAAAGAAAATAAATTTTCTGCACTCACAAATCATGTGTAATTGAAACCAATTTGACTAAAATAATAAGTAGGTATTGTAACCCAATACGTGAGATTTTTTTTAGACTAGAAAGTAGGTTGGACCACCAGGTTACCGAGGACAAAAATCAGTTTATTAACACCCACAGAAAAATAAAATAGCAGGTAGTGTTTAGCTTGACAAGCCCTGACAATGTCTCTGTCGACTCAAAACCCCGTTGTTATGGAAGTATTGGGAGTGGAATTGTAAAAGAAGGTACGGCGGAATTTATCAACCTTTAAATTCTTGCTATCTGCTGAAAATAATAAATGAGACAAGATTTTAGGGGAAAGTAGTAGGAGTGTTGTTCATAAGCAATATAGAATAAAAATTGGACTAATGATGCTGAAAACGTAAAGTGATTATTAGTAGTGACGGGTTATGATAAGGAAAATGGAGGAAAGATACGAGGTGTGGATTTATACGAAGCAAGAGAACCTGAGGAACCTTTAGTTGGAAGAAAAAAAGGTAAATTCGTATAGGATATTAATAACGAGTTTGCTATAATTGCTGTTCGCACGACAGAGATTAAAATCTAGCACTGTTGCGTATTGGTCGAGTGGACGATTTTTTAGGTATACTAGAGATTTACGTAGGTACCGGTGATACCTGTGAAAGCAACGGAGAAACCGGGAGTCAAGTTGGAAAATTTTTGACAGCACCCCAAATAGGTAAACCATGGAAAGTTATGCCGCGAAAAACCGACGAGAATTCCCGAAGTTTCGTGTAATTGAATATTTCGTAGTTTTTATGGAAGGACATGAGGCTGACTTGATCTGCATTAATTTTTTGACGAACACTATTTACAGAGAATCTATTTTTAGAGAAATTTAGAATAACACGTCAGTTCTGGGTACTTAACCACGCTGGACTATGGAATTGTGAGAGCGCCAATGTTGATACACGAGTAGGGAGATTTCCTTTTTATCTAGGTAAAAAGGACGGTCTGTGATTTCTTGGGCTTGATAAAAAAAAACCGCCAAGCTAAAAGCACTTTTATAAAGGATAGGAGAAAACGGTTCATTCAAGAAGCAGACCACGAGTTAAGTTGATAGGAGCCAAGGATGGCCACATCGTCAGCGTAAAGAGTAGTAGAATTACATTTTGAAAAGGATGAAATTTAGTTTTGACCCTTGCGGAATCCTAGAGCGAATTGGTCTAGAGGCAGAAAGGGCAAAACCACTCCAATCCTAGAAGGTTCTGTTTGAAAGATGATAGAGAGGATTGAGGGTGGAAATCCGAAGATAATTGATTATTCAGTTTTTTTCTTGCTATTGACTTTTGCCCCTAGAGGTAAATATGCGGGAAGACTTTCGAAACTTTTAGCTGAATAGTATTGAGAAAAAGTTCCCGAATAGTGTTGGATTGTCCCAACGATCACCGTGGGATGGCCCACTAAAACCTTTGCCGTAAAAAACAGATAGCTTACTAATCACGAAGGTTATAGAGCCTAAATAAAAAGAAGGAAGAGTAGCTAAGGTATTACTTCTAGGTTGGGATGATCTAATATTGATTTGCGAAGATTTTTTGCCACGGTTACTGCTACATTGGTAAGAGGCTGAAGATTGATGAGAGTCAAAGGGGATTTATATATAATACCTTGCCTAAACTTTTTATATGAGGAAAGTATAAACTCAGTAGTTGGCCGAGTGAGGTACTAAGGCTGCGCGCTGAATTCGAATTACGCTTGAGCTACTTATTACCGTGACGAATTAAGTCCTCAGTTAAGTTGAATTAACTTTTGGTTCTCAAACAAGTATATTGTTATATATATTATATATATATATTGTTAGGTAAGCTTAATATTAATTAATAATTATAAAATTAAATCTTTGGAAATTGATAAAACTATAATTATAAAAAATTTATAAGGATTTTTAATTAATTTATTTATAAGTAATTTTGAGATTTTTTGAAATTTTTAATTTTAAACTCGATAAAAAAATATAAATAAAAAAAATTTTTAAAAAAGCTATATCTATAATTTTAAGTATTTCAAATATATTAAAACTGTTATTAACTGTATTGATCAAATTTAATTGTAATTTTATTATGGCAATAATTATAGAATAGTATTATAATATAGAAAATTATTGATTCGATGATTTTCAAAAAAATATCCATGTATATGTAATAAGAAAATTGTACTACTATTTATGAATTAATAATGTATGTTATAATAATAATTCGTTGTTCAACAAAATCCTGTACTAATTCTAGTCTTTTATAAGTAAAAAAATCATTTTTAAAAAAGTATTTCAATAAAACGTCTTAATTATCTTTACATAATTTTCCTATTAATCAATAAATTACATTATTCTTGTTAATTAAAAGTTTTTAATGTATTCGATAAATTTATTTCTACAAGATATTATATATTGATATTTCTGTAACTTAGGATATTTTATAATTTTTTAATATTTATTTGTTACTAAAAAATATATATTACATAAGAAAATCAAAAAAATTATGAATATTTAAATAAACTTGATATAGCAAATGAACTAAGTATTTATAATTTTAGACAAGATATTTTAATCAAAGCCTTTATGAATTTTCTTTGAAAATAAAAAAATCTATTCTTACATTGTGTTGAAACAAAGAGTTATACAAGTTTAAATTGACTCTTATACAAAAAGAGAATTCTGGATAGCATGTAAGATAATGTACATTATTTTCTAAAAAAGAATTTTATACAACTCGAAAATTACGTTTTATAATTTAACTTATATGTTTTCAAAATAATTTTTTAAAAACTTTTGCTAAACTATAAAATTATGCATTCAAACTTTTTGACACTTCTTGTAAATGATGAATAAATAAAATACAAAGCTTAATTATAGTTATTAAATATGCAAAGTACGATAAGTACTGAAAATTAAATAAAATTTTATAAACAAAATCACTTGATAAAATTTTGTTTAAAATTATATTTAGATAATCTCATTTCATTATATACTTGTGCCTATAATTCTCTACGAATCCAGATTTATAATAGAAGAATTGGATTACGAATATAAAATTTGTGACTTTATTTTACTGCTCGTAAAATTATAACATTCATAAAAATATAAAGGTCTGTACGTAAAATGTGTTAGAAATTTTACATAATTAATTATTGTATAAACATATTGTAATAAAATAATTAAAGTAAACAAAAATTATGATGAATGTTAACATTATAAAAAGTGATCCATTATTAATATGACCATTGTGAAATATATTTTACTTTAATATTCCATTAATTAAATTATAATTCAAAAATAAAATATAATATTTTAAAAAAAAATAAAGAACTGAAATTATTTCATATTTTTTATTAATAATAAATTCACCAATAGCGATAAAATTCATTTAACCTTTTTTTTCAAATTTGCCGTAACAAATTTTAACAAACCATTTTTCTGTTTTTAAATGAATCCTTGGTGAATGACACAATTGATACTTATACGGTGTATTTAAATCCCATAACAACAGTATTAATCGAAATGCAATACAATGCTAAAATTGAAATGAATGCAAATTCAATATTGTATAAAATAAATGTCTACCTTTTCATGAATGGTTATTTAATCATAAGTATTACATTTTTTTCAAATTAAAAAAATATTAAAAAAAACATGTTTTAAAAAGAAATTTTACCGTGAATAATATTTCTTCGAATTGCCATAGTTTTGATATTCTATGAATCGTGGCGTTGTTAATAATATGAATTGAAAATTTATGCAATCGAATTTATTACGCATAAATGAATGTTTATCAGCATTTATATTCAGACTATTTATTGTATTTTGCAATGGCTTATGAAAAAACGAGTAACTAATACAGAAAAGGATCGTTGGATGGACGAGTTTAATTGTGCATTTTAAATTTGTATTAAGAATCTTAAACGACGGTCTGTCCACTTTAATCATAATAGAGAGAAGGATAGATGTGTTGGAGTACTGCACTTAACTAGACATATTGAAATGAGAAGGAAAAAGAGATAGAGTTGATGGAGGACAATAAATTGGAGCGTTGACGTGTCCGTATAACTATTTCATCTACCTTTGTCTACGTACACGTACTTTATAACCTCGGAGCACGTGGAACAAAAGCAGCGATGAGAACTTTACAGGTACTTTTATAACTGTTATGTGTTTTCTGGCATTACAAGGACATAGTGTGACTGTGAATTTTAAAATATACACGGCTAGTACAATGGCAAAAAAGGTAGATAATCGGCGTCTCGCACACATTTTGTATCGGATGGACACTGAATTCTTGATTGGATTGCTTTTATTTCGCCGCAATACATATTTCTTATGTAAAATTTAACCTTATGCCAAAATTAAAAAAATGCATATGAGCCATTTGAAAATAAGTGTATCATTGCATTTACATGCGAACGTCTTTTATGGGCCTTTATTAAAGTTATTTTATTAAAGGACCGAGCTGTTTTACTTTGGTTTTGATTCGTTGCATTAGCCATTGCATTCTCCATTATTATTTAACATGCAATTTATCCACTGAAATTTTTTCGGATCATAAACGTTAACGGTTTTAATAATATTTTTTAAGCTGGATAAGCGAAATACATCTCCCGCAAAATCATTTCGATGCTTCCGAAAAAATAAACCTACATTTTAAAATAAAAGAGCTTCTATGGCAATACTTAGATTGACACAGTTTTATCCATTTTAAATAATACCTTTGAAATAATGCTTAGATATAACTATATACCATCTGCCATTCGGGCAGACTTCTAAAATAACTTGGAATGTAATCCTCGATTATAGCACAATAAAAATATTTTTCAATTTATGAACTGTATTGAGTAAAGAAAGAAAGGAAGTTTAAACAACTGAGGAATATATGCTATTACTCTATAAAATATTCCAAAGTTATTCAATTTTTCGTATCGGCTGCACCTGATGCTTCATCGCTAAATATATGTATATATATGCACAGCGCGCAGATGAAGATAAAAAAATTGTTAGTTGCGAGTAAAATACTGAATATACGTAGACATCGAAGGAAAGTAAGAAAACATGGACAATAAAATATTAAATTCTGAACTTTCGAAACATAAGTGAAATGGGGATGTTCAATTGTATACAAGAGAGACAAATAAGAACAAATAATTTATATTTTAAATGGTAAAATGTTTACTTTTTAAGGTCTTTTGAGTTATTACCGTAATATTGATGTGCGCTGTGTATTATTAGGTGTTTTTCACGTATTTTTAATTCAATATTATTTATGATTATTTAAAGCAACATTTGAATATATAAAGTATTAGTTACAGTTGTAATTCAAAATATATCCACTAATACGTTATACATTGCTTTATTCACATTTTTCAAAATTTGGAACAAAGCCATCAATCAAGTGCTGTTGCTAATTTACGTGAGTTTCACAAGCTTAGCACCTCAATTTATCACACGGACTTGTAAAAAAACAAAGCCTTTGTAAATGTTTTGTGAAAAACCGCAAATGCAATAAATACCATTTCTACGACAGCTCTCTTACGTTATATTCAGATACTTTGCTACAATGAAAATTGACACTTGGAAACGAAAAAGCCGACTATCGATTATCGTTTTCACGAAAAATATTTTTGGATAAGACCAAAGGGTTTATGTTAAACGCCGGAATTACCGGAATTACCGAGTGAGCTTGTTCGGAAAAATAATTTATTTCCCAAATGGGAGCAGGATGGCTTTATCACTGCAAGTACACCAGCAGGACTGCGATTGTATTGGCGCTCGAGTGTGCGCTCGCACGCATTTTCGCAGTGGCCCGCAGCGGGAAATAACAGGTAGCCGAGTAATTTTCGAGTAATTTTCTCCTCGACCATCTCACTATCAAGATACCTTTTTAGGGCTGAACGTCTCTGAGGCCAAGTTTTGGGGTGGGCATCACTACGTTCGGAGGGGTGGCCACTCGGCGCCGGGCCGAACTGCGTGAATCTTCGAGTTCGAGGGCTTGGAAGGTCACGGTTGGGCACCAATAACCCCATAACCCAATAATCGTAGCCGCTTTTCACTGCTTACGTGTGTATCGATTGGTCTATTTAACCGCGGGTGCAATCGCCTCGAGGAAGAGAAGCAACGAGGCCGCATTTCCTGGACAACCGAGCAACAAGCGCCCAAGGCCACTGCAGACGTCTCATCCAGCATCCACGTGTATTCTCCGGTAGTGGTGTTTTAATTACCTCTTTTTTAAAAAAAAAATCAGAACATTAACTTTTAACTCGCTAGCCCTCGTTTTGGCGTGAGCGAGCTCCCTTTGAGCTGCGATTTCTGCTCGATAATTTATTCGATGCCATTGTTTCTTTTGCTCGTAAATACGATTTCGATGTTTTGAATTTTTCATCTTGATTCCAGAAAATATTGGACACAAATATGCTGGCTGAAATAAATTTTAGACGCTGCAAAGTTATAATTTCAGCTTTTATTACTCTTGAACTGCTTGAAGAAAATAAAATTAATGAAAGTTTTATTTCATTCACTTTATGCAATCTCGTAAAATATTTTCAGCTTATCAAACTGACTTTAAATAATTACAATCCACATAGATTTATAACATCAAATTTCAGCCATTAATCTTAGTGGAAAAACATCTTTCTTGCAACATGTATTTCATTGTATGCATTCGAAAGTACAAATTTTCCACGCATAATTTATGCTACGTTGGATAAGCAAATATTTTTAAAATAAATTAAAAAATATTTTATAAAAATAAAACTTCTAAAGATCCAAATTTTTATGCGTTTACTACATGGAAATTATAATTGTCACTCATACCGAAAAAGAAATTCCATCGAACAATTTATTATAATAAAATCCTTCCAATGGTGTTAAAACGTCGTCAATATTTTTTTAATCGTTTAATATTTTAATCTTTTCACTAAAAATATTGTATAAAATTTTATTCTTTATAAATAAAGCGATACATTTGTATAGCATACATTTGAATTCGGCGACAAATACACGATTTGTTATTTCCATATCTATTGCATAAAATGATCGAAGATAAATACGCGTATTTGAGTTTTTTTATAAATCTAAAGCTTCAATTTATCTGTTGAACTAACTAGAGCTAAGTAATAATAATTATTTATGTTCATTTTTACGATAAATTAAAAGCTATTTTCCGAAACTTGCTTTTAAAATAAGATTCATAAATTTGTGTGAATACTTTTAGTCAGTTATTCTTGCCAGAAAGCAAATTTGTATAAAAATATTTTGTAAAAATAAATTTTTTTCTTCTACATTATGTCATGTATGTAATATTGCAATCGCATACGCAACGAATAAGCTGTACTCGCGTCAGTAAACGTCGACAAAAAATTAGGAAATTGTCAATGAGGGAATCGAACTGAGTTGCGAGTAACGTGAAACCCGCGAGTAGTAAGAATTTTTAAATTCGCCAAATTGGAAAAATTCAAGATCGAAGGCGACGATGAATATGAAGGGGTCAATCGAAACACAACACCAGAGAAAGTTGACCGAACGATAATCAAGCAGGAACACTCGGAGGGAGAATTTGCGAATTTTGCAATTCTCCATACAGCGCAAATAATGAGTCAAATTGAAAGAAACATATGGGGAATTCATTTTCAATTCGTACTTCGGTTCGGAGATCGGTTCTACTCTGAATTATTCCGGTTCGGACCCACTCTCTTTTCTTTAGCATTCATCACTATTTTTTTTATATACAATCGGGACTTAGTTTTTTTTCGCGACACGAACCATTGTAATACACATCATCTTACTCTCTCTCTCGTTCATTAAGAGATATAATAAAATATACAATATTCATTAACTCGCGTTTTCTTTATTGATAATTCCGAACCTTACGAAGGCCGAAACGCTTTGACCGATTCGGCTAGGGCAGAACGAATCCTGGAGAAAATTTCGCGATTCAATTATCAAAGAATATATATATTTGCGACTGCTTAAATACGTAACAATAAAAAAAAAAAAATTAAATTAATAACATAATTACTTTTTTCAATAAGTGCCATTCTAAACAATTAAATTTTCATTATTAATCTTAATCAATAAATATTTTATTGAGAATATTTTATTCCAATGAATAAAAAAAAATAATACGATATGCACAATATCATTTATGTAATTATCAGTGGGAATGCTGATTTCTTTGCTTAAAAAATAGTTATAAATTTTAATGAAAATTTTTTTTTTAAATTTATTTGTATTGTAACATTTTTTATTATATAATTTTAATTTTATTTAAAATAATCTAATTTTCAATATCATATAATAATTCTAAATGTTGACAATATATAAATCATAGTTTAATAAAAATATTTAAAAAAAAGAACTACGAAAACAAATGATAGAAAATCAAATAAAATTATCTCATAGACTTTTTATTTACTCCTATGCATACCTAAAAACCAAGACTACTTTTAGATTTTTGACTTTATTTTCTTATATTTTTCTTCCACAATATCGAAGAGATCGACATTCCAAGAGTAAAATAAAGCTTCAGTAATTTAAAAAATCCTGGAGTATTGAATAAGTACTTATAATAGTTAGATATTTTCTTACTTGATATTAAATTAAAATGAAATACTAATTGTATGTTAAATAATACATAATATATTACATGTGCAAAGACTTAACGTTAAATGCAATGTTATTGGATTAGACATAAGTATCGGATAGTCCAAGCAATAGAGTACTTTTTTTTGGGTCATGAAAAAAAGGCAGCTAGTGATGTATATCAAAATTCGTGATAAAATCACTAGATTCTTCTTTTCTAAAATGCCACTCATGACATTCATGGTTTGTTTTTTATTTTTACAATTTTAATGAAAAAGTGCATTTCTGTACGTTTTCTGCTATAAAATGAAAAGTTTTAATTTTAACAGTATAGTATTAATGAACGATTTGTAGCTAATAAAATTATGAATGAAATGCATTTTTTCGTAAAGCGATTGGAAACTTAAATTCTGAGAAATTTAGGAAAAATCGGAACATTTTTAAATTGTTTAAAAAATTTGGTACTTTTTTATTTTTTAATATTTAAAACTATAATTAGGAAAAATTAAAGTAATTGATATGCACTTTATTTGTACAAAATTTTAACTTGAGCGGATTATTAGTTTTTGAGTATTATTAATGTTAATTAAATTATACCAAAATTTACAAAGTTATTTCCAGCTAAACTTACATTATGATTTTAGTTTTTTCAACAGTTTTAAAAAATATAAGTATAGTACAATAAATTGTATATCTTACATTTCGTTTAAGTATTTCTGATTTTCTAAAATATGAGGATAAATATAATCGAAAACGGCCAATCGCTTAAATGATATTTTTCAAAACTCTAAAAAAAAAACGAGAGTACCATTGAAATATCTAAATTTTCTTTTATAAATAAAAAATTTTATACACCATATTTTCAATTAAGTGTTTATGTATGATCAATACCTATATTTTTATATTAATATAGATATAGATTAAATCATAAATATACCGTTTGATGTATTTTTATTATAAACTACATGTATGTATAACCGAATTGTATCTTGTGGTTGGAATTTTAAATAATATAAACGAAAAGTTAATGGAATATTTTATGTCACAATTATTAATAAATTTCCACTGATGGTAATTATTCTGCTTTATGAAATGGCAAATAAATATGCATTATCATGTTTGAAAGAACAGAATAAAAATTTCAAGTAATACAAAATATATGTGAAAAACCTAAATTTTATCATTGCAAAGTTGAAGCCAGGTGAGCTAAATTATTAAGTCACTATTGGCACTGTGGTAAACTATGAATTATTCATCAATTATTTCAATGCTTATTAAAATATTCCAGATATACTCAGTATGACGTGATCATAATTGTGAAACTCTGTTTGAACATAAAAGAATTCTCCAAAGAAACAAAAGATAGTCCTTAAGGGAATCGGAGGGATAGGTTCCCAAGTACCTCGAGCAAGAAAAATGTCGAGCAGAGACAAAATGCAAAAATAAACGAAAAAACCCGTACACCAAATCGAAATAGAACGTGTGAAATACGATAAAGGATGAGAATTCCCTTAATATCGGTAGAATTCACACGGGTGGACATGCAAAGTTCCTCTGCAAAAAGTAAAACGAGGGAAGTAGAACATGATGACTACTTGATCCAGACGTGAGTTTGCACATTGCCACCTCAATAAATGAGTGAGAATTTTCAAGAGTATAACTGCTTTTGGATAATCCTCTCCTTTTTATGATTTTCTCTTGGTTATACAAAATGGGTGCTACGGCAGTGAGCACTTTTCTTGGACCCGATCTTCCATGTCAACTTGACAGAGCGAAAGACTAGACAACGCTACTGCACCATGCCATTCAAAATTTTGTGACATTTAAAATATGAAGTTGCAATTGCTTTTCCACTAATAAGCTTTGGTGTTTCATGTCCAATTTTTTACTCGCTTGCATTCGAAGTTTAACAAATTTTTAACTTTATTTTTCAACGAAAAAACAAGTAACCTTATTTAGTAGTGTATCAACAGATTAAAATTATGTACTTCTTTACATTTCAGTAAACAATATAGTATTTATTATTTATAAAAAGCACTTTTTAGGGAGCGATTATAAAGAAGTATTTATAATTAAGAGTATATTTTGCAAGTAATTCATGGGTTAGCATTGATTGAATAATTAATAAACTTGAGCCTATTTTCAGAATTTCTTTGATAATAATAAGAAAAATTGTTAATATACAATAAAAATAAATCGAATCGTGTATTTCAATAATTAACAACTACTACTATAATAGGGATTCTAGCTTCAATTAAAACATATACAGTTGTAGAATACAATTATTCTTTTTTAATAATTTTACAAAAGTCAACACTATCCTAGCCAAATTGAATATTATATTAAGAATTATTGCATTGTAAGTAGTGTAGAATAATATAAATAATTATAAATAAAAAAAAAAAAGCATATTTATAAAATTTTATATATTATTCTTTTGACGGATATTATTCTTTGATAAATAGCACTTTTAAAATATGTAACTGAAACAATAACAACAGCAATGACCACAACATCAAAAATAACAATAACAATAATTTTAATAATAATGACATTGATAATGATAATGATAATAACGATAATGATAATAATGATAATGACAATCATAGTTTAAACCTTTTAATAGAAATGATAATGAAATATTCTATTGAAATTAGAGCTTCATTTCATTGTTTTTACTGCAAATATTTATTACTATTAACTAAAGGAGAAAAAAAAGAGAGAGAGAATTTTTGAATAAAAAAATTGAACTTTCTTTATTAAATTCGGACGGATTTAATTTGCCTCTTGTGCTATCTGTCTAAACCTAATTGATTATTTTTTTAATTAAATCAAAAGTGCATCGTTTTACACTCAAGATTTAATTGAATTAAATTTTACAAATTACATGATAAACTGATATAAATTTTCATTACTATTAATTAAAAAAAGAAGTTTTCGAAAAGGAGTAATAGAGTTTTTTTTATTAAATACGTGTAGTTAATTTTGGCGCCGGTATTACATGCCCAAAATTAAGCGATTAGATTTAAACTTAATTTAAAATTAAGTCATTTGATACTAAAAATTTTAGATAGTAAAAATGAATAATATAATGATTTAAAAAAGAGTTTAATGATATCTCGGTCGCGTTGTCGTACCGTTGCAATGGACGTTGTGTAGGCTTGCGAGCTTCAACTCTGTCCCCCGCCCCCTTGCAATAACCGAAGTATGTCACCCATTTCTTGTATTTTTACTTGGGAGCACACGTGCGAGAGTTAGCGCAGCTTCTTCTAGGCTCAACCAATCAACTTCACTCATTCCACGTCACGCTACTACCAGCTGGTCCATGGAGGTTGGGTTCGGGAAAACACGAGCTCTTGAAAAGAAACAAAAGCTTACGTGGAAAGAATTCTTACATCGATCAAATGGAATGCTGATAAATAAGTTATTCATTAAAGTCGCCCCGAAAACGGTAGCTTGTGTATTTTCAAAAATTATGCTATTTTTGTTTGTCTGGCTTAGATGCTTCCGTTTTTTGCCTCTTTCTCGACTCTTTTCAAACTCTTCCCTTAGTATTGGTTCGCCCTTTCCTTTCATTTCCTATCCTGTTTTCCATTTCGGTTCTTTTCCACAGCTTTCTTTCATTCATTCAACTAGGGTAGAACCAAGAGAAAGTAGATTTATTTTTTATCGCATTGATCCCAGATCAATCGTATGGACGAGCAAGTACAAGTCTAGTAAAACCTTTTCAGGCAGCCTCACAATCAACTTTTTTTCTACGTTATTATATCATGTTTCCAGGTATCTAGCAAAAAGAGCATAATCTTCGGAAATCATTTAATTTATTAATAATCCAGTAATTAATTTAAATATGACATATTGTAATTTATTTCATGTAGAAATAATTATATAAATCTTATTCTGCATATTCTTATAATATTACTGTTATTACTATTGTTGTTATTGTTGTTGATATTGTTGTTGTTGTTGTTGTTGTTATTGTTGTTGTTGTTGTTGTTGTTGTATAATAATAATATTATCATTATAAACACATCTAGATTTAAATATTTAAAACTTTTAAAAGACAATATAATTATTATAAAAATACATCGAACCGCATTATAAAATGTTAGCTTTTTATATTGTTAGATACAGACCTACACGTTAAAAATCTTTACCAAAGGATTAAAAATATTATAAATTTATTTTTATTCGCAGTTATACAAAATATTATAAGGTAGTATTTTTTATTTTAACACGAATTATAATCTATATTCTAGAAATTTTAGTAGTAATAAAAATTTTATCATAATGGAATTTTAAAATATTAAATTATAAACTGAATTGAACTGAAAACTAGATAATAACTCGGAAAGCAACATGACATTTATTTTTGTTTCTCTGTATAATCATAAATATATCCTTGGAGTTATAAGTTTCTGAAAAAATTATTAGTTATATGCATATAAAACTAAAGAATATTGATTTTTAAAATAACATTGAATAGATATCTTATTTATAACTACAATCGAAATAAAAATTTTAATCAACTTTCATAAGCTTAGTTTTAATCCTGTAAATCGAAATAGTTCTATTTTTATTAAGTACTAATTTCAATTATTAAATACTTGTCTTTTATAGTAAAATACTATTTTATTATTTAAGCTATTAAAAAGGAAAAACTAAAATTGAGATGAGTTGTTTTCGAAGATTAAACTTAGTAATCATAATGAAATAATAGAAAAAAAAATCTGCTTAATATTCTTTTGAATTCTTTATTTTACTTTGTTTGCTACATTTATTAATCAACAATTAACTACCAACTTTACATGATCATTAATAAAGCCACCCACAGAAAATTTTATAGAATCGCATAAATATTAATATCATGAGTTTAATATTTTTATAATTTCATATTTTTCCTAAAATTAAAACAAAAATATTTCTAAAATATCACATTGAACAGTATATATAAAATTATACAAAAAATTTCATTTATTTACTCTTAACATTATAAATAATTTTATATATCTAAACTTTAAAGTAATAAAAAAAAATCTTTTTATTTCACAAAACCTTTCATATTTGAGTCACGGGTTATGTTGCAAAAAAACAAAATATTCATTAGCAGTAAAATGTTTTGATGGAACATCGTTTCAATAAAATTTTTTATCATTGTTATCACCATATTCCAATCTTATTGTTTTTTTAATTAGTTATGCAAGTAAGAGGTTTCATTTAACTTGCCACAAATTCTGAAACTACCTCTAATTCACACTTCACTCTCTAGAGAGCAAGCGCCTTTCTTTTATCGTTTTATCTACTTGTTAATAAAAAGAGTGAACAATACTTATCACTCAAGGCTCATTCGTTCCGTGTATTTCAGCCTAATAGAGTTACGTGAAATTATGAACAATTTTTTCGTTCTTTGTCACTCTACTTTTGATTGTTCTTGCGTAACACACTTTCGAAAAGTCTCTCGCAAGTTAAATATTCCTTTGCAACATCTAGTTATCGTTCATCTTCTTTTAATAATTATAATAATTAGATAGTAGTACACACTATCTAATTATCTTTCATGTGTTTTATCAAAGTACTTGCATTTGATTTCACTTTTGCTCAACTTGAACAACAAATCTTCTGTTTTACAAAAGTTTTTTCGCCTTTTTCGTTTTGAACGATTACTTGGATTACAAACTATCCGAAGGCTAGTATTTACACTGACATATTTTTGGTGTTTTTTTTTTGTTTGATACAATAGTCTTCAATTGTATAAAAAAAAAAATCCGTCATGTCGAACTTAAGACAAAGAAAATATAAATTGTCAAACTAAAGAAACTGGTTTTGGCTTATTTGTGAATTAGACGTGTGATGCAGTAAGATTCAGTGATAATTTAAACATATGATGTTTGGTAGACTTTTAAATGGATGTGCCAAAATAGCCACTCTTGTCCTAATATGGTTAAGATTCTGATACCATAATTTATACAATTAATAAATAATTTACAGCACCATTTTATTTATGCTTCAATGAGTAAAATGAAGACTGTGAAACAAGAAGACATTTAACTCAGAGTCTTGACCGAAAAATGTTATATTTGTCAGAAGTTTAGTTTTACAAGTTAAATATGAAATATGAAGATCAAATACTCCTAAGTCAGCGAAGTGAAGTTGTTAGCTACACCTGATTTTTCGGATTAAACGTACAGAGATATGACAAGAGGTGATGCTGAAGTATGAGATGAATAGTAAGCAAAGTTTTTAAACCATGAAAGTACGTAAAGTAACTTTCCCCGAGTCTACACATCGCATAAGAATACATCACTAGCAATAGTGACGTTCCATCGCGGTGGAAATAATGTCACGCTTTGAATAGTCCAGTATCTGATTAGCCTTGGCGTAATGAATAGTTTCAATAAAACCTAAAATCAACAGGATGTTGGGTATAAGCAGAAAACAAATATCATGTTCAATCGAGGGAATGATGTATGATGTTCGTTCTGACCTAAGAATTTTTGGTAGTATAGGTGACAGGGAAAGTCATAAGTGAACCGGGGATAGAGATTGTTTCCGAACAATAGTCACAGGGAAAGATCTTAAGAAACTGTTTCTAATTTCAACTCATAAGCTTCTTAGCTTATGAAGCCTGAGAATTTGGAGAATAAATACAATTTCAAAATACAATCCCGAGATAAACGAGTGCTAATGGTCTTGTGTGTGGTGAAAGTAAATGCTTTTTCTCCTTGTATCATCCATTTAGTGTAGGGCATATGGCTGTTGGTATGAAAGTACTGGTTGGCGCCTCATGTGCTATCAAGCATGGGTGATTGGAGAAATGGTAGCAGAATTGTCGGAAACTTGCAGCTTAGGTGACTGCATGCTATCCGAACTATCAATCACCTAGCGACATAGACAATGCGCATTGATCGATATTGTTTGATTTGAAGATAGGCTGTGTCGTCGATATATAAACTAAATATCCGATAACGTAAGTCGGATAGTCAACTATGTTGTGAAAAACGGAAAATATGTTTTACGGGTTTTCCACATTTACGCGAGTATTTTTCATAAATAAAAAGCTGAAGTACTTGAAGGTGAAGCGGTGCATATACAAAAGTTGATGCATTACTTATATTAAGATTCAACTGTCGCAGAGACTAAGAGGTGAAGGAAAACTCAAGGCACAAGGATGACCACCTGTAACTACTTCAAAGGAAGCCATGAGTTTTTTCAACATCGTCCAAAAGTTATTGATCCAGGATACATCTCCACTGCGCCGCACCTCAGAAGAAAATCTTTTGTGAAATGTTTTTTGAGTGAAGTATAGTGCTTCAAAAATTATAAAAAAACAGTGCAGTGTGCCTTTAACTTTTCTGAGCCATCAGATTCGTCAAAGAAGTAAGTACTTTTTGATTTATAATAATTAAAAAGTAATTTCGATGTATAATAAAATACTGCATGTGCATGTGTTAGATGATGTTCTATTGAATATCATGAATTACAAAATAGATTCATAAAATATGAGATACGATGCAGATATTGTTTGTTGTTAAAGAATAACATGTGGCGTATGGATTTTTTGTTTTTATTATGCTGTTACATGCTTGCGAACATGTTTAGATTATAATATATTTAATATATTAAAATGTTTCATGTAAAATACGTACATGAAAGATAAATAGGATTGATTGAACAAGATAGTGTGTCAAATGTGCTTTTTTTACACTCATTAAAAGTGTAGTTGCACGGTAAAATGTGCATCTATATGCTTTGAGTGTTTAGATGTACAATAAATAGAAGCCTGAGAAATGCGAGTGTTTTTTTCATTTACACTAATTTGAAGAAAAAATATAAAATACGCACAAAGTTCAACATATTAAAATGTGAACTTGTGCATTATTTGTGTATAAGATGCATAATTGAGTGTAATAATACTTATGTATGCAGTTTCGTTGACAAATTTAGAGTAATGTAGAATGAGCAAAACAAAATTATTTGTACTTAATCTCAATCAATTAAAATTAATATGGTGTGTGTCAAATGTACAACACTTGTGCATAAGACTAAATACCATTGAAGTTTAAGAATAGACAAGCATTTCAAGCATTACACTTAAAGTACATATGCATAAAAACTCAATTAAATAATAAAAAAATACACACATAACATTGGCATCAAAATAAACTTGTAAGTTAAGCATTTTGTAATACACATGCGTTGTAAACAGTGTAGCAGAAGGAACTGACTGACTTACACTAAGCTAGTCTAACATTTCTTCATACACTAACCAATAATTTGAATTTAATTGGTTTAGCCATACATTCATGCTAGAGTTCAGCTTAGAAGAGTTTTTAAATATTTGGATTTTTTTAAATGATTTTATAATTTGTTTAAGAAATCATAAACTTATTTTATGCTATTGTATATGCAGGTATACTGGAAGTGTGTAAAGATGTACATATGCATAAGTTTCTGTACACACTGCATTGAAGACGTACAATATGTACACAATTATATATAAAAATTCTAAATGCTGAACACTGAATGTGTAGAGTGAAGTCATATGTATATGTACATATACATAGGTCTATTTCTCTTTTCATATACGTATGTATATGAATAGAGAAATTGACATATATGCTGGTGGTATCCTACAATATTCCCTGTAACATATCACAGAATAATTAAATGCATGTAATATATTTTGTATTATTAAAATATATTGTAATATAAAAATATTTATATAAATACAACTCAAAGATGAACTATAAGCACCACAAGACATATTTACACATATTATAAGTATATGCCTTTAGAGATTATAAGATTTTTCTCGGAATTCAAGTCAATTTTTAAGTAATCAAAATTTTATTTTGATTACATAAACATGGTGCTAAATGGTGAATCTTCTATAAAGAGGGCAAATATATGTATACACTCCATTCAATAATCAATTTAAGAGGGTTTCCTAATAAAAAGAATTTATGTGTATCAAAGGGAAACAAAAATTAAATTTTGTACAGATTAAAAATCATATATTTGTAGATATATCAAAACCAGATGTAGAAAACACACCTATACATAAATATACACAAGTGTAATAGTACAGGAGTGCAAATGTATACAATTGCATTAGAGATTAGAGGCGAAATTTTGGATTTAATATCGAAAGTTTATTTTTTGAGTGATGAATTTTAATCAAATTTCGTTGAAATTTAATAATAAAAAAATTTATACCAAGGTTCACAAAATACACATAATTTAAGATGATATTAAAATCAAATAAGAAATGCTTATTGAAGAAGCGTCTTGGTATGCATGTTTAAATAAACAAAAGGTGTATTATTGGTGTGGGGACGTACACATTGTATGTTTCTCATACTAATTAATGTACCTCCTTCAAATAAGGCTGGTGGAATTCTTAATGAAGTTGAATCTTTGTATGCATTATGCAGACGTACGGAGGAAAAAATGATTTTGAATCACACGATTCTAAGTCTGGGATGCATTTCAACTGAAATTCTTTTACTGAAGCAAGCCTAGCTCCTTCCATGATAAACTTTATCGTCCAAGTTTCTCTATACTTGGGCTAAATAATAGTAAGAGTTGTAATAGAAGTATATTCATGTAGAGATAGATGTTTTTGTAGTTGCAGGTCTAAGTGAGAGTTTGCATGTTTATATCCACGGATAAATAATTTGAGATAGCGACCTTAGAATTCATTTTTTGTATTTTCTTCTACCTTCTCTATCTAGATGAACACCGAAGAGAACGAGACTCCCCAAGAGAGTGGCCTACCCCAGACTTCTATACTAATGGACATTAATGCCCGATTGCTGAGGAAGCTAATCAACAGCAATCTCGCATTAGCTCGCGAACTCAGAGACTCTGTAATTATGCTAGTCACCAAGAGCCAGAACATGCTGAAGATTTAAAGACTTAAAAGCAATGATGAGGCTTTAGGTCGTGAGCGTCAGAGTTCTAGGCTTACTCAGAGTTTTACAGGTGAAGAGGTTGAAAGTGCTATGGTGAACTTAAAGTTATCGGATAGAGGACTATTCGAGTGAGAGACCTCCAATGTCAGCATGGTGGACGTTGACCAAGAGCCACCACAGATGGAGACCACTACCCCAGAGGAGAACGAAGAGTCGAAGAGGGCGGAAAGTTGTGTTATAAAGTACGACTACAAATTGGATCCAAAGTCGGACTGTGGAGGGACCTGTTGGAGGCCAAGATAGACTGCAACAATATTGCATATATCTTGACTTTCATGTTTCACCTTCGTCCAACTCTCGCAACTGCGAAAGAACAAGGATTTTCACTACGTAAAAAGTTTGATTATCGGTTGGATAAGCGAAAAATATCACAAGATGGTATTTCGATAGACCTGTCCTAAGGTCATCCTGGAGAAGCTTCGAGAAACGAAAAGGCTTCAAAATAACATAACGCACATTGTAGTGCGTATCACATGCAAGAAATGCGAATGAAAAAGGCTAAAAAGAGCACCGAATTTATAAAAAAAATTCGATGCTCTTATCAAAGAATATGAAGCCTTTTCAGACACTCATCTACTCTTCGAAGATATGGAGAGGACGGCATTTTTCAACGCCGTTAAGGATGAGATAGCAGACGTCTGGAATTATGTGAACCTCTCGAAGCGCTTCTAGCAGCGAGAGTTCACATATAAAAAGATGAAGAAAACAGTACTTCAAACAGAAACAGATAGAAACGAGTCCAAGCACTCTTCGTCTCATGTATCTGAACAAGTTCAGGCATAAGTGGCTGGGATAAGCACAGCGAAAACAGGCAAATGTCATCGCTGTAATACTGTTGGCCACTGGATTTCAGAGTGCCCTTCAATATCTAGTGGAAAATGGTATTGTTACCATAACCATGCAATCAGGAACCACAAAGGGAATTATTATAGATTAAAGCTGCAGCAGTCCAAACCGCAGAGTAAACGCCAAATTAATCCCCATGGACACTCAAAGACCTCCAACCGTAAAGAGTATAACAAGCCGAAGATTAAAGCAGTGAAGCACACCATCAAAAAACGAGGGAAAGTCATTGCAAGTATTCAATAAGGAGTCTTTAAAAATAATCCTAGAACGGTCTTATGAAAGTTCCAACTGGATTTTTAGATTCTAAATCAAAGAAGACAAACTTCAAAATAAACAAACTATACCACCCGCAACATATATCTGCAAAGCCAGATCAATTACAGAAGAACTGATTTTACTTAATAAAGCTGTAAAGAATGTTATAGGCAAAATATGCTTTCCGGCTATTGTCTGGTGTGACAATAAATCAACTGGAGACTGCACGCAAATTGATGGCAGTCGCAAGCTAAAAATATTTGATGATCCTCTTGCACAAATAATTGAGGAGATAAATCTCAGAGAAAGCACCGGGTATCGCCATCATATGGTTGACACCCATGGTGACTTTAAAAAACAATGTGTAGACCTGCAACCTATCCGCGTCCACTGGTTACTCTCGAAAGAGAATCTGACGGACATTATGACCAAACCATTGCCCTCAGAGGCTCATAAATACCTCAGAGAACAAATTTTAGAATACAATCTGAATCAAAACTATATATTTCTTTTCTTTTGAAATAAGGACAAGAGAGATTGAGAAGATCACCTTGCGATCTTATCCGAAGAAGCTAGAGAAATGAATCCAATTTGCTCACAGAGGGGTATAACTTGGGTTCAAAAATTCATGCAACTGAAGAGTCATACTCTCAGATTAAACTCTTCAACCGCATCCAGTCACCTAAGGGAGGGATTGTCGCAAGCTTGTAGCTTAAGCGACTGCATGTTATCCGAACCAATCATCCAATAGCGCATTGATCGATATTGATCGATCTGCGCATCGACTGTGACGTCGATAATTAAACTAAATATCGAATGATGTGGGTCGGCTAATCAGCCATCTTGTGAAAAAGTGCGGAAAGCAGAAAACACGTTTTACGGGTTTTCCACATTTATGCGAGTGTTTTTCATAATTAAAAAGCGGAAGTGCTTCATGGCCTACGGGTGCTGATATGCAAGTTGACGCACAACTCTGATTACGATTCAGCTATCTCAGAGACTAACAGGTGAAGAAAAACTCTAGGCACAGTTGACAAGCATGACTACCTATAACTTAGAGAAAGCCGTGACTTTTTTCAACTTCTTCAAAAAAGAATAGCTTGAAATTCTGCTTTATGCTTTATACGCGTCGAGTGTCGTCTTTTCTGGTTTTGAAGGAACTATTTTTGTTGATGGTACCTGTGTTTCAATTGAAATCAGTAAATTTAGGCTTCCTGGTTTCGGAATCAATGTCAGGACCTTTTTCAATTTTGGTTTGAATCGTAAGATAAATTAACTCTTCAGTGGGTGAGGCCATTATAAGATAATAAATTCATCGTTTCTCATACAATTTTTTTAATTTTAGAAAAATAATAAAGTTTTGAAAAAGATACATAAAACTATTCAAAAATATATGATGCAAATATTAACCTTTGGATAGCTTGTAATTCAAGTAATCACTCAAAGCAAAAAAGACGAAAAATCTGATGCGAAACATGCCATGATTCTGACAATATCTCAAATTCAAAATTGATAGTGAAGCTCATGCCTCTGAAGAAAATACTACACATGCTCTATTTTTGGGAGTTAATTAATTGAAACGGCGTATATCTAAAAATGTTTCATTTCTTATCAATATTAGTGCTTATCCCACGAGAGAGGAACGAACTGCCCATGGAATGCCCATGAAGCCACGGGATAGACTCAGCACTCCAACCAATACCTCGACATCTTCCTTTATTGCATTTAAATTTATTGTAATTGAAAGTACTTAAAATTTTTTTGGAATAATTCAGTATTTTATACCAATTGCAAGACATGTGCAAAATTCAGCGTGATTGAGTGAATTGATTCAATTTAAAGCATTTTTTAAGACCCAATTCAGTATATGCAGTCTTAATTAAATACGTAAAGTGATGATTCATCTGCTAGTATTTGCTACTATCAAATTATTGCTTTTTATGTGAAGTTTTAATATTATGATATTAGTTTAGTAAAATATTAAATAGGAAATATTAAAATAATAAAATAAAATAAATACAATACAGTTTTTAAACATCAATATATAATTTTATTCCTTCCGAGATGACTAAACTAAGCTACCTTTATTTTCCAATTGGCAGTCTAGAGTTTACCGTTGAATTAGTCTCGATACGAGCGGCGGCAATCACTAAGAGACACATGTGACGACTAGGTTCCTCTCGTTATTCCTATATTCATTAAAGATATATTTCATCAACACATAAAAAATTAACTTTCATTTATCCTTTCAACAATATGTGTTTAAATTTCTATTAATATAAAGAAAACGCTCATCATTTTATTAGCTAATTTATAATTTATATAATATTAAGATTAAATATTAGACATGGGATTATCTCACGCTCGTCAGTGTTTATCCATATATGCATTTAATTAACACGTAAAATATTGATACGAAGTTTCCAAAATGTTTGTGGTTGAAAAGTAAAATTTAAATCACATCTACATTTTTCGATGGTATTAATTTACGCTTATTGGTAATAAAGTTTGTATATAATTTCAATTAGGCTTGAGCTTTGTACCAGCATTCAGGAGTATTAAAGATACGAATATAATTCGAGTTAATTTTCAAATATTTTATCACATCAATTGAGTAACAAGTTCATTAATTCATAGCAAGTAAACAGAATATTACGAACATAAATCGCAATAATAATCAAAGTTTTATATTTCTGTAAACGCTAATAAATAATTTCATTAAATGTTATTCTTTTACTATTTTAATACTCACAGATAGTTTTGGTATAAAACTAGAAAAATATTTAACTATTTTTTATAATACACAAGTCAAAATATTTTGTTTATTTTCTATACATTTTGATCAATGTATTTGAAATATTTTAAACAATATATTTATTTTCAACTTACTTGTATAAATAAGAATGAAATATTAAATATAATTACCGCAACAGTAGATAATATTAAATATTAAATAAGGATGAAAGTTAACCAAGAAAACGTGGTTAGAAGATTTAGTTAAAATCATTCTATCAAAAAATAAAAATAATGACTAACAAATTCAAAAGAGCTATGTTTTATCTTTATAGATATTCATTGAGGTTATATTCATCAATTAAATGAGTATGATATTCAACATGAAAAATTGTATCTAAAAAAATTGTATTCTGAATAGAAGTTTCAATTTATAACTGTACATCATGCAACTACCTATTAGATATTTCAATGTGACATTTGTCAATATAAACGCGAATCCTGTGAGAGTATTTACATTTTATAGTTTATTTCAATAAATTTTAAAAACGATATTAAAATTAATGGAAAGAATGGTCATAATAATGGATGTTTAGAAAGGGTAGGGTATCTTAGAAAGGAAAACTGTTTTATATTTATTTGTTTCTATAGATCACCGATCACCGATTCAAATCCTGAGCAGAGCGGGTGCCGCTTTATTCCGGTGAAACTATCTTTCGAATTTTTCGACGAGAACTCGACTCTGCCCTTCACCCGTGAAGGGCGAAAGGAACTGTCTCGTCACAAGCGTAAAACGAATAACCTAATAGTTTGTAAATATAAATGAGTTGAATTCACTTTGCAATATTTTTCAAGTATAAGAAAATGGTAAAAAATGAGTAATGATGGTAGAATAAATAGTTTATCTAGATAACAATAGTGATATTGCACATGTTCAACTTACAATCTGATCCTAAGGTATCATATTCACCGTATTGCCTCAAGTAATTTCTTCCATCTTCAAATTTTAAAATCGAAGAGAGTAAAAAATAATTTTATCGAATGAGAATGTTATCGTTGGTATCATCACATATTATACAAATTTAAAGAAAATCTAATTTCCTGGTGGTACAAAGAAATTGAAAACTCATTAAACTATATATATATATAATTCAATAATCTCACATAAGAACTGAATTTAACAATTAAAATTTTTATTTTAGAAAATATAATATGAATGGGATGTTTATTATAATTAATATTTGTCCTCGAACAAGAAATAACTTTATTTTTACAGTAGTAAAGTCTTAAAAATCTATAGAAAAGAAATTCATAAAGAAATCTCAGTGATATTCAGATAATATCTCTTGATATAATAATGGATATCATTAAATATCTGTCAAATTAACGCGATTTAGTGTCATTTCGCATCACTCAATATGCTCATTATATAAGAGTTATATTCGTGGCGCCTCTTATCTTCATAAATATCAAGAAATAATATTAATATGCCAGATGTGTATGGCATAGCCTTCAATTGAATTTTACCAAATGGCATACCAAAAGCTGTTTATTAAAACAAAAAAATTATTCAAATTAGGTAATTGTAAAAAAAAGTTCTGCTGAGCTCATACGTATACCCTTTGTGCATTGCTAGATATTGGTCATAGTAAAAATTACCATCAGACCAAATAAAAATGAAAAAAGTTGAAATTATAATTTAAAAAAGGCGTGGACAAGCGTAGTGATCTCGGGTCGGTGTTTCTTGGGGGCTTGGGTTATTACCGTGAATTTAACAAAGTCAATTGATTGTTGTTTACAGGTGACAAAAAGCTTGGGTTCCGGTGGCTAGCCGTTGAACTTCTGAGGAGGCCCTCAACGGGAAGAGAGGAAAGGATGGCTCTTCAATGGGATAAGCTGTCCCCGGCCGAGTTCCACCAGCTTCAGGATTTGGCAGCTTGTAAGTATCACTACATACTTTCAGATATGTTTTGAGCGGCGAATTGATATCAAGTGTTCTTCACCGAATTGTTATTGATCTACCAAACTTTTAGCAGGACTGCCTCCTCTTCTCCAATAATTTATTTACTGTTATTATAAAAAAAAATTTGTTACAAATTAGAAATAATAATTTTCTTTAACTAATATTTCTGAAATATTACTTTATGATGTATTACAAGTCAAATATTTTTTGCTTGTGTTGAAAAGATTTTATTTTTTATTTAAATAATCAAATTCCTAAAAAATGAATATTAAATTATTAACGCCGTATTTAATTTTAATAAAAAACTAATGAAATAAGTTATTATTATCCGAAAGCATTTTACTTTGAGAGAAATATTGAACTTTCGTACGTGAATATTTATATCTTTACTTACAGCATAATTAAAGCTTCTACGCATATACATTAAATACTAATTAAAATATTGGAATAGTGTAGATAAATTACAAATCCCACTTGTTTAAAGACATACATAGAATGAAATATAATAATAATAATAATATATTTGATTAAATTTTAAATAACTTATCGTGTTATATGCACCAACCAATAAAATTTGCAAATGTAGTTTTAAAAATAAATTATATATTTTATGAAACGATTAAGTTAAAAAAAACTTGAATTTAATAGTTTTTTTCTATGAAAGAATGAAATTAAAAATTTTTAATTAATACTATACTCCAAAAGAATATAAATTAAATTATTTTATATGAAATATTACAATATTTTCTATTTAATCATTACAATACACATAATAAAGCAATATTTAATTGACTATAAATACATTGTAATATTATTTTCATAATTAAACTGACTTTGACCATGATAATTTTTTATTTCTACAATACATGTTTTTAATGAATAAAAAATTTTAGTTCTATTAATCCTTTAATTTTTACGTAAAAACCATGCTGTTCTTATTTTAATCAATCAATGAAAAAAATGTTTTAGAAATTTTTTATATATTATTCTTTTATAATGATTGAAATAAAAAGGAATGTTTAATTGTATCCTTTTTTGAAAACATTATGAAGCTGTTGCCATGGACATTCGTTTAATTTATTTTCATTAAGAACTTTTGTGTCATTTTATTTAGAAAAAAATCAGATTAAAAAAATTCAGTTTCAGTTTTCTTCGTATCGAGAACAACTGTTAAAGTTGTCCACCCGAAAATCTCGACAATTTCAATTGAAATATTAATAATCATAAAATAAAATCGAGTCGAAAAAATGTACTTATTTTTAAACGAGCAAACGTTAAGGAAAACCTTCGTCATTCAATGACAATCAAAGTACCAGTAGCAAGTACCAGAGCTCAAAGTGAGGTAAAGTTGATTTAAATTTGCACTCGAAACCAGCAAACTTGCATTCCTCGTCCCTCAAAAAACGTTCGGGTACAATTATCGTTTTCCTGGTGTGAGGCAAAGAATAAGGGTGAACTTCGAGCTTGAGCTTTGGTTAAAGCCCCGAGCCACGTGAATATCCCCGTAAATATGTTACGGCGGTATAATCCACCTTCCCAGCGGTCTTTTTAAATGAAATCCGGGGGGACGATACGTCTACGCTGCTTCGCGACACTTCCGCCCCTCCTCCACCTCCGATTTCACTCTTTCGATATTCTTATCGGTGAAGATTTTTAAATATAGATCGCCATGTAACTATCAGACTACCCCTGCTGCTGGTAGTCTGGTCGTGAAATCCAAATTTACGTTATTTGATGCTTTGTCTCCATTGTGAGCGCTTCCTCTGGGATCAAAGCGTTTGTCATGCTTCTCACGCGCCACGTTGGGGAATTTAGCAATGATTTTTCTTGGGAAATTTGATATCACCAGCCAAAGCATTTCGAAATATAAGCCAAATCCTTTTTTCTTTATTTTTTATCAGAGAAACAAAAAAAAAATTTCACATAAATTCTAATTTACCGATAAATTATTAAATAAATCATGAACTAAACGCATTAAATCGATTTTTACCTGTTATTAATAAATAATATAACTATAGAATATTTATATTTAAATTTGCATTTTTAAACTAATTAAAATGTACAGCACTTTAAAGGTTTGACGATCAATACGGTTACGTACGCTGTACAGCAGCATCAGTGGCAACGCTTACGTACATATTTGCTTGTTATTCACGCGCCAGCAAGGCCCGTGACATTGAACACCGACATCGCGTGCTCGTGGGAATGACGGATTATGCGAGTCCCAGCCACCCGCGACAGTGTGCACTGAATTCCGTGGCTCGCAGCACCGCTGACGTACGCTGCTTCCACGGATCTACAAGACGACATCCAAAGCACCCCGAGGAATCCGCAGACTCAGCACCTGGACTGTGAGAGCGGACCCTCCATTCTCGTGGAATCTTCCCTTATCTGAAAACTTCACGTCCGCGATCGTTGCGAAGAAAAGTTGAAGTCACTTATACTGGGCCCGGGGATCAAGCAATATCAGAACTTAAAAGCTTAAATTCATTAGGTACCCTGAAATTAATCGCCATCTAGGAGACGTGTCTTATCACGCACCGGGAGTCAAAGCAATCAATGCGGACTCACACTTTACGATCCGTGTCTTCCTCTCTCGCTCTTGATCTCCTTAGTAAGTACAAGTGTGCAGTTTCATCAATAAGGAAGTATTCTTATTTTCATCCGGCATCCGTCTCCTTGACCTTGGCTACATAGTTATCGCTTAACTCCACAGCTGTTCACGATTCAGGCTATTTGTCGTTTGACAACTTTTATATTTATTTATACATATATATATATATATATATATATATATACGTATATACGTATATAGCAATGCCAAGTATTTATTTAAAGATTATTCAAATTTGTATATTTCGATCGATAAGTAGAAGTATTCAATACTTAACTAGATTTAGTTACGTAATTTAATGTTGATATTTGACGACAACTATTTTATACATAGACACATTGTGCATTTTTTTAAAGTACTTTAAATAAAGGTGATCACTAAAATTGAAATAATTTTTTCAAAAAAGAATAAATATTTTATTTAAAACAGATATGTGCTTTTGGTACTTAATATTACCGTAGAGATAATATTTTTGCTCGAAATTCAATTCAGGAATAACACAAACAATATTACAATGAAATCCGTCAGTAACTATCGTTTATTTAAAAATTCGTTAACTATATAGGGCGAAAGGACGGCTCAGCCAAGACTGCCTTGCCTCCTAATCTCGAAGGCGTCCTTGCCTCCTTAACCCTATCATAAACCTTTTTCCTCGGCAAAAAAAGGCTGGCGACATAATATTTCTTACATTTATTTAAAAGATATACTGCAAAGCAATTGCACGTGTTACCTGCTACAATTTTAATAGTTGTCGTCATCTAAGAAAACCCTTGCATATACAGACACACATGCACACCAAACTAATAATTTCTTTCTGACCAAAATTTTACGACAGCGTATTAGGTCTGATTGGTAAACTTTCATCACTCTGGCCAATCAGGATTTCCCGTAGATGATGTTCTTTATACTTCTGGTTCTAACTCGTAAGATACTCCAATCAGTCACAGTTTAATAGACATACTTATTCCTTTTTCCCTCCAGATATCTACGAACCAATTTATAATAATTTCATGCATTAAAAAACGATCCTCAATACAAACATACATGTAAGAGATAATTTCATCTTATGAATTCGTTTATCAATTTCGGTTTTCATATAATATGTTTATTCTATCACAAATTCACTGTCACGACATACTAACGAGCAACTTTAAATATTTATTTTTTACAATTTATTTTAAAGACAATTTATCATTTTTTATGCGGAAAATTTAAATTGCTGAGTAGTTGGGATACGAATAAAATATTGAAAGGAATATATTTTATTAAATAAATCGTAATAAAGTATTAATATTCAATTCAAAAGAAAAATAATAACAAGCGTATATAATTTATTTTTGTTAATAGACTTTCAAACAAGTCATATACTTATATTAAATTATATTTACAAAAAATTGTAAAGAAATAAATTTCACAATCAGCAATGAAATATTTATCTTAATTTAATCAATTTTGTAAAAGTCGAAAAGTATTACAAATATTTCTAATTTAAGACGACTTTTTAAAATGATTTAGGATTAAATAGTTTTGCTGGATAAAAGTCAAACTAAAAGCTAATATAATGTCATTAAAAAGTTTGTGAAAAACTCATATGATCAGTTAAATTTTACTAAAGAAAAAAAGATTGAGAAACAAAAACTTTTTAAATTAGATGTACGTTTGATTAGTAACAATGAAATTATAACATTTTCGATTGAAAATAGTTCAAAAGTGTTAATTATATAATTTGAATGTATTTTAATAATCAAAAAAAATCAGAAAAATTAGAAGTATAATAAGTTTTATGATAAAAGAAATCTCATACTTAAGAATTATTTTTATATAATCTTAACGGAAGCAGTGTAGATGAAGGCTTTAAAGTGAGCTTGTAAAATATATAAAACAAATTTTGTAATAGAGCGATATGTACTTTGCAGAGCTATCTCTGTTAAAATATAAAAAATTTGAATAGTAATTTTTGAGTATTTATTAGTATTTGTTAGATTTTGTATTTAATCACTTGTTAATTAATTACTAAAGGATATAACGGTAAATAATCGAAATGAATTTAGTGTTCATCTATATTTAGAGGTATTTTGTTGTTAATGAGATCATATTGATTAAAAATAATATCAATAATAAATAAACAAGTGAATGAGAACTGATGTTCCACCGGAAAACTAAAAAAAGTCACAAATTAATTTAGAGGGGATTAGTATTTAAAAATCTGCAATTTTTGAAGTAATGCATGGCTTCTAACTGATATCGATCCCATTATCATTTTTTTCGAGTGGCCCTCGTGGCGTAATTCTGTTGGCACTTGAATTAACACAGGTATTATGTGGTATTTCCAGCTTTAAAATAGAATTTCAGAGCAAAAAAAGTACGGCATGAAAAATTATGTGCAATGGCTGTATCTTTCCTGTGACTTGTATGCCTTAAAAAAGTTCATATTAAAATTTTCAAATATATGTACCTTTATCATATATGTACACATATATCTACATGCAATCATTCATTTTGAATTGAAATTTAAGAAAATTTTAGAATTGAGCTTTTTGGAGGCCGAAATTACGAGTTGTCGATGATCTATTCCTGGTCTTCTTTAAAAGCTGTGTGCCATTTTCCATATTGCGATTTTGACATACAATTATCTTGATAAGCCTCTTTTAACATTTTAAAGGTTTCTGCACTGTTTCTTTTAAGTTGCAAATAAAATTTTATCGCGTATCGTTTTGCCACTAATTGCATCAGCGCGCTGTGTTAAACAACCGAAAAACACCTTTCACGCGAAGTAAAATCGTGCCTCTTTAAATTATCGAAAAAACAAATAAAAAAAAGACAAATGAAAAAAGGCTTCTTCTGTATTTTAAGACCCTTCCCAAGTCGCTACGACCAATAGTCTCAAAATAAAAAAAAAAAACTCGATATTTCGGGGACAGAATAATGTATAATAACGTCCCAATATTTGAGAAAACACTTGCTCATCTAATTTAGATTGTCTTGCAAAAACAAAATTATAAAAGTTCATGACCGTGAATTATAAACGAAAACTAAGTAAAAAAATAAAGATGAAACACTCTATTTCATCAAGATCTAAGACGTACAACTGCATAAACGTCCAATTGGAAATATTACAACATTAATAAACAATTGTCTAAAGCTGAGAAAACAAGATACGTGATCTCAACAGAAAGCATTACCAACAAACTATCATTAAATTGTAATATGATGAAAGTAAAGAAATAAAATGAAGAAACTCGTAAATTAGGCGATCGATTAAGGTCATGCACCTATAAACTGGTATTAATAATTATAATGTAATATAGAAGAAATAAAATTTACAGAAAATATAAAAGGTAGAATAAAACATAAAAAGCCGTTTTTTACTTTTGAACTTTGTATACTTTAAATTTAATTTATTATCAAGTCTTGAGGAAAAAACAGGCCTAAAAGAAAGCTAGAGTGGTGAACGCCTTTGGCCTTACAGAATTTATCCACATTATCTTTTCGGACAATACACTCACTAAACAACAATCGCTACGAAACATGTAACGCAAGTAATGTAAAGTACAATTATCCATAATCTAATAATTATCATAATCTGCCTATGACAATCTGAGACATAACAATAAATAAATTATATTGAAAAAATTTACAAACCATTTTTATCTCACATTTGTAAGTGACCCAATACATATTGTAATGTTTTTAAATTGTTATATTTTCAAGCATAAAATATAATTTGTATAAATAAGTATCATTATTTTGAGCATATAAGTAATCTTGACAATCTTAAACAATTGTTTATTTATGTGGGTAATATATTTTTCTAATGTAAAATGTTATCATTATTTAAAGCTCTATTTTTTTTAATAAAAATGTTATTTTTGTACTACCTTTGATTTATTGTACCATACAATTACGATTACAACTAATTTAAAATTATTTTTTATATTTTGTTTTTTTTTGTTTTGAACTATATTATACTCCAAAATAACCATACAACAATATTTCATTTACATGTTAGTGTCGAATGTTACAATGGTGAATTTGAAATTGATAATTATTAATATAAGAATAAATTTTCGCGGCAATTTAGTTGTAATATTAGCCCAATATTATACAGCAAGGTGAACAGTAGCAAAAGGTCATCAGTACAATCAACAGCACTTCTCAAATTACTTTATCAAAAAAATGAATCAATAAAGCATTATACGTTCGACTATTTCTTAAAAATTCACAAGTATTTTAGAAAATAGTCTACATATACACATGAATTTCGACATATTTTCATAATTAATCAGATTTTTATACGTTTTATTTTTTTTTTCTAAGCAAATATTGCCACTGCACTTTCGACTCTTATTGAACATCTTTCTCAAATCCAATACATTTTTTTCCCGTTTCACATTCGAGTAAAGGTAAAAAAGAGTCGAAGCTTACACGATATTTGTTTTTAGTCAATACTCAATGAAATTGGGGATCTTCGAGAATTATATCTCAACGTCGTCTCTGCAAATTACAAGCATTACAAGAAATTATGGTTACGAGCTACTTTTTTCCTTCTCCCCGTTAACACAAATGGTGTCATTTTTTCATTGGAGTTTCCGTTTCCTCCATGATACAACTTTTTATCTATTTTTTTTTAACCTTAATGCCATATTTGCAGTAGTCCAAATATGTGGAAATAAAATTTTCATTGAATCATTCATTGATGATACATTCTAATATTTAGTTTTGAAACGTATATTCAATTGGTAATAATTTTCAAGCATTGTTAAATAATTGTAAATCTGAAAATCCTTTATAAAACGCATAAATAGCTTTTTTTTATTTGAATTAGTTTCTTTGAATATTCGTAATTTTTATTAATTATAAATTATAATTAGTATATTCGATATATAATATGACAAAATTTTTTTTTTACAAGTTTATAAAAGAAAATTAAAAATAAATATACTGATGTATAATAAACATATATATATTTACATGTCTTATAATTATTAATTCATACTTATAATAACATAATTACATATATATTTGTACTATTCTCACAAAAACATTGTACATTAAAAATAAAAAGTAAATATTATTTTTAAAATGGTATTATATTTATATTTAACAATAGAATTTTGTAATAAAATTCCTATAAATAATTTTTTCAAAACGAAATCATTTTATTTATTTTATACACAAAGTATTTTAGTTTTAAAATACCATGTGAACAAACATTATTAGCGTTTACGTAAGATTTAAATTCAAAGGCAGAATTCAAAAGAAAACTAAAATTTTTATTAAAGTATTGTAGATTGTTATTATTGGTTTTATTTTTACCCAATAACATCGCAGATTTGTAATACATATTATTGTAAGAAAAAACCAACCAGAAAAATCCATTATAGATATGTTTTAATAATTTTGATAAAGTTAGATTATGATCAGCACAATAGGTTTTTTAATAATTTTTATCCTATTCCAACGACAGTAGAACTATGTGATTTTTAAATTGACAATTATGTTATACTTCTAAAAAACTTAAATCAAAAGAATTCAGTTAAGATAATATAAGCTCTTATTATATATAATGCGTATGTTTATGAATTAATAAATGATTTAATTATAAAATTTTGTAAATTATAATTTCTCAATTAAATTTATTTGCTGATTTAAATAAATTGACTTTATGTATGATTATAAATATTTACATTGAGTAACAATAAATTATTATTTTTTAAATTTATAAAAAAATGTTACTGTTATTGATGTTGAAGTTATTTTTGTTATTCAAATTAATTTTTTTACCTTATTTTACTATTAATTATATGATAAAAATAACGCTTGTAAAAAAATATATTGACAAAATTGAGTTCATTAACGAAATAAAAAATGTAAAAAATATTTATTATATAAAAAGTAAAAAAAAAATTTTTAAATTAAAGATAATCTTACTAAAATATATATTTAATTATTCGGCATAAACCTGTAATAAATCTTTTCTATGCGTTAAAAAAGCACAATAATAAAAATTTGACGAAATATTCTAAGGCTTTATTTTATGTATTTATTAAATTATTTGGCCCACATAATTGGCTCAAAAAATACACAAAGTATATTATTCAATTTATATGAGTAATTTCTTAATGTCTTTTCTTGACTTATAATACTATTTATTGTTTTTGTTTTGTCGAGAGTTAAATGGTATGGCCGTTACTACATACTTAAAAATTTTTCTACTACAAACAATGTAATAGAATTAACATATAAAATTTTTTTACACTTTAAAAATTTTATCGTCATAATATCTATGAAGAAATTAAAGTTAAATTTCGAAAATACCAGAATTTCAAAATGTTTCCAATTTTATTCAATGGCCAACTTCATTATTAATTCTAAAATGTGTACGACCTCGTTAGTCAATTTGTGTAAATTAAATTAAAATCCTAGCCATTTTCTTCGCTATGTGCTCAACTGCGAAATTTCATAAAAAATTACACGATAAATTTTCTTTTACAGACTCTTCGAGGAAGCTGCAGGATGTGCTCCTAGAATTTTGCGCAACCACCACGCCAGGAGGCGTTCCGAAATATCATCCGGACGGGGTGAGTCTCTCTTTTTCTATTAGTCGCGCTTATAATTTTCCTGCATTTTCATCTCGGTATTTTATAAAAACGGCCGTTCCAGGTATTCGGGTTAATGTCATATTACAAATGAGTGCCCTGATGATTTTTTTCCTATTTAAGGATAAAAAACTCTGAATTAGTTTTTCCGCACAGCACCACGAAGAGTCAGAGTGATATTTTTATTTGACCTCACACTTATTTAACACCGAATTCATTCTGAGTTTATTACATTTAAAAAAATGAAAAGTATATTTATTTTAGATAAATTATTACGGGATTCATTATTATAAAAATGAATAGATAAAAAAAACCTAGATATTTTTATTGAAAATACTCCTGTTCACATTCAATGTTAAGTTTGAATCTTCTTATTTATACATTTTGTACAATGCATCAATCTACGAAATAAAAAATCCAAATTTACGTTTGATCATGTACTATTATAAATTAATTTTTTAGAAAAATAGCAGACAATTTTAAAGAAATTAGATACCTTTTTATAAATTCTCTTAAAAAATGAATAAAAGTAAAATAGAACAATTATATTTAAACTCAAATATATTTTACTTATATCAAATATATTTTATTTATCAAAATAAACTTACTATTTATAAAATATTTGATATCATTTCTTTTAATTGTGCATTAAAACAAGTTTTTTATTGAACTTTTATTTTTAAACCATTAATTCAATTGACACATATTTTTTATATTGAACGTTTATATATACATAGGTCTGCAAAATGAATTATTTAAATAAATATAATGCAAGAAAAATTAACAACTATTAACTTCCTTATATCAAAGGAAAATAATTTTAATATGGCTACTATAAAATTATTGTGCTCCTAGAACGATGAAAAGAAATTTTAATTTTGTGGCATATACATAATTTTTTCTCCCAAAAGAAGAACCATAATTTTATGTATAAAATAATTAAATACTTTAAGAACAAATTAAAAAGTACTAAAACATATTTTTCAATAAAAAATAATATAAAAATTTTAATTCATAAAATTTTACAGTATTATATGTAATACATAAAACTAAGATAATTTAGTATGTTTATAATTTTATTTATTAGTATTCAATATGATTTATTACTTATTGTCAAGGGATATAGTATTAATTTTCGAAAATGCGAACTTACGTAATAGTTATTAGTGTCATTATTATTTTTATTACCGAAATAAATTGTTTTATATTAGTGTAGCGGCGGTTAATATTATATGTAGCGGCGGTTAAAACAATTTGTAGCGGCGGATAAATATTACAAATGCTAGCCGCGTATATCAATATTTTGTAATTAGATACTTATAAGAGGAACCGTTTATTAACGTTAGAAAAATAGGACACTTGGACTTGGATTCTTGACGAAGCACGAGCGCGATTTGCTCCCTGCTTGCTGAAACAAGAAAGCGTCCGTCCGCGCATCTTAAACGTAATTTTTGTATATTTAAGAATTAACAAGCGCCGCGTATTTTGTAAAACAATTAATAAATAAATGTTTACGATTATACCTAATTAAAAATATAAAAATTCAATACTCATTTTTAAAGCTTCCTTTCCAACTCTTTACGGCAACTACATTAGAAAAAAAAAAAAAACCATTTATTAAGGATAGTTCGAGAGATGTAGTTCTATTTAAAAAATAGATTTTTAAACATATGCGAAGGTAGTTTTAGTTTTGTGACTAAATAGAAAAGTTTTCGAGTTATTTTTAAAAGCGATTTCTACTATAAATCATATCAAAATCATTGTTTGATATTAAACTACTAAATATCGAATACTTGATATATATTCTAAAGAATTACTGTATCAAAGTAACTTTTGTACCTAATATTTGAGAACATCATAATATATAAATAATAATAATAATAATGATATATTTATTATAAAATATAATAATGACGTTAATTTATCAATTTTCTTTTAACTCTTTTATATTTTTTGCGAGTAAATAAGTTTATAGAATATTAATTCCGTAGCTATAATAATTAGAGTAATAAAGTACGTTTGGATGAAAAGAAGTTTTTAACAGTTTTAACACAGTAATTGCTTATATACATGCTTTTTTAATTAACGAAGTCAAAATACATATTTTAAAAAAGTATGAAAAAATTTCAACTGAAATTTAATTCCACAAACTGCACTTTTTTCACAGAAGGAATTTGAAAATTATTATCTGATGGATATATTGGTCTATTGATAAATAAAATTAAATTATTATTATAATAAAACTAATTTATTATTATAATGATAATTTATGCATAATATCATTAAAAATAATCAATCCGGCAATTCGCGGACAACTGCTACGCGGAAAGGAGAGGGTTACAGCAATCGAACACGGAAGATTCTCTTAATATTGTACTTATTTAAGTTATATTCAGTGCTACGCGGTTCTGCGACGTAGAGCCAACTGGCCTCTCGTCATCTTCTCGACCTGCGACTCGTCGCCGTTCACAGGTCAATTTGCCGTCGACCGCTTGTCCAGGTTGTCCGTCTAATCCTGTAAATTACAGCTCGAGTAGTGTTACTGTACATCCGCACATTTCGTCTCGCTTGATGGCGGATTTAACAATTTTATTATTATATAATAATTATAACTACAAGTCTTTTTATTATTTAGAAAGACATGTATTAAATAGATATTCGTTTAAAAACTTGTTCAAATAATCTTACATTTGTATATAAAACTAGATTTGTCAATCACCCACAAGCTTCTAATATTATAAAAAGTAATTTTTTTTTAATGAAAATTCTTTTTAAAAATGCAAATATTATTAAATATTACAAAAAAACTTGCTTATAATAAAATTTATTCTATTAAATCACACTGTATAGGGGAGTGATTTTTGAAAATCATGAAAATATTACCAAAAAATTACATTTCCAATTTTAAATTTATACTCTACAATCAATAAATATTAATAAAAATATTTTATATTCAACAAATAATTATATTACGTCAACAAACAAATAAAATTTAAGCAAAGAAAAAATTAGATTTTATATTGTCTGGGTCAATCAGGCTAAAAATACAAGTTAAAATAATTAAAAAAGAAAAATAAAATTAAAATTAAGATAATGATTTTATATCATTTAGTATATATTAGTAAGAAACTTAACTAAATTCAACATTATTCATAAAAAACTATTGTTTAATTTATCAATAAACAATAGAATAACGTCGCAGCATTTGTACAACAGAACAAATAAATTTTATATACAATATGAAGCAAAGATATTCATCATAGTTTTATTTTATCTATTCACTTTTGATGAGATAATAAATTTATTTTCAATATTCGAAGAAAATCAGAGATTCTCAGCAACATGTAATTTACATTTTTGCTGTTCGATTCGATAATGTTTTGGAAAATTTTATTACGCACGTAAGGTGGTCCTTTAATTTCGCTGCACATGTTTCTTTCACAATGAGTTACTTGATTTTTCAATGACATTAGAAATTATCGTAGCAAGGAAAAAGCTCCTATTATACATCAAAGTCATGAATTTTTAAAATTCTAAAATTTTTAATATTTTTAAATTTTCTTCACTCAATGATCTGTACATAAAAACGAAATCAATAGTTAAATAGTTAAAGCAAAAGTATATTTTAATATCAGTTAAATTAACAGCACAATTATTGTAAAAGTAATCGAGTCATCGTATCTTTTTTTTAAAACCATTATTTATATCTTACAAGTTACGCAACGAGATTACTGGCGTAGATTATGTGTGAAAATACAGAGGACGCGTTATCACCCATGTCGATATGCAGATTCATGCAGCATCAGTAGAAAAAAGTCTTGAATAAATCCACTTGGAGAGCCACGGAAAAACGTTGGTATGGCTTAATCGTTGGTTTAGGACTCGTTAATACACACTCGTCGGTCGATGGAAGTACCGCATGATAAGGAAAGGAACACTCGATGCTCCGTCTTTACCAACCACTCGTAAGAAGAAAAGATAGGGAAACGGTAGGATGGACGAAAAAAGAGGAAGATCGAGGAAAATTAAACTGATAAACAAGTGAAAAACGCCGTCAGACTTATTAAAAAGACACTTCGCATTGTGAAAGACTTTACGAGAGTTTTTATTTACTTCACTCAGATGTATAATATTGCTCATTACTTGAAAAGTCTTCCAGGTGCTATTTCTTTCATTCTTCCAGTTTCTTGGTTCAAGGCAACTTACTCAAGGGAAATATTGAATTGTCTGGTTACAAATTTTATGAAACAAGCTGTTTCATTAATTTTTCCTTATAATACATACTTTTTTACCATATATTTTAGCATATTTATTGTAGCAATAATTCATTGATTGATAAATTTTTTACAGGATTCGTTGATTTCATTTTAACGTTATATGCCTTATTTCTCGAAATTGAAACTAACACCTTAAAGAACACCACCCATTCCTTGACGTTCCAACAACAATTAATTTTTTTAACGAATTTATTTACCAGTAATAATTCCAAGATAATAAATATAAGGTGCTGTACATAAAATAGATAATTTTTATAAAATTAAATTATTTTAATATCAACATTTTTTTCTTCAAATACATATGTGTGTATATATAAGATATAATTTTATTTATTTTTATTATATTTTTTACAAATAAAAAAAATCTTTATGAACCTACCCGATATTTAATTGAATGTACATTATTTAATTGGAATATAAGTGAGACGGCAACATTGACCTTGTATTGTCTTATGGAAAATTAATTGAAATGCTTATAAACGTACAAAAAATTTAATATGCAATCAAGTACCAATTGATCTTGAATAAACATTATTATTTACACAATAAGCACTCACTTACCCTGCATTAGTAATGTATAAAAAGAAAATTATTACGATATCAAGCAACTTACAATGAGATTATTTAACAAAACAAAATGTAAATAGTATTAATATTAGAATTTGACAGTATTTAATAATAATTTACATACTCAAAGAAAACATAAAAATTCTGAAGTCGAAAATCGCTGTTCGGATTCTTAAATTTTTGTCTCAGTTATTCGAGAATAAAATCATAATGAATTGATGAACTAAAAAATTTGTTATCAGAATCTTGCAATAATTAATCATTTGTTATTACTTAAGATTGAAAATTTATACTTTAACAATATATTTGCAAAAAAAAGAAATGGTATTTCTTTAAATTAATAACGCAATTTGATACCTGTATAATTATTTGCTCTAAGATGAGTTACTTTTTGTAAACACACAATTTCTATTAATAAATCTATGTCGAGCCTTAAATCTTTAAAATTAATTACTATCCTTTATCAGAATCGTATTTCTAAATAAAATCTTGACCTATATACAACGTTAATGATCTTTATGTCAGCTTATACACGACAATATAGATCGTTAGCCTCTTTCCACTGCATCGTCAAATAGTCCTGTGACCGATCATAAATTGAACTTTACCACTAAAAACTATAATGCATTTTTTGGCACTTCTCTTTTCTACAATTTCTTTAAATGTGTGAATTACATTATATACATTATGTATTGTTTATTTTTTAAATATTTTGATGTATATTTTTTATAAAAATTCATTTCAAATAAAATTAACTACAATTTTAAAATATATGTTATATACCATATGAATATAATAAGTTGCATATATAAATATATATTTAAATGAGACTTTTGAGAATTTTCAAAAAATTTTGAAGATTCTCAAAACTCTATGACTGCGGTTAGGCTGATTATTTTCTTTCTACAATATCCAATATATTAAGTTTTAAACAATTATTATTATATCATTATATTCATATCTTTCAAAAAATATATTTAACGTTTGAACAGGATATTTACGTATCAACATTTTACCAAATAATAAAGCACTTTTAAGGTCATGAAAAAAAGCATTTATTGGTGCATATTAAATATCGTAAAAAAAAATCAGTAGATTCTAATTTTCTACAATACCACTCATGATATTCAGAGTTTTTTTTTATTAACAAATTTAAAGAAAAAAATGCATTTTTGTGTAACACTAATGTTAATTAAATTGAGTGAAAATTTATAAAGTTATTTCCAGCTCAATGCACCTGACGATTTTTATTTTTTCAGCGGTTTTAAAAAAATATAATTGTTGTACAATAAATTCTGTATCTTACATTTTGTTTAAATATTTCGGAAAACGGCCGAGCGCCCGAGGAGTGGGGGTAGTGAGAATCGGAGAATTGCAATATATAGTAATAGAAGTGAAATCCGCGCTAACTAACCCCTCAATTATTCTTCTACCCCACTCCTCACCAAATTACACTCGCTTGGTCTTTTTTGATCAATTTTATCTTCGCAGTTTAAGCAATCCGAAGTATTTAAACAAAATTTAAGATACAGAATTTATTGTACAACAATTATATTTTTTAGAACAGCTAAAAAAACTAAAATCGTCCGGTGCATTGAGCTGGAAATAACTTCATAAATTTTCACTTAATTTAATTAACATTAGTATTACAAAAAAATAAATTTTTTTTCTTTAAAATTGTTAATAAAAAAAAAAACTCACAATATCATGAGTGGCATTGTAGAAAATAAGAACTGATTTTTTTTACGAATTTTGATATGCATCACTAGCTGCTATTATTCCATGACCTAAAAGCGCTCTATTGCTTCGTTTAATTTAGTAATATTAAATTTAAATGGATGCATATACTAATGAATATTGCTATATAATCTCGTTTAATTTTATCGCTTAAATTTTTACAAGTTGTGATTTTTGTTCTGAAAGTGAAAAATTATTATTTTAATGGATATTCATAAATATAATTCAATTGAAATTTGTTAAATAAAAAATTCTATATCTTGAGCGCTAAAAAGGTTGAACAAAATATGATTGAAATTAATGAAATATATAAATTAATTCGTGAGTTCTATAATATTAATAACGAATAATGTATCTACAGAAAAAAATTTACATTATCTAGTGGCTTTGACCAAACTCGGTAAGAATCTTTGTGCATATATGGGTTTACTGCAATTTTATTTTACAAACTGTATCCGTAATTCCTTAGGCTTTTTAGTTTCCTAGCGTTTTTATTAAATATTTAAAAATTTTGAGCTTTTTACAATGGTAGGCGTTTCGAACATTCATCTTTTTTGAAAGTATTCTTCAAGCGTCCTTCATTAAATTTGAAACGAATTCTTTTTAAATTCCTCTCATAATTTAAATTATCCGAAATATTTATTCCATCATAATTTCTCATTAAATTTTTGATATTAATGTATAAGAATAATCTTTTTGTTCGATTTTTATTACTATATTAATTAGGATTTCCATTTTTATAAGTAATAAATTTCAAAATTGTTTTTATTCGCTTGTATAACTATAACATAAGCAAATTATATGCATTGAATATAAAATATTTGAATCATCTGAGCCCATCCGAGCTGTTTGGCGTCTTTCATTTTTCTCCTTATTCACGGTATCTCATTACCATAATACATCTGTCTTCCTTTGTCTCGAGCGCAGTGATATTCAAGTGATATGAAAGAAAAAAATGTTTTACTCGTGTAACTACGATTTTATTTTATATTTCATCCTTGTCACTCCTTGTGCTCAATTACTTGGAGGTGGCTTATGTAGGACCAAATTGTTAAATAACTGCTTTTCTTATCGTTGGTAATGTTAATCGAATATGTGTAACAAATATCAAGTTAGGATGTTGAATAGAAATCTAAATAGAATCTAGGGAAATCACAAAATTGTGCATTTTAAGCTTCAACCGAACATTTATCGGTATTTAAAAAATATATTAATCATCGGGATGAGCATTGAAAATATTTCATTGATGTAACTGCATGATCATTAAAGTGTTTTCTTTAAACTTTATTTGATATTTCTTAATATTTTAGATCTAGATTATAGAGGGTAAATTTCTTTAAAATTTATATTCAAACACAAGATTTGTATTTACAACACTGTATAAAGATATGTATATACAAGCTGTAATTGTTGATTTTTATGTACAATTTTGAATACATCAAATATATTTGTAAATAGTATATTGAAATATACATTTATTATATAAAATTGTTATTTTTAATAAATTACTAACGAATATAAATTCTAAAAAAATATGAACAACATTAATTAAATTATTCATAGTACTATTGTTATAAATATTTATTTAACTGGCAATATTTTTTTCGAATATATTTTGTACATATACAATGTATGTATAATTATGTGTTGCATAATTATTTTATTTTCATTTTATACTTTTAAATAAATGCACAAATGTTCAGATTTTATATGTTTAAATATATTTTCTCACATATATAAGCATGTAATGTTATGAATATACAAATTACAAATTCATGGTGATTGTTGAAAAACAGCTCAAATAAATCTTATATCATTTTTCTAATGCTATTCAATCATTTTATTTTTATCTTCTACTTTAATATTACTTTCAATTTATTTTTCTTTTAAGTAATATATATATATCCATATAATATATATGATTTTTACTCATTTCAGACTCTTTTTATTTATTTATTTATTTCTATTGTTTTCCTTTATTTAATTCTTATTTTTTTTTTCATCATTCATCACACCTAAGATTTTATGTCCTTCTTTCTTTTATGTACATCTACCTGAAGCGAACTTTTTTCTATGTTCAGTTTTTTTCGATCTTTTGTGAAAATTTTTTCACGCATCAATGAAATATAAAATCAAAAATTATACTTAATTCTATCGAACTTGCTTCTATCGGCTTTGCTTCATAAGTATATTCTGTACACGATTTTGATTTTTTTTTTCATACTTCATGTTTTGCGTAAAAGATTTCATGTTATCACCTTTAGGTTTCTTTATAATTTTCTAAAACATATCTCAATGTTTTCATTTATTTTTGGCGTAATGACAATTTATTTACCTTCTCATTTAGCTGAAATCTATTGCAGACCCATCGCTTAATCTATCTTTTTGTTTCTTTCTATATGCATAAATCCATGTTTTAGCTTTAGTATTTCTAAGTACAAATTCTTTTATTTCTTTTATATATCTTAAATTATTTAACCTTCTTAGCCACCCATTCATTGAATTTCTTTAATTTTATTATTTTTATAAATTATTGTCTCTTCTTAATTCATTATTTAGAATATCTTTGCAATTCACTTTTTTCAAAAGTACACATCATATGACTCTTTATTTTATCTTCCTATATATTTTCTTTTATCTTTTACCTTTGTCTAATTTACTCATAAGTTTTTTTAAGCATATCATTATTTTTTTTTTGTAAATTTAATTTTATATAAGAAATTTATTTATGTCTGATTATATTTATATGTAATACAATCTACTCTATTTTATTATTTAAATATATTCTAAATTTTTCTCCTTATTTCTTTGTCTAAAAAATGTAATGCATTTAATAAATAATCGTAGAAAAATTTTTATTTTTTGACTTTAAGAAAGAATATTTACAAATATTGCTCAATAAAATAATAAGAATATATTTTAGCTTTAATCTTTATAAATCATTTATTCTTTTAATCTTTCACCATTTTCATCTTATATATAAAAAAAAGTATGAAAAACTAAAAATACTTTTATAATTCATATAACTTATACAATACTAATTTGGTACATTTAATTAAACAAAATATTTTTGCGATAGGAAAACTGTAATTGAAAGCAAAAGAAAAATTTTTTCATGGAAAAATAAAGACAATTTTATAATTTATGTACTTTAAAACCTCTTGTGAAAATTTTAATTGTCTACTACTTTACAGTTATATTCATCAAAAAGGTCAAATATAAAAGTTTCTGTGGTTAGTCAACAACTACGATTTTACATTCTCTAGGATTGAATGTGATCAATTAAACACGGATTTTTTCCATTTCTATCTTTGTTTTTGACAACGGAGCAACGTTAAACTACATAAGATAGTTTTGTAGACAATCTGTTTTAGCTTTATCTTCTTCATGAGTGAGACTCACTTCGAGAAGGAAACTGAATTCTTACTTTTTGGTTTTTCTTAGTTTCTTAATTTTTTAGTCGCTTGACCTTCATAAAGTTCAATTATTACTCCTTTTGTTTTCTTAATCATAATTTAAAATATATATTAATTTAATATTTATTACTTTCAATACTTACATTACTCAAGACCAAAAAAAAAACAAAAAACAAAAATATAAATTTTATCCTGAGCACGCTTACAGTCGAAATTTTTTTAATTTTATTGAATAAATTTTCTTAATGTGCAAATAAAAATAGAATAAAATATTAATAAATTTAGTTCGAAATTTTTAATCGAAATTTAATTTAGCGTATAATTTTTAATGAAAATTTTGTAGATTTAAAATTGGTAAATTAAAAATTTTATTCTTAATACGACATCTATTTAAATTTAAATATTAAATAATACTAAATATTTAAATGGAATGTTTAAACTTAAAATCTTAATAATAAAAGCATTTTTGTCGTTATTTTAATTTTTTTTAAATACCTTGAACCATATATTTGATTTAAAAAATTAATCACATATTTTTATAATAAGCATTTTAGAAATTAAGAAATATTTATTTAAGAAAAATGAAAAATTCGATGATTTAAATCTTGCTTTTATATGTATCTTCATAATTATGATATCAACTTTAATATTCCATTTTAATGGGTTATCGTTCAGTACACATGCATTGCAATTGAAAATATGAAAGAATTGTCACTGTATGCTTGAATATAAATTATCTCTCATGTACGGTAAGAGAGAAAAAACAAGTAAAAATTAAAAGATAATATGTCAGAACGAGAAAATGAATAAGCAAAAAGATTTAAAAATTGTACAGTAAAGTAGGTTAGTAAGTATTTCCGGGTGAAGATATTTCATATAGGGGAGGCACCGAGAAAATCCAGGAAAGTACAGAAAAGCGGAGGAGTGAAATAATGGGGATTGATAAAAAAGGAAGCATAATAGTTGGAAATAAATATTTGTATCTTACGTGGGTCATCATTTTCAGCTTAAATCTTATAGAGCTTCTCTCTTTCTCTCTCTCTCTCTCTCTCTCTCTCTTTCTGCCACTTTATGTGTTACTTTTTGGCATCTTTATCAAATTTAAATTTTAATGATTTTCAAGTTTTAGCTAGCTTGTGAATATTATTTGTAATTCATATAAAATTATTTTTCTTCTTTTCATATCGTTGAAATTTTTATATTTACAATTTTATAAATATTATAAAAAACTTTTCACAATGATCTGTAACATTTTATCAGCAATTAGAAGTAAATAAAAATTCTATTTTCCATATATTTTTAAATAATCTATAATTTATAAATATTACAAAGAAAAATCTGCAATAATTAATATTTCACATTAATGGTTAAATTTATTATTTTTCTTACTCTGTATTCTAGAGAATTGACATGAGAAATAGAAAAACCTAGAAAAATTTATTCTAAACAAACTTATTAATTTTCAGAATTTACATTTTTCCTTTATATATAAATTTTTTTATTTTTTTATTCATAAATTCATTTTTATTTGCAAGATTTTCGTTGAAGTATATTAAAAAATTAAATTTAATATTAAATTCAATTTCAAATGTATCACTATCAATTGTGAAATACAAGAACAGAGATAAAACTTGTCAAATTAATTAATTCATTTGTGATTAGTGTTTGATGCACTCAATACATACGAGGTTTGAAAAATAAAAAAATGATATGAGTATCAAACAGATAAGTATGAAAATTAAAACTTTACAATTTATGCAGTCATAAAAACCACGTTTAGACGAACAATTCGAATATCACGTGCTTAAAAATAAGTTAAGTTCATAAGACTCAAACTCTGAGAATACATAAAAGTATGAGATTGAGTGTCAAACAAACGTGCAAAAAAGAAGTAAAATCAAATCATAGACGGGAAAAATGAGAAATAGATATTAGCGTGGTTATAAATGGAAAACATACACGCGATCATTGTCGCACGTTGCTCCCAAATAACCGTTAAATTCTCGTGTGTACGATATAAATGTCTGTAATTTATGACTACTTGTTAAATATTCTAAAGTTTTTCTCATTCGCAATTTTCGTTTTTTAAGAAGAAGAAACAATGTAATGTGACAATATTAACACTCTTCGCTGTTGTGTACTTTAAGGTTGAAAACGTTATTTACTCATTTATTTGTTAATTTTTTTTTTTTTATCTGGGGAGAATGTTTTTCACTTCTGTTTTATATTATTTTTATATACCCTTATTTGGTATACAATATAATAAATAAATTTTAAATTTATATATATATATATTAATAATTATCTAAAAGAATCCTTGATATATTTAAGAGTAATGTTGAATATTCAAATTTAATGTACATTCGACAGTCTTAATGGCGCGTTTGCTTTGAAGTCTGGATATTAGAAGAGATGCCTCCATATCGCTATAAAAGCTTTTTATTTATAAAACTTTGAGACTTTAAATGGAGAATTATGGCACTTTCTCGTCATTATATTTTATTTGAGTATGTTCTGCTACAGCATTTTGAGATAAATTGTCCACTACAGATAAATACAGTAATACGAAAAAGATAAAGTTTTTATAAGCAATAAAATAAATTATGCAATGATTAAATTACAATCGATAACAATTTGTCATAAAAATCCTTTTTTATAACATAAAAAACATTCTGTGCATAATTTCATTGATTATGAAAAGTTGCATTCGATGAGAGACGATGAAGAATTTAATCGATCAGATTCGAATATCTGCAATAGTAAATATACAATGAAGCAGCTTTCAAATGTATAAAATACACCTATAGCAGATTGCACTAAATATTAAGAAACAACTTGTGCCGATTATTATTTTTCTTCTTTAAATACATTTATTTAATAATTAATTGTTGATTGAAAGACACACGAGGTGATGAGAGGGCGTCGAGTTGCTTTCATTTTAATCACGCCTGCACGCAGATAAGAGCCGTGGACGATTGCTATCGAATTGGAGTAACTGATAGACGCGCAGTAAAAACAAGAAGGAAAAACGAAAAGCAAAAGTAAAAGCAGAAAAATCGAAGCGTATTTCACATTCGCTTGAATGGCTAAGACGGAGCAGAGGCGGATTTACAATCAGTGGGACATGGGGATGATCTGGCTGCTATAGGCGCGAGGGAAAAAACAAACAATGAACCTGTCAAATCCATACAAGCCTCCCTTTTGTGCGTGAGGGGGCGCGCGCACGTGTGAGTGGACTTTCGCGCACGCGTGCGTGAGTTCGCAAGCAGAATGCGAGATTGGAATCGTTTGGATCGATCGAAGCTCTCGCAGCCACCCACACATGCGCGCGCGCACATACATCTAGCTCGCGTGTCACTTATTAATTTAAGGAAAACCCGAGGCACCTGTGTTTCCGATTTTCTGGATATGCCTGCGATCGTATATGTTTGCGAGGGTGGAAACTAAATCCCCGGTACTAGCTAAATTGAAAGTTCCCACACACGCTCATGGATTCTCTGATCTACACGCCTGTCCTCGTATAAGCATTTCATTGTGCGTGCGTGAGCCCGAAAACCGGAGATTAGTTTTTATGTGTGCACGTGAATGCATTAACAGAATCCCATGGTCGGTTGTTCATTAAAGACTGGTTGAGATTGAATTAACCTGATTAGAGAATTGGTTTCTATTACCTATTTGGACAAGCACATGCATAGATGTACATTGGGTTAAATTTTTTTTTTTTAAACTTTTACAAAGCATATTGTGTCACATTGCAATTCTGGCTCAAAATACAAGGATTATTATTTATAAAACTGGAGAGTAGTGTCGGTTAGATTTTAATGCAGCATAAAGCATTAACCTCCTTAAGAAATTCTATATTTGATGATAGAAAAAGTGCAGAGGAAGCTACGAAATTGGCGGTTGTCTTACTTTTAACGATGATGTTAAGAATTCTTATTGACACCATCAGTAATTGAGCTTTTGTATCACCCCTACGTTATCTTCTGCATTATGCCAATTACAAAAAAAAAAAAAAAAAAATTTCTTATCCATCCATCTTTCTTTTTTGCTGCAAAAATGTAAAATTCCTACAAAAATGTGTTCAATTTCTTATGTTTATCTGCACACTTTTTACCTGTCAAGGCAATCAGTTGAATACATCGAGATAATCTCAAGACTCGCGAATTAATATTAATTGTCGTAATTATCATTACATAAGAACTTAATCTTCTCAATATTTTTTCCACTGTAGCGAACCTCGTTGAGCACTCAAATGTAAATTTTCTTTGTTTTTATCCATTATTTCGTGTTTGATTATATTTAGTAATAACCTGGCTTAGAGTAGTTGTATAATCGAAAAAACCGTTGGCTACATTTTTCACTATTAAAAATTTTTACGTAAGGATTATTTACACATATTCTATAAAAATATTGTCCAAATGTAATATTTTGTTAATAATTCTTCAGAATAAAAGTTTAATTGTATTTTTTTAAGCAAATATATATTTTTCGATATAACATTATATTGCGTTTTTTAAGAATTACTTTTTATGGATATTATCACGGTAAAAGTCCAAATTTGTACTTTAAAATAGAATTTCTTACTGCCCTATTTTTAATATTATATTTTGTGTAAAAAATGTTCAAGAAAAATATTTTTGCGTGTCATTTGTAAAAAACGTGTATGTATCTCTTATATATAAATTTCGATATAATGTTCCGATTTGCCATAATATTACAACGCTACTCATTCCTACCATTTCTGTAACTCTTTGTGTTTAACGAGTAGTTGTGATCATATTCAGATTTCGATTAGAGATACATAATGGTGATTCTTTTTTATTTTACGTCCATGTCTTTTCATTTTATAAATTGGTCTATTTTATGTTCCACAAGAAACAATCAAAACATGAAGTAGAAAAAATTATGAATAAATTCTGAAAAAATAATTTTTATACTGTATTTCTAAAAGTTATTCAGTGTAAAATACTTTGATATTCTGCTTAATAATAATAATAATTCGTTCTATTAAAAGTCTATATTGAGTTGTGTGTGTATTTTAATATAGATATAAGTCTAATATTATAAAAATGAAAGCATTGAAATAATTAAGAATTTTTAGTTCATTTTAGAATTTTCATAGTCTTGCAAAATTTTATGACCTATTCATTTTTATGAATTACATATTTAATTTTTATTTACTCTTAAATATATAAATTTGAGAAATATTCATAAATGAATAATTAAACTATCAAATGTGTACAGTCCTGAATGTACTATAAACCATTTTTATAAGGAAATATTTTATTCCGCTCATTCAATACTTTATCTATCTGTTCAGTTTATGTTGTTTACAATTTTACAAAACAGTTGCGATATCAGAAATAAATAATCATATATTTCATTTATGGAAAAATACTAGTTAGCAGGAGAGCACCAGATGTACATGCACTTTATGATTCATATATTCTGTGAGTGTCCATAGCCTTGGAATGGACACACTGAACATGTACAAAAAATAAATCTTATAAAGTTGGTCTCGTAGACCCGTTTGAGATATTTTTGAAAATAAAAAGAGTTATTTTGAATGCATTTTTTCTGTTTGATAACTCAAATTATAAAAGTGAAAAGGATAAAGGATATTTTGAATAAAGCACTGCTCGTCATATAACAATTAAAATGTCAACCAAAATGAGCTCATCATCATAACTTTCTATTCTCTCTAGATTACATATTAAATACCCTTTATTATCACAATTTTCTTTCATTTTAGCAAATTCTTGAAATTTTCCGAGTTTAGTTATCATGATGATGTACATAAAACAAGATCCCTTTTGCCACCTTCTGCTGATTTGCTCTGCAAATTCATGAATTTTCGACTTCTGCCAGATGGGGAAATGTAGAAAAGCAAATATTGCCCGCCGAGAAATTATTATTTGACAAATCCTATCAACGTAATAATAACCATTAACATAATTTATATTTTCCTAATTCAAACACAGGGAATATATTATTAAAACTTAAGAAGAACTTAAAAAAACTAGTTTTAAAAAATATTCGGTACATATATCTAATAACAATTATAAATAACATATACATTTACTTTTAGTTTTCAGCTCGATTTAACATTTAAAAAGTAAATTTTTAATGATATTTGTAGAAACTTAACAATTAAACTATTGTATAGTTTTATTAGAAATACATACTGTGATTACTATAATTTATCCGAATAGTTTATTATATTTCAATTAATGTTCAATTTTTTTTTCTTTATATAATTTTTAATATCATGCAATATCGAAAAATATATAAAATAAACATATCTGATATTTTAATAAAAAAAATTAAGTCATAAAAAAACAAACACACCGAATTTTCGAAGAAGTAGAACGAATTATAAGGACATAAATCTATTTTCCAAGTTTTTCAAATTTTCTTATTTTCTATAACGATCGGAGTATCTATCGATAAAAACTTTACCCTAAAAAATGTTGGAGATGAATTACAGATCATATCATATTTCTCGATTTGTTTTTATTTTTTCGTAACTTTCTTAACACTAGCTTTTTTTAGTTTATCCTTGAAATATATGTTTTGGTAAATAAATAATATCTTTGTTTTTTTGTTTAATCAAGAGTACTGTAATATAAGATTAAAGAGTAATATTTAAAATCAATAAGAGTCGATATCATATAATAAAATTTTAATCTATCAACACAATACTTTTTATTTCAATTATATAAAAAGATATATATTCTTGTTTATCTAGTTTTTCGGTTAATATCACAAAAATTTTTATTAACTTTGTGAGGAGACGGCTCCGTTCGCCTTTCACGGATGAAGGCCAGAGTCGAGCTCTCGTCGAAGAGAAAAAGAGAAATTAATAAGTACGCCGGGATAAAGCGACAGCCGGTCTGTCCAGGAGTCGGATCGGTGGCAGATAGGAATAGAAATAAAAAGAAATTTATAAATAAATTTGTTTTAAATAATCACCACCAGGGCGACGGGTCCTTTATTTAATTGTTATATAACAAAAAAATTTAATTTTTACATGAGATTAATATCATAGAAAAAGGAAAATAGTCTCAATAATTTTGTATGCTTATTTTAACACGGCGATTTATATCAGCATTTATGATATAAATTTAATATTGACAATTTGAACGATTTCGAGTTCCCCGGTAATGTTTACGTTTATACGTCTACTGTACGGCGCGACCGCTGCGGGGGTCAGCGACAATAACAAAGATGAACATAAACACGCGCGTGACCGTTATTCGATCCTCAGTAATTATTGATAATAATTACTTCACAATTTATGTTTTATTTCTATATGTACGAAATTATACTTCATAAATTACCGCTATTTACCGGTTTTTTCCTTTTAACAAAATTTGTCGTTTAAATTTAACGCTTTACCCACCTACGCAATCGACAACGAACAAACGGAACAATTTTTACGTTAAGCGAAATGAGCGGAAAGTACCGAGGGCGGTTAGATAAGACGCCCTGCGGTACGCGAGGAAGCTCCAACGGAGCTAAAGTTCGGTATTAGGAATCTTCGGATAATTGTACGGATGGAATTATCCGAATTCACAAACTCTCTGACTCGGCATAGGATTAAACTTAGAAATCGCAAGCGATTACTAAGTCTGTTGTAAAGGGAGCGAAACAGCATGGAATCGCGACACGTTTCGGAATTTGTCGTTGCCACGTAAGCGTGTACAACTGGATTGGAAAGATTTTGAATGTTGCCACGGAATCGTGTACAACAGGAGATTTGGAAGGAAGGTAAGCTCGGGAAAGAGGCCAGAAAGAGTCTGCCACGAGGCGACTGCTCGCCAGCAGCACATAGCCTCGGTCCGGCGGCGCGCGATAAATCGGCCATCCGATTGGCTCTCCGCGGTCACGAGGGATGTCAGACGCGTGTCGGGGTCTGAGTAGGGAACTTGGAGCGTCGAGGCCCCCCCCCGATATCTGCGCTTAGCAACGGTCACGTCTCGTTGCAACTTTAAAAATAGTTAAAATACCTTGTTTTTTTAAATAAATTTTGCTGAAGATAATTCAGCTATAATTAAGAATAAATTTTTTAAAAAAATTATAATAAAAATTTCGTGATTAATAATTGCGTTACTTTTTCATAATAAATGAAATCTTCACTTATAAATTTTTCATATTTATGGATATGTAAAGAAAATATGTGTAATAATTTTAAATTTCAATAGTTTTATTGAGATAAATAACTTTATATTAAAAAAAAATATATTTATCATAAATTAACGTACTGATATAATCTTTTTCTACTACACCACTTTTCCAGCTTTTCTAAATTCTATAAACTTTCATTTATCACTCCAAAATTTTATTCAATATTCTTTCATCAAATTTAATAAACTTATATGAATGTGATGTTAAGTTAAATTATTCAGATAATTTTACCTGACATTAAACTTCAACATGTAATAAAAATTCCATACGTACTCGTATATATGCACAGGTCAAGTCATACCATCTCAATAGTCTGATATGAAAATTTTCATACATGCATGAATATAAATATAATTATACGCATGCTTTAATTACAAATTTTAAACCGCAGCAATTTCATTATTTGCATATAGAAAACAGAGATGAACCATCGCTTGAAATATTTAGTAAGAAAGTTGAAATATAATAATACAAGAATGGTTCAACATATTTCAGAATAAATATTGATATAAAAAAGAAATTTGAAAATGATACAGTTTCTTCTATAAAAATATCATTTATTTCAATAAATGATAACACATGGCATAAAATCTACTGAATATATACTTTGTATATATTTTAACCATATACAAGGTAAAATCCATAATTATAACATTGAAAAAATGTTAAAAATTAATTTTATTTTCGGAAGAATCTTCGTTATATAATTATTATTTTGGACGTAGCGTATTAAAAAAATATTCATGATTCTATAAAATAAAATGACCTAATAATAGATAATTTTGTGCATTTAAGCTGTCGCATTCGTTTCAAATAAAAGTTAAGCAAATTTTTATGAAATGATCACGTGAATAAAATGTAGTTTCGATAGTAATTAAAATTAAGATTTCCCTATTGCAACAATTTTTAGACATCTATAATGAGAAATCGAATTTTAGCTCTGCACATGATGAGTTTAGCCAAGTTCAATGTACAAACTCATAAAATCAATGCCTAGTACGCGAATTGAGTTCATAGTTAAAAGAAATATCTACCCTGTATGACACAGATCTTAAATCGACGGCGTAAGCAACGTCAGCAGCTGACGTTTCTCCTTTAACAAATGATACCCATAAAAATTCTACTGGCTACTGTGCATGTTAGAAATACATCTAAAATAGCATCTTGCGTGCTTTTTTATCTCCGTGGCTTTCCGAGAGGAAAAGGAAAATAGACAACACTTCAGGATGATAAAAGGAAATAAAGGTGCAGAGAAGAATTAAATATCTCGGGACTTTTTATCCTCCTCGAAGACGTTGCTGCCAACTTATGTCTTGTAATTGCCATGAAATAGAAATGGTGCGTTCGACTTGTACAATATATGGAAATATCTATACACATTGAAATAATAATTTTTATAACCTGTATAAAATCTTTCGTTTAAAGCAGTTAAGAAGGAAAATTTTGCTGTTTAGCAATAACCACATTAAAACAATTTGCATTAAAATAATTCGTATTAAAATACAGTCGCATTTTAAATATTGATGAGCATTAAAAGCAATAATTTTCTCATCCTGAATGAAATCCTCTATCAAGCTCCATAGCGAAACATTAATTTAAAATTACAGATCATCTACGAAGAAAGTAGTTTCTTAAAGAATAAAAATTTTTCCTCATCAAGAGCATCTATTTATAAATACATTTTTTTATTAAATATATACTCGCGTGATCCATAAAAGTCAATTGTATTAGCGCGATGCATTGCCTTCATTCGATCCGCTACATACATGTACATGTATTTCTAACCATTCGATTATTGTATTGGAAGAAAATATTTTCTTAATAACTCCATTGATTAATAAAATAATAAATGTATAATAAATTAGGCAATATATAAATAAATTTTGAAAACTATATTTTGTTACTGTATTTAAAAATCGTACATAGACAAACAATTATTCTGATTTTGTTTACTATTCATTATTGTGGCTAACTTTATATATTCAACAAAATATTTTAATTTATAGTAATAAGTAAATACTATTCTCTTTATCATTTATATAATATTATTCATTATAATTTTTAATCGTTAAAAAGTGATGGCAAAATTTTACTATTTTCAAACTTATTAAAAGTATAAAACTTACTAATCTTAAAAGTATACATCTTACTAATTATCATCATCATCGTTGATAATTTATATTCTAAAAGAAAAACAGGATAATGCCATATTTACAATTTTAACTGAATGGAGTAAACTCAACTAACTCATGAAGTATGCATACTAATTTTCTACTATCTAACTTTTTCAATAAATAAACATTCGTTTAACTATAACGGCTCAACTTAAAATATAAAGAAAATTCAATGCAATTTTATAAATAAAAATAAAAAAAATGAAGGAGTCATTTTTTTATGCTGATCAAATATATATATTGTTCTTTAGAATCATACAGGTAGATATGCACTTAGTATATGCGCGATACTACAATTATAAAATGAGGGAAATACGCTTGTAAATATTCGGAAAAGCACATAAAATTAAAGGTTTAAGCTAACTCATAATTTATTACACCTATATAACATCTTATAGGGATAAATTTTCGGCCAAGTTATAATATGTCTCGACCGCCACCTCTAATAACATAATCGTCTAACCTATTCATCATCGAATACCTGTATGATTTGAAACAAGAAAAATAGAGAAAATTTTATTTTACTATGTATGGAAGAATTAGTCTCATTCTTTCATTGTGCATATCTTGTAAATATTTTAAAATAAATTGACGTTACAAAATTAAGCAGTTTGTTCTCTATTAAATCGAGATCACTTCAAAATAAATTATATTCTATTAACTAGAATATAAGATTTTGCGCGTTTTCGTGTGTGAATTCTTCAAAAGGAATAAAATTCACATATTTTAATAATAAAACGTGCATCTCTAAACATATATACTACGTAAAATGTACTACAAAAAGTATAGCAGACAATTTTTATAATAAAAAAACAATATGGACGAAAGAAGCATAAAATGTATAGAGAATTAAGATTTTGAAAAGAACGCAAAAGCTCTTAAAAGAAGGAAAGTCAGTCTTTTCCTCTACAATGAAACGCAGTAGTAGTGTAGATATAACTAAGCCATGAAAAGAGATAAAGAGATAAAAACGGAAAGATGAAGAAAAAGAAGCCAAGCTCTGGAATAACATTAGCAGTGGCAGCAATTCACACACACACATATATATATATATACATTTCCATACGATTGTACGAGATTAACAAGATTTACGTTTCTAATTCATAATTTCGCACTAGACTGTATGCATTAGTGTTTAAATATGAGAATTGGTGCAACTCGATTGTACATAGAAATAATTTACCTTACTCAATATATTTACCGTCATTGAATTTTTTTTTTTTTTTAAATTATCGATTAAAATAAACAAATCTAGAATAAATTATAATAAATAAATAAATAAATATTTTAAACAAGAAAATTATGAATATAATATCAATTGTCGCTAAAAAGATAAAATTATTCTTTTTTTTTAAGTCATAAGTAGTTTAAATGTAAACAAAATAATATACAAAATAATTATTGTATAATACATATTTTATCTTTTATATTTAAATATATTATTCAATAAAGTAATATCTTTTAATGCTCAATTTAACGAAGGTATTTAAAAATACAAAAATAGAAAAAAACATTTTAATGAAATTCAAAATTATTGGACTCTGGTGAACAACTCACACGCTCCTTGTAGGTGACGGTCCTCCTGGAGGTGTTGCAAGTTGTCCTTTGAAACTCTGAGGGTGGCTTCAGCTGCAGAAGTATTCTTTGTTGTGGGTTGACTTTCGTCTTCCCACCGCTACGCAGTGAAGCAAGTCAGCTTTCAAGCACTCTAAGAAAAACTTCGCGTAAAAGCTTAAAACACGTCGAACACGTTTTCAACTTTTCCGCGCGTTTTTCAATATAGCTGATCTCGCGATCAAGTCACACGATACTCCTTTTGAATATCGACCGATATGTCGATGCGCAGATCGATCGTTATCGATCACTGCGCATCTTTCATACCGCTAGGGAGAGCGCGATTGGCTCGTTCGAGCAGCAAGCAGTCGCCTAAGCTGCAAGCTACCCGACACTCCCTCCCTTAGGTGACTTTTTGCGTACGAGGGATTTAATCTGGGAAAATATAACTCTTCGGTTGCCTGGATTTTTAAAACTAAGCAATACTCCTCTATGAGTAGCCGGGATTCAATTCCAAGGCCTCTTCGGATGAGATCTCCAAGTGATCTCATTCTTTCTTATCTTTATCTGAAAAGAAAAAGAAATATTAAGTTTTGACTCAATTATTTAATCTAAAATTTGCTCTCTTAAGTATTTATGAGCCTCTGAGGGTAATGGTTTTGTCATTATGTCCGCTAGATTCTCTTTCGAGGGTAACCAGCGGACGCGGATACGTTTCAGGTCCACACATTGTTTTATAAAATCACCATGGGTGTCAGCCATATGACGGCGATACCCGGTGCTTTCTCTGAAATTTAGCTCTTCGGTTATCTGTTCAATAGGGTCATCAAACATTTTTAGTTTGTGACTGCCATCCTTTTGTGTGCAATCTCCGGCTGATTTATTGTCAAACCAGACAACAGCCGGAAAGCACGTTTTGCCAATAACATTCCTTATAGCTTTATCGAGTGAAATCAGCTCTTGGCATGATTCACTCATAGCTAAGTACTCTGCCTGACAGGTAGACAGAGATACATAGGTCTGTTTGTGGCTCCTCCAGGATACAATATCTCCGAACAATCTAACAATGTATCCTGCAGTGGAGGTTGAATCCTCACAATCTCTAAAGCTAGCATCCGAAAAGGCTTCTAGTTCCTCTGAAATTGATCTGTATCTGATCCCAAGTGATACAGTTCCTCTAAGGTATCGGAAGATTCTCTTGACTTCCTTCCAATACTCTTCGGTTGGCATATGCTGTTTTCTTGCTAAGAAATTCACAGCATATGCAATATCTGGCCGTGTAGCATTAGCCAGATACATTAAACTTCCTATGGCCTCTCTAAATGGAATTTTATTTTCCAGGCCATTTATGGAAGTTTCACTCTGAGGGTCAAGGCATCTGTTATGCACTTGTCTTGTTACCATCGGTGTGCTCTGCGGGTTGGAATCCTCCATATTAAACTTGCTCAAGATACTCTTTGTGTAGTCCTCTTGATGCAAGTATATGGTCTTCTCTGAGATGTTTCTCTGAATATTTATCCCGAGAAAACATTTGGGTTCCCCCAAGTCTTTCATTTCGAAGACACTGCTCAATTGAATCTTGATTTTGTTGAGCAGTGTTTCTTCATTGCTTGCAAGAAGAATGTCATCTACATAAAGAAGGAGGACAGCCATTTTTCCTTCTTTACGCCATGTATACAAGCATGGTTCATGTAGATCATTCTCCAAGCCTAATTTTAAAGCTTCTTCGGTGAACTTCTTGTTCCATCTCTTCGGGCTGATCTTTAATCCATATAAAGATCGTTGTAGTTTGCAGACGTGAGTTCTCTTAAACTCATCGTCCACACTCAATCCTTGTGGAATCTCTAGAAATATATTTTCATCAAGAGTTCCATTTAGGAAGGCTGTCTTGACATCCAACTGGCAGACTTTTAAATCATGCTTATTTATGATTGACAGCAATGCTCGAACAAGGGGTAATCTTGAGACAGGAGCATACGTTTCCTTGAGGTCGTATGAGCTCTTGTCTTTAAAGCCTCGCACAACAAGACGGGCTTTATATTTTGTCGAGCCATCTATGTCAATCTTCTTCTTAAAGATCCAACGAGAATCTATGATGTTAGGTTTATAACCTAAATCTCTTCGGGGTCTGGGAACTATGCTCCAGACGTTGTTCTGAGCCATGGAATCCAATTCCTCTTGTATTGCTCTAATCCAACTCTGATTTTCATTGGACTCCATAGCTTCTTTGAACGTCGTTGGATCATTGTTCAATGTTGCCATCAAACAATATGCAGTCTCATCTTGCTGCTGCTCTTTGCTGACTTTCGCAATATTAAGTCCAGCTTTTAATTCTCTAAGTTTGATGGCGGTCATGTTTCTTGTAACTGGACCAAATGTGTCCAGTTTCAACTTCTTAAGTGGTACTACTTCAGAGCCAGTAAGTTGCTTCTTCGGTCTTCCCCGCTTCTTGGGTTTCTCTGAGGTTGTATCATATTCGGTTTCAACTTCTGTTAGCTCTGAAGTGTTCATTTCATTCTCTGGGGTAGGTATGTCAACTTCGTTTGAGGCGTTGACATCCTTGTACATGACCTTTTTATTGAACTTTACGTGTCTTGATTCCACGTATTTTCTTGTAGTTGGATGCCAAAGCAAATAAGAATTTGCTTTAAATCCGACCAAAAACATTCTCACTGCTTTCGGTGCGAATTTTTGTTTTTGTGTGTGGGTCATTGTGTAGGCGACACATCCAAATCTTCTGAAGTATTTGAATTTATTGTGTGCCTGCCCTGTGAATCTGAAGATTGGTGAATCATACTCTATGCTCTTATGTGGAGTATGATTATAAATATGAAGAGCTGCTTCTGCAGCTAAGACCCACATCGTCTTCGGTAAGCCGGAATCAATCATCAGACACCTTGTTTTTTTCTGCAGTGTCTGATTGAAACGTTCGGCTATTCCATTATGCTCCGGAGTATAGGGTGAAGATGGTTCCAATTCTATATTCTCTTCTTTTATCAATTCTTGGAACTTTCCACCCATGTACTCCGTGGCCTGATCTGACTTGATGTAGCAGACTTTCTCGTTCTTGCCAAGAAGATTTCTTGCAGTCACGAGAAAACTTTTAAGTTTTTCTGCTGCTTCATCCTTTTTGCAGATCGCATAAATTTTGGCCCATCTTGAAACGTCATCTATGAAGGTAATTATGTATTTTTTACCTCCAGGATAAGACTTTGGTTGAATCGGTCCCATTATATCTGTGTGAATTGTGTGAAGAGGTCTGCTTGCTCTAGTTCTGATCTCTTTAAATGGTAATTTATCCATTTTCGAGATCATGCAGACCTCACAGTCTCTTATATTCTCTTCGAATCGGATTCCTTTAAGAGGCTGTGATTCTCCACACAATTTTCTTAAATAGTTGAGTGAGGTATGCCCTAAGCGATTATGCCAGAGCATTCCTTCACTCAATTCTTGGGTTTTTCTTCTAGGCTCTTCGGTGATCAAATACATCCGGTTCTCTAACTCTTTCTCTCCCTCCGAAGTGGATGTCATTTGATCTTTGTTCTCTTGATGATCTGGTGACCGATTCTCTTCATCTGAGATTAATCTGGCTTTGCAGATTTATGTTGCCGATGGTATATTTTCTTCACTCTGAGGTTTATCTTCTTTGATTTGGAGTCTAATAATCCAGTTGGGACTTTCATAAGACCCTTCTAGAATTATTTTTAAAGACTCCTTATCGTATACCTGCAGTGACTGGTCATCTAGTTTGATTCCCAGTCCTGCATCCGTTAATTGCCTAAGTGATAGCAAATTATTGCTGATATCACCGGCAGCCATAACGTTGGTAAGTATGATGCTCTCTTCGGTTTTGGGATTAGTATAGACAGTAAGGTTGCCCTTACCATCTATTTTCATATCTGCGAATTTATTTTTATTCGCACTCTGAATAAACTCTTCGGTACTCTTTGTGAAATTCTCTAAAAGGATGGCTTTCTGAACAATATGGTGTGTGGCACCCGAATCCGCAATAAATTCAATGACATAACCAATATTTGAATCAAAACTCTTACCTTTCGACGATTCGCCGTGGTTGCTCTGCTTGTTTTTCTCTCGCTTTTTGATAGTACGCTTCACCGCGTTAATCTTTGGCTTCTTCGGGTCATTTTGATTTGAGGTTTTCGGACGACCATGAGCATTACTCTTAGATTTACTCTGAGGTTTGGGCTGCACCTTTAATCGGAAACAATCATTCCCCCTTATGGTTCCTGATTGAGTGGCAATGGTAACAATACCACTTGCCACTTGCGATTAAAGGGCACTCTGATGCCCAGTGACCAAACTCGTTACAGCGATGACACTTGCCTGTCTTCGCTGAACCAGTATTAGCCACTTGTGCCTAAACTTGTTCAGGCACACGAGAGGATGAGAGCTTGGACTCATTCCTCTCAGCCTCCGTCTGAAGGACTGTCTCCTTCATTTCTTCGTATGTAAAATCTTTCTTCTGAATCCTCTTGTAAAGATTTACATACTGCCGGACTTCTGGCATCTCATCTTTGACGGCGTTGAAGAAGGCCGTCCTCTTTTCATCTTCGGAGAGCGGATGAGCGTCCGGAAAGGCTTCATATTCTCTGATAAGAGCCTCGAATTTCTCTATAAATTCGGCGCTCTTATCAGACTTCTTCATTCGCATGTCTTGCATGCGATTACGCACCGCAATGTGCGTAATATTATTTTCAAGCCTTTTGGCTTCTCTTAACCTTTCCAGTATGAGCCTAGGACAGGTCTCACGAAATACCATCTTATGGTATTTCTCGCTTATCCGCCCTATAATCAGGTTTCGCGCGAAGCGAAGGTCCCGACTTCTCTGGTTCTCTGAGAGTTGGGCGGGAGGCAGGACATCAGAATCCAAGATGTATGCAATATTATTGCAGTCCATCTCGGCTCCTAAGAGGTCCCGCCACAAATTGTAGTCCGATTTCGAACCCAATCTGTAGTCGTACTTTATAGTACGACCTTCCGCCCTTTTCTCCTCTGCGGTTTCCTCTGCGATGGTAGTCTCCATCTGTTGTGGATCCTGGTCAGCTTCCACCATGCTGACATTGGAAGCCTCTGAATCTGATAATTCTCTATCCGATAACTCTAAATTGCTCATGGCGTTCTCAACCTCTCCTCTATTGCTCTGAGTGAGCCGAGAATTGCGGCGCTCACGACTTGAAGCCTCATCTAAGCTTTTCAGTCGCTGAGCTTCCAGCAAATTCTGGCTCACAGTGACCATCATATTTGCTGATTCTTTCAGCGTGGTCATGGAATCTCTGAGCTTTCGAGCTAATGCGACATTGCTGTCGATTAGCTCTCTTACCAATTGGGCATTAAAGCCTATTGGGAGAGCACTCTGGGGTAGGCCGATCTCTTGGGGAGTCTGGTTCTCTTCGGTGTTCATCTAGATAGAGAAAAAAGCAAAAACAAAAAATTACCTCTTGGGTCGCTTTCTCAACTCATCTATCCATGCAGATGAACGTGCAAACTCCCACTACGACCTGTAACTACAAAACATCTACTTCTACGTAAATCTACGTCTAATATAACTCTTACAACATGCCTAAAACTAAAGTGTGAGATCCGCCTCTCAAGAGCCTCCTAGAAGGGAGCTGAGTTTGCCTCACCGAAAGAGTTTCAGTGAAAGCGCACCCTAGATTCCCAATCGTGTGATTCGAAATCATTTCTCCCTCCGTATTTTTGAAACAGTGCTAGTGTACACGTCTGCACACCGCACAAAAATTTCAAATTTTTCGGAAGCACCCCGCTCAAGCAGCTCAAACACCCAGCTTCAAACGAGGGAGATACATTTGTTAGCATGAGAAACACACAGTGTGTGCGCCCCCATGCCAACCATGTACCTTATGCGTTTAATATATATACATATATTTGTGGTGATTCCTCAATAGGCATTTTACTCTAAAAGAAAACTCTAATTTTTATTTTACTTGTGTGTTTTATTGTCTCTTCGGTGTGAATTTTTTAAATAATAAAAAAAAAAAATTCACCACTCAAAAAATATAAACTTTGAATGCGACATTCAAAGTTTTACATCTAACTTCTAAACTATGTATAAAATGCACTCTAATACATTTATATACATTACACTTTTATACCTACACCTCATGTGTATTTGAGTATAGAAGTGTCTTCTACATCTTATTTTATATATATCTAGATATATTAATTTTTAATCTTGGGGTTGCAAATTTTTCTCTAAGTTTCCATTAAAAAACACACAAATTCTCTAAAATATTTAGGAAACCTCTTAATATGCCCATTGAAAAATACCACATTTTCCCTCTTATGTGAGATCCACCATATAGCACCATGTATATGTAATCAAAGTAAAATTCTGATTACATAAAAATTTTCTTCAATAATTATTATAAAAGAAGAAAAACTCTACAGACACATACTCACAATATGTGTGAATACGTCTCATGGTGCTCATGGTTAACCTCAGAGTTATTTATAATTATTCTAATTTATGAATATATTTCAATTCAAAATACATTTCATGCATCTAATTCATCTGAGATATATTGCAGGCGATACTGTAGGATATCACCAGCATACATATCATTTCTCTATATTTGAGCATATGTATGTATATAAATACACACATACAATTCAAACACTCATACATCTAAATTTATAGCATGCAATAATATTATACTACACACAAATACACTCTAAACATTCAATGTTCAGCATTTGGAAGTTTTTATTAATTATATGTACATGTTGCATGGCCTCCATACAGTGTGTACAGAACCTCATACAAATATACATATATTCACACTTGCAGTACACCTACATGTACACAATCAAGTATGTTTTATATATAATAATAATCTTATTTATTTTAAATCAATACAATAGTATTGAAAAAAAGATAGATCTCTTTATTCTAAATATTTTCTCTAAAAAACTCTAAAGTAATTTGTAATTTATCAAAAATCACAAAAAAATTACTTATAAAAACTCCAAATACATTTTGAATTTCCTCTAAGCTGAACATTTTTGAATGTACATCAGAACCAATCAAATCCAACCCATAGGTTAGTGCATGAAAGGTTAGGCTAGCTTAGAGTAAGCCAGTCAGTCCCTTCTGCTGCACTGTTTACAAAGCATGTGTATTACACAATGCTTAACCTATAAGTTTGTTTTGAGGAGAGAAATATTGTTGTTTTGTGCTCTAATTTTACTCTAATTTATTCAAAAATGCTTTATCAATTTAATTTTGTGTTTAAATTTGACAATCAAACTTTAAGTTTTAATTGTCGCATTTAAAGCAAACTCTTTATGTTGTGCTATTGCACATATCTCTAACTCTAAATTTATTGATATATGGCAGATGGTGTTTGTTTATTCTTAAATATCAATGGTATTGAGTCTTATGCACAAGTGTTGTACACTCGACTCACACCATGTGAATATTATTTGAGCAAGTTTAAGTACTATGTACTTTTATACTTGCTCACTCAAAAAATAATTCAAAATCTGTTAGCGAGAACTCATGTTCACACTTAATTTTGCTTAATTAAGCATCCCACCAACAGATATTGCACAATTTCACTTATTAAAGTGATGAACTTTGTGCGCTTCTTAAAATTTAACTTCTTATATTTATTGAAACAAACATTCATCTGTCATTATGCATTTTTGAATTTTATAACCTCTAAACACTCATAATATGCAGCTGCACAATGTATTGTACAGCCACAACATCAATGAGTGCATAAAAATATGCACCATTGCATTCTCTGACTGCTATTTGCCTGTTTTTGTTTCATGTACATATTGTACATGAAACCATTAAAAATATATGTAATATTTTTATAATCTAAACATGCTCGCTAGCATGTGACAGGCTTTTAACAGTCAAATATGCCCTGCTTTTGCATATTATTCTAAATAAATTACTCTAAATACATGTGTATGTGCGACAATCTGTCCTATGTTTTATTTATAAATATATAACTCTAAATGCAACTAATGCATTCTTTGGTTTTTAAACTTCATGCACTATTTATGCATGAAATCATTTAAAATAATTATTCTAACTTATATATCAAATCAAGACATGCTCGCAAGCATGCAATATGATTTGATACATAAAAACACAGACATTTTATGTGTCGCACATCACATACAACATTTCTCTCTCGCATATTTGCTCTTGTTGCTTACCATTCATGATATTCTCTAATATATCATGAATTATGAAAACAACAATTATGCAAACATAACATTCACATTACATGCAACTACTTACATGCAATTACATCATTCTTACTCTAAATATACTTTTTAATAATAATTAAAAAGTACTTACATTGTTGATTTGATGGTTCTGAAAGTTCAAAAAAACACACCACTCACTGCACTGTTTTTTTAATTTTTATTTAAAGCACTACACTTTAAACACTCTGAGAAGCTCTTGGGTCCAGCGCAGTGAAGCGTGTCCTGGGCCAACAACCTATTGTACTCTGGTGAACAACTCACACGCTCCTTGTAGGTGACGGTCCTCCTGGAGGTGCTGCAAGTTGTCCTTTCAAACTCTGAGGGTGGCTTCAGCTGCGGATGTATTCTTAGTTGTGGGTTGACTTTCGTCTTCCCACCGCTACGCAGTGAAGCAAGTCAGCTTTCAAGCACTCTAAGAAAAACTTCGCGTAAAAGCTTAAAACACGTCGAACACGTTTTCAACTTTTCCGCGCGTTTTTCAATATAGCTGATCTCGCGATCAAGTCACACGATACTCCTTTTGAATATCGACCGATATGTCGATGCGCAGATCGATCGTTATCGATCACTGCGCATCTTTCATACCGCTAGGGAGAGCGCGATTGGCTCGTTCGAGCAGCAAGCAGTCGCCTAAGCTGCTAAGCTGCAAGCTACCCGACAAAAATAAATGAAAAAGAATATTTTTAACATTTGAAACATTTTAAACACACATATAGAATTAGTAAATTAGAAACACTACTTATGAAAATTTTAAATGGTTCATTTAATATAAATAACACTTTACATTTTCATTTGCTCTCAAAAAAAATAATTTTTTTGTAATTATACAAATTTTTTATAAAGTAATATAAAGTAGAATACAAGTAAAATTAACGTACTATATTTTATACAAAATTTAGTTGTGATATCTTTTACATAAGCGTTTGAAATTTTTAAGATGCCCATTTCAAAACAAATTTCAAACATATAAAAACTGTATATAATTTTATTATGAGTTTACAATTTTAATAGTACCTTGTACAAGACAATAATTTTTATTGAATTATGGATTATTTGAATTGTACAATTTAATTTTTATTTAATTTTTATTAAATCATTGATTATTTATTATTTTCTTTTAATGGATTTATTTTTATTTTAATATATATAATTAAATATTTTTGAACACGTGAAAAAACTTCAATTTATTAAATTAAAAATAATTTTTCTTAATTTTTATGGATTTTTCGATAATTTCATGAATGAAATCAAATAATTTTATGAAATAAGTAACTATATAGACTGATGCAACTTTTTAAACGTATAAAAAGCTAATATAATATAATAAAATATCATATATCTAACACAAATATAACACATCAATTAAATCAATAATTGTTGAAATTCAATTTATTTTCATTTAATATTTAAATATACGGTTATTAAAAAATAATTAGGATAATTCAAAACATTAATTGTGCAAAACTAACACAAATATTAATTTGAATTGGAATTTGAAAAATTATGTATTCAAATATATATATTATCAAATGAATAATTTTTAACTATAAATATAATAAAATAAAAAATATTGTTATTAGAGAAATTATGTTACATAAATATGTACTAAAACTTATATTAACAAATTTTTTTTATTTACTGATAATTCTAATAAAAAGAATTAAAATAATTATTAAATTTTATGAATAAAAAATTGAATACTCAATAATGAGTATTAAGGCCTTAAATAACAATGACTTTATATAAAAAATAATTCCTTCTTCAAATCAAAGTTTACAAATAGTAACATAAAAAAAAAAAAAAAATTTATAATTATTCATAAAAAATAAACATTATCGGAATCAATATATGAATTTTACCTTTTTTTCTCTTTAGCGTCTCGATTTATACATTTTTATCGTGAAACTTACAGCGTTAGCAACAATGAAATTCAACAGCATCGAACTATTCATTTCCTCTTTCTATTCTCGTCTTAGCTTCCCCTCCTCTAATTATTACCAGATAACTCTTTTTAGTTTTTTTTTTCGTTACACGATTCTCCATAAATCCTCTGATTTTTCCGCCTCCGATAATATATATTCATGTACTGAAATTTAACATTTTCATTATCAATATTTTGGTCTTTAATTGTAAAAATTCTTAATTATTACAGTCAGTACAATATACTATATTGTTCTATTTCTTCTATTCATTTTAACAAATTTTTCGGATTTTATTAAAATTTTTTTTCACTGATATAATGACTAATGAGTCTCAAATTAATGTTGAAATAATATTTTAATTATTGTACATAAAAAATAAAAATAAATAATCTTTAGTTATTAAATTGCAAGTATGCTTATAAAACGAAAGACCCATTTTATTTATTTATTTTTTTAATTTTACAAAAAATTTTTTATTTAATTAAATTTTAAATTAAAATATTTACTATTTTTCTATCATTTATCAAAAACGTAATAATATATTTTAAAATCTGTAAAAAATTGAATGGTAAAAAATGAAGTATTCGAAACAAAATATATAATTAAAAAACTTAATTTTATTTGTTTTAAGATTTTAATATTCATTTAAAATTTAAAAAATTCAAGTTTACAATAAAAATCACACGTATCCTCAGTTTTTATTAGTATAAAAAAATATATCAAATTCAAATACATTATTTTAATTTAATTATTACAGAAGAAACTGTATAGATTTGTAAAATATACATAAATTTTAAGTACTTACTCTATAAAAAATAATATAATAACTATTATACATAGATATTTTCATATATTCACTGGCACGTACTTGACCAATACAATTGTAAAAAAATACTGTTAAAAGTCTTTGTTTTATTATTAGATAATCTTAATATAATATCAATATTGAGAGAGAGAGAGAGAGAGAGAGAGAGAGAGAGAGAGAGAGAGAGGAATAGAGAGAGAGAGAGAGAATGTTTAAATGGCATTTTAATTTATAAAAATGTTAAAATAATAATTCAATGAAAAAAATAAAGTCATATTTCGAACTTCAAAATAAACTATTATATTAATTGTATATTTGGCCCCATATGAAGGAAAAAGGGGAGAAAAGGATATAAATAACCTATGGATAAAGGTAAGAACGATAATTGAAAACAGCATGGAGAAGAAGAAAACCAGAAAGAAAAAGTGGAAGTTAGGGGACTATATATGGTATGACAGGGAATGTAGAAGAGGAAAGAGCAAAGTTAAAAAAGCACTAAGGAACTGGAAAAAAGGGAAAGTTTGGAAAGACGAATACATGAACAAAAGAAGGGATTGGAGAGAGATATGCGAAAGGAAAAGAGCAGAAATGAAGGAAAGAAACAAAGAGGAGCTGAGAAAATTAAAAAATGAGGGACAAGTATGGAGATATCTGAATAAAGGCAGGAAACCGAGAACAGAAGTAAGAAATAACATAGGCAAGGAAGAATGGAAAAGACATTTTATGAATCTCTTGGGAGGAAGTGATAAGAAAACTGAAACGAAAGGGACCACAGAAGAAGTAGATACTGGAGAAAAAGGCATAGATGACAAACAAATAGGGAGAGTATGGCGTAACCTAAAAAAGAAAAAAGCTACTGGCATGGATGAGATCCCCAATGAGGCGTGGCTGTATGCAGGTAAAGAAATAAAAAGCAGAATGAGAGAAGTCATAAAAGAAGTATGGAAACAGAGGAAAATACCGCAAGACTGGACCACGGCAATTATAGTTCCGATACATAAAAAGGGTGACGCAAAAAACCCAGGGAACTACAGGCGACTGTCCATGCTGGCAACGTGATACAAGCTATACACGGGCATACTAAAGGATAGACTTGAGAAGGAGATTGAGGAGAAAAGAATCATACCAGAGGGACAGGCAGGATTCAGAGCAGGGAGAGGAGATACGGACAACATATATATTTTGAACCACATAATTAAAAGGGCTATAAAAGCATAAAAAGAAATATATATGATGTTTGTAGATATAAAAGCGGCCTTCGATACGGTATGCAGAGACAAACTATGGAAAATTATGGAAAGGAAGGGGATAAGCAGGGAGATAATCGCAAGGGTGAGAGAAATATACAGAGAAACAAAATGCAGAGTGAGGACAGAGGGAGGCCTGACGGATGAATTTTGGACAAATAAGGGTTTGAGACAAGGATGCTGCCTCAGCCCGATTTTGTTCAATGTATACATATCAGAGCTAGAGGAGGAGCTAGAAAAGAAGATAACAGGAGGCACCAGAGTAAAGGACACGAGGATGTGGTCCCTCGCATACGCCGACGATCTGGTGATATTCGGGGAAAACAGAGAAGCGCTCCAAGCGATGATTCAAACCCTGAAGAGTTTTCTCGACCATAGGGAGTTGCATTTGAACACGGAGAAGACAAAGATCATGATAACTAGAAGAAGAAAGAAAATGAAACCAGAAAAATGGACATGGAAAGGAAAGAGAATAGAAACGGTCAATAGCTTCAGATATTTGGGCTTCGTGTTCAGGAGCGACGGAAGGCACGACGAACAGATAAAGGAAAGAATCAACAAGGGCAGAATAGCTGCAAGGACTACATGGGAGGGTAGCCGAAAGGAGATGCAAGGGAGACTTCAAAATGAGAAAGATGCTTTTTCAATACCTATTGAGGAGTGTTATGGAATATGGAGTGGAGATATGGGGTACAGGAAAGGTGGAGGAAATGGAGAGGATCAAGGCCGACTACTACAGATGGACCTTGAGACTCGATTTCTGCACACCCAGATATCTGGTCTACGAAGAGGAAGATGAATTCCAGATGGAATTAGAGTGGAAAATAAGGGTAACGAAGTTTGAAGATAAAATAAAGAAAATAGAAGAATGCAGATGGGTAAAGAAATGCTACGTGGAGCAGCGAGAGAACGAAACCCCCAAGGAAAAAGAGGAAAGAAACGGATGGTTGAATAAATTAGGATTCAGCAGGGAGCAAGTGACTTACTGGGAAAAGACAGGAAAGGACGTCTACATAGAACTGAGAAGAAGAGACAGAGACAGACAACTACAGGAGAGAAGGAGTAAATTGAGGGAATCTAAATACAATAAGACATACATAGGAATAAAAGAACACGGGCTACCAAGCTACTTAAAGAGGGAAGGCAATCCCGAAGATATAAGAGAAACGGCCAGGATCAGATGTGGAAATATAACCACTGGAAACAAGTACTGGTTAGACCCAGAAGAGAGGAAATGTCAATTGTGTAGGAAAAAAGGAGACTGGATACACTGGACGACGGACTGTACAGAGACAGCGGACCTATTTGGAAAATTAAGAGGGTCGGAAAATGAAAAGAGAAAAGAGAAAGGGGTAATGGAAATGTGCAGAGACAGAATAAGGGATAGAGAAATACTAAAAGAGGCAAGAGAACTAGAAAAAAGGTTAGAAAAGAGGGAAACACAGAGAAGTATGGAAGCTATAGAAAAAAACTGAAGCCACAACAGTGAAAGTGCCAAATAGAAAATATTAAGAGACAATTGCGTGTACAATGTAAATATGTTTATAAGGAAAGTAATGTAAATAACGATATACAATGTACAGAAAAATGTAAAAATGTAAAAACTGTAAAAACGGAAACCCGTCCCTAGACCTAATGGCTGGGATGTATTATAATAAATAATAAATAAATAAAATAATTGTATATTTGGCATGGATAAAACCATCTCACAAAGAATAATTCATCCATAGGTGATATCCAACTAAATATAAAGGACTTTTTCTTAATATTTCTATCAATTAGTATGTAACGGAATAATCAGTTAATTTTTTTTTTCTTTTTTTTCATATAAATTACAAAACTTAGTATGATATACATGGTCTGTCTCCGAACTATCGAGTTTTTTTTATTTTTTATTTTTTGACTATTGCTCATACCGACTTGAGAAGGATTTTAAAATACAGAAAAAGTCTTTTCCATTTTGTGTCTTTTTTTTTGTTGTTTTTTCGATAATTAGATGCGACAGGATTTTACTTCATGCGAAGGATGTTTTTTAGACTTAGGACACGGCATAATGGAGCGACTATTGGAAAATACGTGATAAAATTCTCTTGCGATTTAAAAAAAATGGTGCGGAAACCTTTATAATTTTACAAAGATAATTTTATGTTAAAATCACAATGTGGAAAATGGCACAGAGCTTTTAAAGAGAATCGGTAAAAGATTATCGACGAGTCTCTATCTAGACACCAAAAAAACCTTCTAACCACTACAAATACTCGCCGTGTGATAAAAATTTTAAATTTAGACCGTCGATTAACGATTAGAACAATCGCGAAAAAACTTAATTTAACTGAATCTACAGTACACATTATTGTGCAAAAAAATTTATAAATGCGAAAAGTTCACATAAATATCAAAGTTGAGGAGTTTTAGACTACCTTTGACATCTGAAAAACTCGCCTTCATAAATGCGTTGATGCAGGAGGAAATTATTTTGAAGAGTTTTAAATTTTTGTTTCAAACTGTGTATAAATCCACCAATATATTATATTTTATAAAAGAAGGTAAGTGTTTTCTTTTTTTTTATAATCTTTAAATGAAAAATTCTCATGTAGCGTTTTTCCACTAATCACTTCAGCGCGTTGTGTCCAAAAATCGAAAAACACCCTTCACACGAAGTAAAATCCTGCCTCTTCAAATTATCGAAAAAACAAAAAAAAAGGGACAAATAAAAAAAGGCGTTCTCTGCATTTTAAGACCCCTTCTAAGTCACTACAACCAATAGTCACAAAATAAAAAAAAAAAACTCGATACTTCGGGCACAGATGATGTATACAGTAGTACCATGAATATCCGAAACTTATACAAAATAGGTATTAATTTATATAAATACATTTAAATTAATACAAATTGAAATTTACTTGGAAGGATTAAAATTAAATTTGAAAAGATAATGAATTCTTATCAATTTTCTTTTATGAATCAAAATCCCATACTTGTCCGAATAAATTAATGTAAACATACATAAATGAACTTTATATGAAATGCACATGACAATTTATTTCATTATAAAAATATTAAAAAGTTACACGAATTTATAATAAGAAAAATAATTTTTTCGATTTGTAACATTACTGTAAGTATGAATCCTCTTTAAAAAATTCATTAATAAAAAGAAAAGTTTAAGACATGAAAGTGGTTTACGATTTATTGCACCTGTTGACTGACCCGAATTCACAGACGCCACTTGGACCACACACGCAGTTTCGCACAGTTACAAAAATACTTAATAAATTATACGCAAAAGATACAAGATGAACAGGGGAATTTTCGTTCCACACAGTACAACTGCTAAATTCGCATCGAGATTTACTTTCCACACACATCGCGCAACCAGGTAGGCATATCCGTATTTCGGCCGCAAGTCGGGATTTTCCGGGGAAACCCAAATCAGTTGTTAATTTCCCGCACGTATCTACTGGCTCTTGCCGGGTTACCTGCGGATCGAGAAACTCTCGAACAGACAGTATTCATAGGATCTTCAGAATTCAGATTAGTGAAAAGTTATCTATCTACAGAATAAAATATAATTATAATAAAGTTTTTCAAACTTGAAAAAAATAAATTTTCAATCATAAATGGGAGTAGTTGTAAAGTAACTTTCACGATCTATACTCTTTAAAAAATTCTTTAAAAATATACATAAAAGTTTGATTAACGAGTTATTATATCAAGTGTAAAATATATCTGTGGTAATTTATATATTAAGAGTCATTACGACAGAATTTTCCATAAAATTGTATCCATTAATAGTATTAGTAATTTTCATCATCTAACGTTTAATTTCGTTTCAAAATACTAGCAAAGGACAAATTAAATCTATTCTAAAGGACATTATAATTTCCATAGGTTAACTTCTGTATTCAATTTAAGTCGTGTACGAGAAAATAAAAAATGAATTAAGAATCTTGTTCAAAATAAAAAGTTAAAAATTAAAATCGAATGATAATCATAAAAAAAAATAAAAAATAAATATTAAATAATCCAAACAATAGAGCGCTTTTAGGTCATGGAATAATAGCAGCTAGTGATGCATATCAAAATTCGTAAAAAAAATCAGTTCTTATTTTCTACAATGCCACTCATGATATTGTGAGTTTTTTTTTTTATTAACAATTTTAAAGAAAAAAAATTTATTTTTTTGTAATACTAATGTTAATTAAATTAAGTGAAAATTTATGAAGTTATTTCCAGCTCAATGCACCGGACGATTTTAGTTTTTTTAGCTGTTCTAAAAAATATAATTGTTGTACAATAAATTCTGTATCTTAAATTTTGTTTAAATACTTCGGATTGCTTAAACTGCGAAGATAAAATTGATCAAAAAAGACCAAGCGAGTGTAATTTGGTGAGGAGTGGAGTAGAAGAATAATTGAGGGGTTAGTTAGCGCGGATTTCACTTCTATTACTATATATTGCAATTCTCCGATTCTCACTACCCCCACCCCTCGGGCGCTCGGCCGTTTTCCGAAAATATTTAAACAAAATGTAAGATACAGAATTTATTGTACAACAATTATATTTTTTTAAAACCGCTGAAAAAATAAAAATCGTCAGGTGCATTGAGCTGGAAATAACTTTGTTGAAAAAATAAATTTGTTAATAAAAAAAATACTTTGAATATCATGAGTGGTATTGTAGAAAATTAGAATCCACTGATTTTTTACGAATTACGAAAAAAATGCTCTATTGCTTGGACTATAAAAAACATTTATTTATAATAAAAATGTATTAAAAAATTTGGAGATTTAGTAATAAAATTAAGATAGGTCTGTGTTTATTTTGAGATTTTAGAAAATTATATTAGCAAATATTAACAGCAAAACATGAGATTGACAGAAAGACAACAGATTTCAAACAAGAAACCTGCAAACTTCAATTGTTCAAAGATCTAATATTGTTTTAAGACATATAGAATAGATACTAAGTACTCGAAATTTATACTTCAAACTAAAGTGTACATAAGCGGATAATTGATATGAAAAACTGCAATAAAAAGAATGTAATTGAAATAATGTATGAATATAACGATATGCATAGTATTTTATAAAAACAGTAAAGGTAATAATGTTTGATAAATTTAAATAAAATCATATTTGAACGCCTTTTTAATAGTAATTCTAGAATAAAATTTTTACATAAAAATGTTTATAGTTAGTTTAAACTATGTGACGAAAAGAGCATAAAAATTAAATAATTTGGATTTTGGAGAATTTATTATTATTAAGAATCCATTATATGACACGTAACAACTGTAGAATTAAATTAAAATTATTTAAATACATAAATTTATGAATAATTTTACATGTAATTTTATTATACTAGATTAAGAGACTAAACACTTTAAAATCTAGAAAACGCGTAGACAAGTTAAAATAATTAAATATAAATTTAACATGAAATTTATTTCGATGTTAATTGAAAGTGACATTTTAGGAAACTTATTCACAGTAAAAAGTCTGTGAGGTAAAATTCAAATTATTGATAACTAATACTTGTAAGGGTGGACAATAATGAATTCAATGAAAGAGAAATAATATCAAAATATAATTTGAATGTTTACTATTTCTACTTATATGAAAAATCGCATCCTAATAAAATCTTTCCTGCATTTTAAACAATATGTATTTAGATAATGGTATGTGATATACATACATGAGGTAAAGTTATTAAGTGAAGAGAACTGTACTCCCTTGGCAAAAATGAAGCTGTAATCGTCCATTTCCTTGAATGAATGCTTCAAATAGTGAAAACAAAAGATTCTATGAATGTGATCTTTAATATTATATTTAATCACTGGATTATCAACTGAATATTAGGTGTTTGTTATAAAATTGTGAACAATATTTACATTATTGGTCTGTAATTTAAATTATTAGAACTACTGTTAAAGATAGTTAAGATAGTCTCAAGTTTAATGCACCGACAATCATTGAATAGAAAATATTTTTGACTATAAAGGCAATCATATATAACTACATTTATTTATATAACAGAAAAAAAAATTCACAAATGATCATTTTTTTCCAACCAAAAATTTACACTTTTTCAAATCGATAGATAATTAAAATTATTGTTAATGTTTGATTAAGAAAGTGCAAAATAAATAAACGCTTACTTTAAATTCATTTAATCTTTAATATAAAAATAAATAAAATATTAAATATTTAATTGTATTATAAATTCATCGTTATAAATTGATTAAGAATAAAATGCTTTTTAAAAATGAAAGAATTTCTAAATTTAGTACAAAAAAATTATTAAAAATAATTCCTCTTAAATGAAATGTTATCTAAATATAACTATTTATTTTTTCTATATTTATAAATAAAAAATATTCTGAAAAATACAATAAAAACAAACAATGAAATAATATTTAAAAAAATTTATTGGGTAAATATACGATTAAAAAAAAAAATTTTTATTGACTACCTTTATAGAAATGATAAAAAAAAATTATATTTAACATTATTATTTCATAAAAATTTTGACGCTCGCACCAACAAATATTATTAATTATAAAAAAAACTCATTTGATGTAAATTAATTCACTATCAAATTAATTATCATTAGGTTTACCAAAATTAAATATTTTATTAAAAAACACATTGAATAAAAAGTATCTCAAATTTTTACATATTATCTTGTTATCGTTGTTGTAATGTTTTTTAATATATTTATTCATTAAAAAATAATTACAAACATTAGTTTTTGACTTGTATTGACAGTAGTACATGAACATGTTTCTGATGAACCACTAGAATTTTTTCTACTGAAGATTTTCTCAATACTAAATTTACTGTTATACTTTTATGCCTCAGTAGTCCAGCCTCTCGTATGCTGCAGGTGAATTTCTATCATTTATACAGGTGTTGATAGTGGGGGTATAATTGAGAAAAAAGTGTACATGAATATCGTTGTATTTCAATAGTCGTTAATAAATATTTAACTTGTAACTACCAGGAATGTTTATATTATCATAATTTAATTATAGCGTTAAAAATATAATATCATAATTATCATAAGAAACTTTATAGAGTATAAAATTAAAAAAATTACTTTATTGGCTTAATTTATTTTAAATATTATATGCAGATGATCAAAGATCTGATTTCAAAGTAAAATTATGACAGGGGGATTATTTAGTAAGAAACAAAAAACATGTATTAGCAATGTCAGATAGTTTAAAAATTCAAATTCTAATAAAAAGAACCTAAGTATAATTTCCAAACGAATTGTTTTTCCATTTTTCATTGTAATATTTATATCATTAATGTAAGCAATAGTTAATTCAATTTTATTAAAATTATCTTTAAATTGTTTCTCCTTATAAGTAAGTATGTATTTCAATTCATTAAATAGTAATTATTTATAATTATGATCATTTAAAAACTTTATTGAATTGGAATATTTTTTAAATATCGTATTAAATTATTTGAATATTAATCATTATTATTAAAAGGGCAACAAAATAAAAAAAATTAATATAAAAATTTATTCTTTAGTAGGTTACACAATATTTTAATAAAACATGGATGAGTTGTAAATTATTATATTTTATGACATTCAAATAATTTAAAAATATTGTTGCATCTAAGAATTAAAATATCGATAAATTTAATACATATTTAATGTTGTCATGTATTATAGTATCAAATTTCTTTCCAGAACTTGTTTAAAATTTACCATTAGAATTATATAATTTTTGTAAATTATTTTGTTCGTCATATGATGGCTAATTAGAAATTTAGCTGGGAAATTTGAATAATTTTCATGTGTACAGAGAAACAAAAGGATTAATCCCACAGGGTTGAATAAGATATAACATTTATATGTTCTTACTTGTACACACGCATAAAGTACATATTGAGGGAAAAGTGTCGAGACATATTTTAAATGTAATTGACAAATAATAGCAAAAAATAATGATTTTTTTCTCGAAAAGATATATATTTAACTTGGTCAAATATTTTATTTGTGTTATTTGCATTTATGTACTAATTTTTATGGATACTTAATTTAGATACTTAATAGTGATGATTTTATCGTATTATTTACAAGATAATTTTTGTTTCTTGTCTGTCTCTATGTTATTACATTTTTTAGAATGTATATATTCATTTACACAAAGTAAGATTTTAAATTACGATTTCTACATGATAGTACTAAACCCTATTATAATATATTATTGTTTTAAAATTCTAAACTATTCATTTGGTACATTTTAAAAGTAATTTATTTCAAAATTTTGGATTAAAAACAATTTATTTATTTTTAACTTATATAATTGTAAGAATATATAAAGTAAGAAAAGAAATATTTACGGTTTTGAATATAAAATATATATAATGCAAATTATTGTAAATAAATATTTCGAATCAATGCAGTAGAAATGAAATGTAAAAAATAAATCGAAAATAATTTCAATAATAAAAGGATTGGATAAAATACCATAATTATTCTATACAAATATTAAAAGTATTGCACAAAATTTATATTTAATTATTGATACCCATTATGAAATCTATAAGAGATTGTTTTAAATTTCACGATCAATATCCATTCAATTGTCGAATAGAACTTTAGAAACTTTGGTCGTCTAAATTATTGATTTCAAATTAAAGTTTGCGGTCAAACTTTCTTATGCGGTATAAGGTATCAAAATTGCCTTTCAAGATTACTAGAAAATAGAACTAATTATCTCCATTCATAACAGACAACTATTTTATATTCTAATTAATTACAAACCAAAGAAGAAACATATCATAAAAGTAATGAATATATTTTTAAAATATTGCACAATCAAATGCCGTGGTTAAATATTAAACAACTTAATACAAAATAAATAAATAAATAATTGAATGAATGAATGAATGAATGAATGAATGAATAGATAAATAAATAAATAAATAAATAAATAAATAAATAAATGAATGAATAAATAAATAGATAAATAAATAAGTACATGTTAAATATACGTTTATCGATAGAATTTATATTGCTTAAAATTAAACCTTTTTTTTATTGCCATTGTTATTCATTTCAACATTCACAATTTCGACGCCAATAATAACTGAAATATTCATTTGTTCACGTAATGAGCTTCAAATAGATAATCATTAGTTTCTAATCAATATTATTAATTGGTCAATCGAATATTCCAAAGACAAGTGTCGTCTAGATGTTAATAAGTCACAGTTGAGTCATTTCCGAATCCTCAGAGACTGCATCCCATCAATGACGACAGAGTGAGCGCAGCAGGTTAGACGTCTTTGTTTCGGAGTTTCCTTTTCAATATAAATTTCAGAGTTTTTCTTTGTGGATCTTTAAACTTTAACCCCCCCCCCAAAGGCGCGAAATCTAACGCCTGTCTCTTTTAACCCCCGACAAAATGAAAAAAGTCACTAAGCCTTCACAGGAGGCACATTTTACATATAAAAATCATTCTACCTCTAGGATCAACACACGTAAGCTTACTCTTGGGCAAAATCGAGTTCGAGACGTCCCCTCGACATCCCCTAGAGATTTCCATGATTCGCTGTCTCTCTTACACATACCATCCATTTCCTTGGTCATAATCTCCAGGTTTTGCTCTCACATTTATTTAACTTTGTTTTGATGCTCTAAGCTCTTATACCCGTAGATTATCGTTACCATTCTCAATAAGTATCAGCTTTTCCTTTGTGTTATACAATTTCTGAAAAGTAAAAGGAAATGACCAACCTGTAAATATAGGTTATTGCATATAGATTTCATAAACAAACAAGCAAAATAAAATTAAATCATTTTGGTTCATATTGTTTTTGAATAAACGTTCAACACCTTATGCTAATTTAAAATATGTAAAAACTCAATCCTCTTACGTAAAACTAGCCATTCTTCTCTAGAGTCATATTTAATTTTATAAATATTAAACATTGTTTTACTATATTTATAAAATGTAGCAATATAAAATAAATTTACCTTTGTAACCTCCCAACATATTGTGTACATTATTGCTTAATATCGACAAGCAGAGTTTATTATTAATCTCTTTAATGTAATAATACTAGTTAATGAAAATCTTTATTTATTGTATTTATTAGTAAATTTTATATTATATTTATAATAAAATTTTCACGACGTATAAAAAGTTAGTCAACAAATCAGTAATGCGTAAAGCCAGTGGATTTTACATGAAAAATTTGTACCGATTTCCTATTATCTGCATTTACTTCTATTAATTAATTTTTTTCAAGAAAAAATAAAAAATAAGATAAAAAAAAAGAAAAGTTGAAGTTTTGTATGAAAACAATGGTAAATATTTAAGTAAAGACCTTAAAATAAAAACCATAGAGATTTTCGCCGACATAAAGAATTGAAGAAAGTCCATTATTATCTCCACCCGAAAAAGTATAATAGTAAACGCGTCCATTATTTGCATTAAATTTATTTCTCAAGTCTTGATTTTCGATAATAAATAACTCGGATAATAATAATAATTCGAATGAGAAACAAGAGACACTCGTCAATAATTAATTTCAACGCTAGAGTGAATAAACTAAAAAAGAGTAACGACAACGGACACGTTAGGTTGATACGGCAAACAATAAACACACATTAGGAGGACACAGGAGAATGAGCAAAAGGATTAGTGAAAGAAAAGATGGAATAAGGAAAGATCGCTGGAGTCTTAATTCGATGCTCCCGATCAATAAGAAGGTCTTAGAGTCCCATTAAATGGAGTCTCCAGCAGCAAACAACCCTCGTCCCGTTCCCCGCACGCAAAAAAAATAAACACGTCACAACCACCCTCTGCCTGCCAAACTCCCCCCCCCCTCGCCGTCCTGGCTAACCTCTCCGGCGACTGCGACGACGTCCGCGCGGGCCTACGTCATCGTTCCCATGGAAACCTTCGATCTCGCGCCTGGTCCATATGACGTCACGTTATCTGCACCGCTCCCCGGACATCACCCCACAGAGGAAGTCGCCGAGGCCACTGGAAGAGGTCGCTGCACCCTCGGGCGCGCATCCGCAGCGAACCGATGCACGTGATGCGGCAACCGAGGGTGGCCAAGGGGCGATGCCTCCTCGCGATTATCCACCGCCTTGTGGTTGTTTGCGGTGCGTATCGTCACCGAGAACTCGGACTCTCGAGTTAACCCATCCCGGAAAAGTTACTTGTTTTGGGTTCGCACGAGATGAATTTCACGGTTGAAAACGCGTTAACTACAAATTTCCATCATCAATTTTATAAATAAGCTGATCGTGGTTTATTTTCGGTCCGATCCTTAATTTTTTTATCAAACGCCAAATATTTTAAGCTCCATTGCTTCCGCTACGACAAACACAAACATTTCGTTAGAAATAAACGTCGTTTAGAATTTTCTTGTAAATTTTAAATTTAGAGAAAATTTAAAAAAAAAATTGGTTGTAAGTAGTAACTCGAAAAAAGGGAAATTGATCAAGAGATTTCCAAGACGATGCTCACAACATTAACCTTGCTTATTTATATTTTCTTTTTGTTGGCTGTATACCAGATTAATACATTAAAACTCATTTGTTTGCCTTTAAATTGCTTGATCTGACTCTAATATCTGTAATACATGGTTATGGTGATTACCTACCATGTATTTATCATAGATTAATTTTATTTTTGTAAATAAATTACTAAATACTTAATCGAAAAAATAAATGTTAACATTTATAATCTTTGTATTATGCTGCAAGTTTAATTGCCAACTAATTGTATAATTTTATTTTATTATCAACATCACCATCAATAACTTCATTTAAAATTTTGAATTAAATGTCATTCCTAACGTCTTTCCATTTATTTTAACAATAAAACCTGGTTTTAATAAAGAAATTGTAAATTATAAGAAATCAAATATTTTTATAAATACGGAATAATTTGAATAATTTAAGAAACATAAGCAAATAGGAATTTTTTTTTTGTTTATTTTTATCATTGATTAGAATTTTATTAATGCTTAAATTTTCAATCAAATTATTTAGTTTAATAATTTTCATTAATAGTATTACTAGAACTTTTATAAATTGAATTTTAAAACTTTTTTTTATTAAAATAAGCAATAAAATATTAAATAAAAACCATAAAAAATACGTCTAAAAAATTAAGAAATAATAAAAAAATAATTATACTAATAATTGTTCAATAATTTAATTTCATATTAAAAATATATTATACCGATGTAATAAATTGATTTATTAATTATTGACCTACGTCAATGTAAAATATAAAAATATTTTTTTCAAATATTTAGTGTGATTATGAAATCATATGCAAATGTGAGATTTATAAAACTAATGTAAATAGTAAATGATTTCTTTTTTTTTAAAAAAAATTTAAATCAATTTCAAATTTAAAAATTCATTTTTATTTTTATTCATATTACACTTGTTTTAAGAATCATTGAATATACCAAATTGGTTCTCGGAATAATACTTACTTACTTCTTAAAACTTCATCTAATGTTAAATTCTTCTTTGTCAACTAATTTGTTAATACTTTTGAAACTTCGTTGAGAGACTTATTTGAAAGGATTTGATGGAATTGAAATATTTTTTCTATAAATTTGAACTTGCTTTGTATGGAAAAATATACATGGAATAAGATAAGCACCTCATATCAATAGAATGCCTGATAAAAGTAATAATCTGACCAATCAAACCATAAAAAACGTTCTTCGAGCCAAAAAACACGATTCTTCAATTAAAGAATAACTTCGTTAATTACAGCTTTTCAAAATCTATTTCATCCGTGTGTATAAAGACACTATCGCTGTGTTCGTGATTAATCAGAAATCGCAAATGCGCTTTTTGCATCATCTACCCTGGGATTCTGCTCAAAACTAGTTTAATTGACACGCAGACTTTAACCACGACCGTTTGATTTATATGCAGAACTAACGGTGGGCATCGAACGACCAACGCCATTTCATTGTTTGACAAATGTAGACCGAGACCCGAAGACAATGGAAATGAGGATACAAGCTTTTTTTGAAACTAATAGTGTTTCATTTCACTCGGCACAAGCCATTTACAGTTATTTATGTAGCTGAAAATCCAAAGAAGGAAATATTTAAGGGAATACGAACTATGGAGTATATTTTCGTCAACTTAATTAAATTTGTACTTTTGCATTTTCTCGTAATGTTCTGACGAGGAAAAATCTAATTGGAACTGCTGTAATCCACTGAACTTGGTGAGCTTGAGCTATGCGGTATGTTGCAAAGTTCAATGGGTCGATTAATAAACTATGTATAATCTCTGTTCGAATTATTAAACAGCTTGCACGTTAAACCGAGCTTGAATTCTGATAAGTCAAATCAAGGATCACCGACCAATCGACCACGTCGGAATCTTCGGAGCTTGAGCAAAAGCTCTCAAATGGTCCCGTGAAAAAAAGATCGAGTGTTATTATCTTATCCATTGTGACTCATAGAACAAACCTCTAGTTATTATGTCTTTAATTCAATCTTATTTGAAAAATATAATAAATTTAATTAATAAACAAGTCTAATGAATCTGCGATCAGAGGAATAAAAAAAATTTGTTCCGAATGATCATGCGAAAAAAAAGAAACCAAGACTTTATTCACTTTTATATTATATAATTAAAAAATAAATATTACTATTAAAGAATATTCTATAAAATATATTTTTAAAAGAATAATTGTTGAAGACAGCGTGTGTATTTCTTGCGTTTTTTTTTAATTATCATTTATTTTAATTAATACATTATGGGGCTATATTTAAAATCGATGTTCCGAATGTAAGAAGTGTTTCGTGTTATAGATTTATCTATTCCAATTGTCTATATCTCCACTACTTTTTATTGTTTCGCACCAAATGCAATCCAAATAAATATAGGATAATCTTCAAATGAATAATTTATGTTTAATATTAATACAATTTGATTTATTGCACATTTTTCAATTTATTTTTCAATTCCCTAAAATAAGTTACTTAAAAAAGTTTCTGAATAAATAATAGAATACTCAATAAATAATAGAAAAAGAGATTACACAATTTGTTTTTGGTTTTTTAATGCAAACTTTTGTCAACTATCGTTAACGACACCTAATCCACGCAAACTATTACGAAAATAAATTCAAATATGTATTTTTTTCATAATGTGTCTAGCTAGAATATAGATCCGACGGTACCCAATCCACACTCGTGCAAACAATTTACCTTATTCTCCAACTTACTTTCGGCTCTTCTGCGTCATGAAAAGTCAAACTTCGAAACCCTGCGATAAATGATCTCATTATCTTTTGCTGAGAAATATTTGTTCAACTCCAAATAATAAACCGCACCTGAATCTGTTACTGACATTTAGAATTTAAAAGCTTTTTTTGCAGCATTAATACTGTGCATGTTAAAAAAAGTGCCACAAGTAACAAATTTATAAGTAGTAGAGTTTAATTCCTTTTTGAAGAAGTTTTGAGTAATTGGGATAAAAGTAAGGCGTAGAAGCTTTTACATTAACTTATTTTGCGGAGATGTAAATAAATTTTGGAAACGTCTGGTCTGCATTTAACAGAAAAATATATTTCATTGAACAGTCCATATAAAGTTGAGGCTGCTTTAAAAAATGTTGTATTTTATAATAATTACTTTATACCTATATACTGTACTCTATAATCGTAATAGTAAATTTAAAAGCAGTAATGGTGGTAATAATTCTAAAAAATGTAGTATAAATAATTCGATAACAATTCTTATTTTTAACATGAATTTAACCATTTTTCAAACATCTAATCATATAATTCATATCGATGATAAGAATGTATTTTTTAGTAATTCATTTTTAAATAAAAAAATAAAGAAAATTTTTTTGGCTCAAGATGAAAGATACGTAAACTCTCTCTCTCTCTCTCTCTCTCTCTCTCTCTCTCTCTCTCTCTCTCTCTCTCTCTCTCTCTCTCTCTCTCTCTATCTATCTATCTATCTCTGTCCCCTTAGTAATTTTTATTCAATTTTTTTATTTATTTTTATATTTTATCATTACTTTTTGGAATTTTTTTATATCTTAAAGATTGTATGTAAAGAAACAAATTGTGTTGTTTTGGAGTTAATGTTAATATTTTTATATCGTCATTTTCTATTCATAAATTTAGTAAGGGGAAATTGTATTTTTTCATCTACATCAAAATGATTTGAATAAAGTATTTCATTAATGTTCTAATATTATGAGAAATTTATACCGCAGTATATTATTAGATGAATATTTAAATTTATGTTTATTATAAAATATATAAAAAAAATAATATATACATAAATAAAGTACATTACATAATTAAATTATTATTGTTGTATGTAATAGTTCTTCAATAAATTATTGCATAGTTTTATAAATGACAAGTAGTTACGTAATAAAATCGCAATAATTGAATTTAAAGTCTATTTACTGTTTATTTATTTATTTATGATCCGAATGTATTAAATATATATTATCATTTTGTTCCTTAATCGAATTAAAATGATTAATATGCGTTTGAATAAATTGCTTTGTGAATTTATATTTAAATGAATTAATTAATTGTCTGAATGAATTGTAAAAAAAATAATCCTTTTATTTGTTATGAATTTAAAGCAAACAACTTATACAAGTATAACTTGAATGTCTTTGTGAATTAAAACTTAAATTAATAAATCAAATTAAATCAAATTCGTACGAATTGCAAATTAATCGAGAATTACACGACAAATTCGCTCGCCCCTTTTTAAGTTTAAAAATATTTCAAAATTTCTGTAAAAAGCCCGTTCGCACAATCTTTCATTCAGTGGTATCTTTTTAAGAGAGCTTGTAAAGAAAGAGAAATAAATATAGTTTTAGCAATGAAGTGTGATATCCTGAGCAGCCAGGCATAAATTGCAATTTATAACCACTTCCCATTTTTCATATTTTTCATATTTTCTTTGGAAAAGTAAGGGCTGAGGTAACCATTGAGAGGTTCCCGGTCACAATTGGCTCTAGCAGCATCAGGTCCAGATCCAGCAACCACTTGGCCAAGATGATCTTTACGACGGCTGTTCACTGGTATGCGCATTAGAATCCCGAGGATCCCTCGTACTAGTACTCTACGAAATGATGCATTGGCACTTTGTTTGCTCGTCCACCTCCCCCCCTCCCAATCTCCAGCCTCATGGATACCATTCTTTTCTTGCTCCAACTTTTTTGAACTCCTTTTTCTCCAGTTCAACGTCACTTGAAAAATTAAACATTTTTAACTAAAAATAATTTCTTTTTACGTGCAATGAAAATCAGTCGGGCTTCATTGAATAATCAATTAAAAAAATTTTCAACTATTCAATTTGATCAGTTGCTCTTTACAAACTGATTCAATTACAATTAATTACAAACTATTTGATTTGCAATAATTGTAGTTGTAGTTGTAGCGGGCGTGGCGGCGGGACTTTGGCTTGCCGCGTGGCGAGGAAAATCCTCAGAGCTGCATTCCCAAAGGAATAACTTGCTGTTATTATCAGCGTTAAAAATATAATAACGGCAGGTGATTGTGCCACCGAATTTCTCGGACTCCTTAGGCATTGGCCGGGACCCTGGCATCGCTTGTCTCTATTATCTCTTGGATGTCCTATCGCGTACGCTTTCCATAGACGCCAATTCTCGTGTAAAGTATTCACGTGCTTAATAAAGTGCTTAACGTCCAGTTCGAAAGATTGTTATTATTGTCCAACCTCATTCTCAAAGTTCTAATAATGACAATTACAATGTATAATCATAATTGTAGCTGTGCTCATTCATTAAATCACCAATGCCATTTCTTATATTTTAAATGTTAAACCGTGTATTTTCTACATTTAACTGTAAACACAAACTATGCTGTATTACCAAATTCATTTTTTAATTTAATCAATTTTAAAAAATAGCATTTCCTTATTACAATTACAGGTAAGCATGAAACATTATTAGTTATAATAATTAATGGAAAATGATGCGTTAAATTTTATAATTTTTAATTTTGATTACAAATTATAATTTAGTAATATTTTTAATTTGCAAATTTCAACATTTTATTAAAAATGGTTAATTCATATCTCTATCCCTGTGGAAATAGAAAATATATTGCGTTTTAAAAAATATTATCATTACCAATCGAAATATTATTCTCCAAAAACCATACTTAAATTCATAATTTCCAAGTGATTGATAGTCAATCTCTTAAGTATAAGGGTTATTGATTGAGCCGAAAAATAAGCTGTTACTGGACAATGCTTCGGGTCTAGGAACGCGAGGACGATCTGCAGCGAAGAGCAACTTGCCGCAGATAAAAACGTTGCGCGGCGAGTCAACGTATAATCAATTGCTGGTGAAATATCCCGAGTTGACTAGACCACCCAGTTTCCACAAGCAAGCACCGGGTTGTTCATCATATAAAGACGACACCTGGACAGCCTGTATATGCGAAGCCGCGGCGTCTAGCGCCTGATCGAATGAATGCTGTCAGAGCAGAGTTCGATTTCTTGATTCAGCAAGGAGTGCTGCGCCCCGGACGAGGTCCATGGTCTTCGCCATTACACGTGGTGCCGAAAAAGGATGGTTCGCCACTACCTTGCGGCGACTACCGCGCGCTAAATTCGCGCACCATTCCTGACAGATATACGCCGCCGCATATCGAAGATTTTGCGCAAAATTTACACGGTAAGCTTATATTTTCCAAAATAGATTTGGTGTGCGCTTATCACCAAATCCCAATTGCGCCCGGCGACATTGAAAAAGCAGCTATAACCACACCCTTTGGATTGTACGAACCGACCATGATGATGTTCGGGTTGCGTAACGCCGCGCAAACATGTCAACGTTTTGTAGACGAAGTCACGCGCGGTTTGAACTTCGTCTACGCATATATAAACGATTTTTTGGTAGCCTCGGAAAACGAAGAACAACATGTTCAACATTTAAACCTTTTATTTACGCGGCTTAAAAAATTTGGCGTAGTAATTAATCCTGCTAAATGTGTATTCGGCGTTAAAGAAATAACGTTTTTAGATTATACGGTTAACGCGCGCGGCATCGCACCGTTAAAAGAACGCGTCGATGCAATAGCGAAATTCGCACTACCGAGTTCTATCAAATGTTTGCGAAGGTATCTCGGCATGTATAATTTTTATCGCAGATTTGTTCCGCAAGCTGCTAAAATTTTACACTCGCTCAATCAATTACTGGTAGATTCGAAGTCCGGCAAGGAATTGATCGTTTGGAATAGAGTCACGCAACGCGTTCGCCGCTTCCAAAAATGCGCTCGCTAATGCCGCGTTATTAGCACATCCGGTACCGGCTGCGACAATAAGCATCGCTGTGGATGCATCGGATTTCGCGATCGGGGGTGTTTTGCAGCAATGTATCAATAATATCTGGCAGCCTTTAGCTTTTTATACAAAGTCTTTGGCACCGCCGGAAAAAAAATACAGTGCGTATGATCGCGAGTTATATGCTATGTATAGCGCAGTTAAAAGATTTCGGCATATGATCAAAGTAAGAAATTTCTCGATCTATACCGACCATAAGCCGCTGCTTTACGCGTTTCAACAGAATTTAGACAAATGTTCCCTACGCCAATTTCGTCACCTGGATTATATCGCGCAATTTACAACGGACATTCGTTTTGTAAAGGGGAGCGATAATTCAGCCGCCGACGCATTTTCGCGAATTGAGACGATTGCTTCAACTATCAATCACGATATCCTCGCGTCTGCACAAAAAGAGGATGCAGAATTAAAAGAATTGCTGTCAACGAAAGAATCGTCGCTGTCACTAAGAAAAATGTATTTCTCGAACGATGATGTGTATTTATACTGTGACACCGCGGCTACTGCTGTATGTCCGTTCGTTCCTGTACAATTGCGACGAATGATTTTCAATCAATTGCACAATTTATCACATCCCGCCGTACGAGCGACGCGCCAGCTAATTGCGTCGCGTATTGTGTGGCTCTGAATTAAAAAGGATTGTAAAGAATGGGCAGGCACGTGTATACCTTGCCAAAAATGCAAAATCACCCGACACGTTTACGCTCCCGTCAAGCAATTCAAGGAGTTCGCAGCGCGTTTCGAACACATCCACATAGATTTAATCACGATGACATACTGTAAAAGTTTTCGATACTGCCTGACGTGTGTGGAACGTTTCTCGCGGTGACCTGAAGTGATCCCAATAGCGGATATTCAGGCATGCACGGTCGCGTCTGCTTTGTTGTCGGGTTGGATTTTCCGTTTCGGTGTGCCCGCAAGAATAACTACAGATCAAGGATGCCAATTTGAGTCCGAGTTATTCGCGGAGTTATGCAAGCTTTTGGGTAGCAAGCGGATACGTACCACAAGTTACCACCCGCAAACGAACGGGCTTGTCGAGCATTTCCACCGGCAGCTAAAAGCTGCGATAAAATGTCACGACGACGCCGACTGGATCTCTGCTCTTCCGATCGTGCTGCTCGGTATACGGTCCGTGATTAAAGAAGATTTAGGGGCGCTAGCAGCAGAGCTAGTTTACGGTACCGGGTTGCGTATACCTGGAGAATATTTTGCGTCAAGTGAACGAGATTCGACATCGACATTTGTAAAAAACTTAAAGCATCGCGTCAACAATATGAAGCCGACGCCTGTACATCGACACGGAAATAAAAGAGTATTTATTTTTAAAGACCTGATGTCATCGCCTTTTGTTTTCTTGCGAAGCGATGCGGTGCGCGGTCTAACAGATCCACCTTATGAAGGACCGTTCAAAGTAATCCATCGCGACGATAAATCATTTTTCATTAATATCAATGGTAAAAATGTACGCGTTCAGTTGACAGACTGGAACCAGCATTTATGTTAGCGGAAAATATTACACAAGCGAGCCGAAATATCGGTACTACCAGCGAAGATGACGAAGATTTTGAATTTATTGTCACGCATACATCTACATCGTGCGCGGTTCCAACCGCGACTGAGCAACACGTGGTACCGGCGAATCTAAGTGCAAGGAGCGATAACACGAATCGTTGGCAAACGCGCTCCGGGCGTACAATACGTTTTCCTGAGCGTTTGCAAGCGGGATTTAAATAAAATAAAATAAATAATTACATATGTATTGCGTTGTCACTCGTGAGGGGGTGATGTAGTGATCGCTTAATTTATAACCGCCGAAAATATAATTGACGTAAATTCAGGACAAGACGTTTTAAGTCGTATAAAATTCGGAAAACGGATTAAGCATTTGTACAGCATGAGGCGTACCTGCGTAGGTCGAGTTATTAGAAAATGTAGTTAACATCATGGCGAGTTATAGGTAAAAGCCGTTAATGGGTAGAATAATTAGTTAGAGTTTGATTGTAAATGCGAAAAAGAGTTAACTTGTTTCGGGATACGACGACAAGGACTTACTTAGACTCTGACTCTCACGGACTACTGAACTCAGCGAGATTCGCCCGTTCACACGAGAGTGCGTCACGTATACCGCGCGCGTTTACTATAAACCTTTTTTTTTGTAAACCCCACGCCACTTTGTATATATATATATATTTATAATAAAGAGTAACTATATATTTATATTAATATAGTGTTTAAACAACGCACCCTTCCACTCAAGAGACTAAATTATAATATTATTGTTTTAAATATAAAAACCCATTTTATATTTTCACAGTTATAAATTTCAAAAAAATAAACCTTCTATTAATTAAAAAAGACCTAAACTTGGACAATTATAAAAATTTTTAACTTTATAATAAAAATATTGTACTTTTCAAAAAATTATAAAATAATTTTAAATTATTAATTGAAATATTTAAAATTTATTTCTAAAATTTTTAATCTCTGTTTTTTATTTCCCTGTATACCTGTCTTCCTTCCCTCCACCATTGTTCGATCAATTCTTTATTCAGTCTTCTTAATTGGTTTATCCATTTGTCTCTGTATTCTGTCTTCCCTTCCAAGTACCTTTTGTCCTTTTCCTCTAGAGATTTCTTAATTATTCTTTGTTCTCTCATCCCTCTGATCTTGTCTTCATATTTCATCGCTCTCAACTTCCATTCTATCCCCATCTTGTACTCATTTGCTTCTTCATAAACTATGTACCTTGGCATACAGAAGTCGAGTTGTAGGGTCCATCTGTAGTAATCTAGTTTAATTTTTTTCATTTCCTCTGTGTCATCTCTTCCCCAGACTTCTGCGCCGTACGCGATCACCCCTTTGACTAGGACGTTGTAAAGCATTTTTCTCATTCCAAAGTCCTCTGCACACATCCTTTCCGCTAATCCCCATGTTTTCTTCGCCGTAATTCTGCTTTTTAGTATCCTTTCTCTTATGCGGTCCTCATGTTTTCCGTCATTTCTGAGCAGGAATCCAAGGTAGTTCAATTTGTCTACTGTTTCTATGTTTTTTCCTAAAATTTAATTTAATATTTAATATACGAATTAATATCTCAAATTTAATTAACTTAAATTAAAAATTATGATAAATAAAAACGATTTATATAAAAAGACTATTTTTTCACAGCTTTCATTAGATAAATGAAAATGATCGTTAAAATACTGATCAGTGATTTAAAGTAAATTTATTTTTAATTTCAAATATATGTGGCATAAATATTCATGAAAAGAGTAAAGTAAGAAAAATTCGTTTAAAGTTTGTTTAATATTGAAGTAAATAATTTTCTAAATATTTTTTGATGAAGCTAATGAATTCAATAAAAAATAAACACTGAAGATCTTCATTAAATACTCAATTTTTATAATCATTAAGTCATCTATAATTTTCGTCCAAAGTATATAATTAACAAGTATGATCTATTGCATTCATTATATATAAATTTTATGTATACTACTCTACTGAAAATTTTATCAACCTCAAACTTTAAATTCAATTGATTAAATATTAAATGATTGTATCGTCAAAGTCTTATCCTAGAGTTTTTTATTTATTTATCAAAAAAATTATAATGCTTAAACAATTTTTTATACACGATTAAATATAATGTTAAAAGAATATTAAGAATAAATTTAATTGTATTCAAAATAACATTTGGTTTATTTTCCAATAAATTTAAAAATTGAAATTTTGATCATTTATGTTTGAGTTAATATTATATTTATTACTATAAAATATAACATAAATATCAAATAAATTATTTTTCCTTATTAATACTAATATTTTCAGAAAATTCATAAATCAAACTCTGAAACCTTTTTTACAATTTATATTTATTTATATTAATATTTTTTTATATTTATCTGATTATTGTAATGTATTGAATTACCATGCTTAAGTCTTCGAAAGTATAAAATTCCTTTAGTATCCCATAGCTTTAAAAATCATATTTTCCCTCACTACGACTAATGAATTTTTAATTAAGTGACTAACTTGTAGGATGTATATTAGCATACTTTAATACGACATAAGAATAAAGTTCTAATGAATGGATCATTTTCTTTCACAAGTATGCAAAGTAAGTCATACAACAATCTTGTATTTAAGAATTTAAACTATTATTATTTATAGAAGGATGAAGTATTTCATAATTTTTTTATCATTACTTTAAACTACTTTTGACTATTTGTTTCTTTCAATATCATTCCATTTGTCTAATCTAAATATTACACTATATTCATTCTTTCCACGTTCGTATCAATGTATCTCGATAGTAAAAGTTCCGTCTTCGTATTTTTTTCATCTCTTTAAAAGAATTTTAGCACCACTGACTGACTATAAACGTGACTTTAATACGTACAAAAAATTGAATCGTTTTTCAATTATTTGGATCAAAATACAAAAAAAGAAGTATTGTTTAATTTTCCTTTGAAGAAATTAGTAAGGTAGCAATTAATTAATATTAACCGAAACTATATATTTTTCATTGTAAAGCAAATTTTATAAATGTGCAATAAATTATAATTATTTTTATTTATTATTATATATTAAGGATAATGAAATATTCTATTATAGGCAATTCGTTTCTACAGCAAAAAAAAGCATAAAATTTTGTGATTTATTTCATTTGCATAAAATAATTATTGTCATTTGTTATTAAAAATCAATTGTATTTTTAAATATTAATATTATTTGATAAATAAGAATTTATTTCCATATAAATTATAAAATTACAATTTATAAATCATAAACCGCGTCATTGTTCAAGCGTGATTGGTGATTAAAGAGTGATTATATATTTTGTCTGCACTTTATCACTATAGATGGATCTACATGTCATGCATTGATAACGAGTCATAATTTTAAATGAACTCCTAGAAAATGAATAAATTTCTAATAAAGTATTCAGAAATCAATAATAATTGCAACTCAAAATGCAAATAATAAATTCAAGATAAAAGAGACATTGATAACAGAACTTTTACCAATGACTCTTGGTTTATTTAAAAGGAAATAAAAAGTAAAGAGATAAAAAATGCACACTGTGCAAAAGCTGGCGTCTTTAATTACGAAAATGCTGTAATTGAAAGATTTTTCAATGGCTCGATAAAAAAAAAAGTTCTGGGTGTGACAGATAATGAGACCAACCTTGTATTGCCCTTTGTAAGGGATCCCCGACAGCGCTTTACCAGAGCTTCCCTTGCGCAGAAAACTCGATTGAGGTACTTAGACCAGAAATGGGGCATAAGTCACGGTGTAATGGCGAAGTCTGCAATGGTACTCGTAAAATGATATTTTTCGGACTTTAAAGATACTTTGTGTAGATAAACTTAAATGATTTCGTATTAAAGAATTTTATTACTTGGAGCAACGATTGATTTCCCATTTTCACCTTATTGAATATGTGCCATCAAGTACATAGGTGAAATCAGATGGTGTTTCTCTTGATATCGTTTTCAATTTAAAAATTTCAATCCTTTTATTTATTAGCAAAGAACCATAATAACATTAGAACGGATAGCTTAAAAATATCAGATATTTAAAATAAATATTTTGGTAGAAAATTATTTATCAATTTTCGTGCTTATGTTCTGTTTGGTAATATTTAGTAGAGTGCGGTTGTCATTTTGTATTGATTAATGCATTGCGAATGAAGCGCATCATCGAAGGTCACTAGCAGAAGCTGAAAATTCGAAAATGAGGGATCCTAACGGCGGTCTCCAATTCCCCCGATACAAAGCAACTCTGTGTAACCCAATGTGTAACCTCTTATCTAGCCAAGCCTCTCAGAGGATTACATCATTTAAGGTGATTACATCGTTCCTCGGTGAATTTCATCAACTTGACCATAAAATTTGCGGACTGGGTCCTCTGAAGTTCCCGAGACCGTACATCCGCATTTCTTCGATCTCGTTATTGGCGCTTCCAACTACATTATTCACGGTTATCCGTATTGTCCGTATACGCACATTAACAAAGATTCATGATTTCAAGTGCTGTATAAACGGGGATGCGATGAAAAATGATGCTCGTAGTGTATTGGTTTTACTCCTTGGATGAATTGCAGGGAAAATTTTACTCTGCGTATTCTATCAAACATTAATGCTTATTAATGATTTTCAGCAGATTATGCATTATACGTAGTACTAGCAAATGAGTATTGCGGTCTTTGGAACGAAGTACTAATGGTGTTTATAATAATTCCCATTGCCTTCCTACTTTCGTAAAAAATGTACTTTTTTTATGCATTCGGTGAAACGGACTACCGATCATTCAAAAAAATAATTATGAATTTTATATCACGATAACAATATTGATTAAGATATTGATAAATCACCTTTTTATGCCATCTAATCAATATTATGTTGTTTATTTATTTTATGTTATTTTATTTGTTTTATGTTGCTCACGAGACTTTTAATACATAATGGATTTATTTGAATACTCAACTTTAATCTATAACTCGAGAAATTCATTTCTTCACTATATAAAAGAAAGTTGAATTGAACAAAAATATTTATCATTTTTTAAATTTAAATATTATTTTATATAATAATATTATAATCATTATTATTTACTACAAATAAATAATGAACAAATAATTATTAGATTACTATCGTTCACTTGATTATTAGTTTCAAAAGCTTGTCTCTCATTAATTATTACCTTAATATTCTTGTTAAATATTTAATTACTTTAAATTTCAAAATAGTAATATAAATGAAGTTGATTAAAATATATTAATTAAAGCAGTAACAACCTGAAATGTTTTTATTGTTAAATGAAAACGAAATTTATCTATTTAAATAAGTAAATAACGCATTTTGGCTGTTACGGTTTCATTCAAATTTATGTTATAAATATTTAAAACAAAAAAAAACAATTTCATCTTTATAAACACTTAATTTTTAATAAAGTTACAAAAATTTATTTTGTAATTTTAATTTCTCTAATTCGAATACGTATATATTACATAAAAAATTGCAATATATTATAATCATATATATATATATATATATATTCATACATTTCATGTGTATACATATACATGAAATTAAATTTTGACAAAGCGATAGCTTTAGCTTCAATCTTAAAAAAAAAATATTTAACAGAAATACTTACACCAAAAGTTCACCAAAACTGGGTAGTTATTGATCAACTATGTTATACATCTTAGTACATATTTCATTACAAATTGAGGATAATGGTAATATTTAAGACATCATTAAAGATAAATAATATAGAAAATAACATAAAATTATTTAGTTTAAATAGTTTATACTACTTACACTTTTGAAATTTAGTATGCTCTTAAATTGTTCCAATGAAACCATTCATGCTTCGATACTTGAGTTACAAAGTCACATAAATCTTATTTATGTTGACTTTCGAAAATGTTCAATAAGATACAATTCATTCACAGTATATATATAATTCAAAATTTCTCAACTTTTTCCTCGCATATCACAGTATTCGTTCCTTTTTTAGGACAAAAAGATTAGTTGCAGTGTGCACGAGTAGGCATTAAACAAACTCCTGGAGAAAAAGACTTGCAATCCTTACGCTTGATATAACTACGTATCTTTTTAAAATTTATCAATCTTCAAAGGCATCAATTCTTCGGAAATAACAATAATCGGAAATAATCAATTGGATGTAAAAGTGCAATTTGTAGTGCCTGGTTTTGTTCTATCGAGTAAAAAATTCTCTATCGTAGAAACAGAAAATTCAAACAATGAAGTAATGTATCTATGAACTGTTTCCAATATCATTCTACTATAAACGCTCTATTTCTTTTTATCATCGTAATATGTTTGACTTATTCAAGAAGAGATATTACAGCGCGATATGAAACGTGAGGCTTTGAAATTATACCTAAGGTCGAATTTTCATTTGAATAGATCAAAGAGAAAAGCAGACAGGAAAGCCATAATCAATCAATAAACCTCGTCATTCCGTGAGTAATTTAGTGCGCTAACTCTTTTTTGGAAGATATTAAAATATTTCGATTTACAAATAATTGAGAGTAATGTAAGTAAAAATAATAAGCATAATGCCTTAAGGTAAATTTAATAAAATAAAAATTACAATTATTTTAACATTTAGAAGCTTTTTAATTATCAAAAAGGAGTTTTTAAAGATATTATGAATGTGACACTGTAATTTCAAACGTATTAATAATTATATTTATTAATAATTGTCATAATCATAGCAGTTTAAATATCATAAATCAAAGTATTACATTAACTAGAAGAATAGCAAGGAGATATAAAGCAGTTTTAATTCAATAATTCATATTACACCTACCAAATGCATTCATCTAATATTAACATAAATACATATTACTTGCTAGAATTTTTATTCATATTTTTAAAATATTAGCTTTACTTTTTCTTATTTGAAAATATTTTTATATGTGAACTAGTCTTGAACTCATTAAATTTTAATTCAATTATTTATTATATTCCTAATGTACTTATGTCTAATAAATAAATTATTTTATGAAATTACTATAGGATTTCTTGCAATTTATTAATATTTAACTTATAAAAATTAAAAAAATTTCTATAAACTTTTTTTTAATTAAGTTTTATGCTTTATTTGGCTTAGCGAAATATAAAAAATATCTGCATATATTAAGTTCAGATTTACATGCACATATACACATCTGAATACGAACATGTGAATGTATACCTAGAGTGAAATTGATTTTATAATGAAATTTTAATAATACTTATAAACGTATATTTAGTCTAAAAAAAAGTCAATGATATGGAATTTTATAACTCTATTAAAATTTGAAGACGAAAGACATACCGAAACTTGACATAAATTTTTCAAAAAACGAAGTTTGTAATGCAATATAAAATGATGTGTTATATTTGTAAGCCGTGTTGTATTGTAAACTAAGTACACGTTAATATTATACCTGTATCTACACCTTCATTAATATATGAGAAGTTTGTGAAAAAATATATTCATTTTATAGCAAAGTTATTATTTAGGTCAATTTAATTATACATTTTTTAAATTTTATTAATAAATTTTCTTGACTTTATGGTTTATTCAACAGACGGACAGTTTTTTTTTTAAAAAAAAGGATACATTTTTTAAAATGAATTTGTAATACAATAAGCTTTTCCAGAAATTAATATTTCATAATGACCTTATAATTTTCAGAATAAATTTTCTATGAGTCTTTGTTTGTTACATAATACTTATAGAATACTGAACATATTATTTTTAACCACTCTTTTTTTCTCTATTTGTTTATAAAGTTATTTTGCAAAAAATAACATTATCTATTTAAAATTTTTGTAATAATCGAAAAAATAAGAATTTAAAAAACATCGACATCAAAGTTTTTATTTTTAATTATAAACAATTCAATAAATTAGTGTAATAAAATGTGTTTGAATAGTGAGATTTCGCCAATTAAATAACGATAGCTCTTCTTTAGAAAAATAAAAAATTCTGTGAAAACAAATTGACAACTGCTCGAGCTAATTAATCTTAGTAGTAGTTTTATCCATCTTATTAGCAAGCTCATTGCTACAATTGTTTGCAAAGATTCAATTCAATTTCAAAGTAACAAGCCGACAGTCATAGCGAAGAAATAAAAGCAAGTGAAACTACGAGTTGTGGGGTGGGAAAGCAAGTACGTACCCCGCGGGGGTTTAAGGAAAGCTTATTGTGTTTGAACGGGCGCGGGATCATCAGCTCATGTATGAAGAGTCTAATTGAAACTTGTTACTCGTTCGGAGACACTCGGTGGGAGGCTAAAGTACAAAATGACGATCAAGCTATTCTTGGTACCGCTAAATGTTGACATTGCAAACTCCGCACCCCTGAGGTGCGCTCCGAAGCGGCGGGGGGGGGAGGAGGTGAAAGCCCTTTCCTCTTGCGCTTTCGCTTGTTAATCAAGCAAAATTTTGTAAAACGCCTCTTCGTATTTGGATCGATGCATGCGAGGGTCGATTTTTCCCAGCCTTTTTTTAATGCGGATAATCACAAAACTTTTTAACTCAATCAAGTCACGAGGCGAAACAATAATACGAATACCATGAACATAAAAATAATAATAACAGTAATAATAACAACAATGACGACGACGACGATGATGATAATATAATACATTGGGTAAAACTTGAAATATCTTATTTAGGTCAATTTTTCTAGTGTGTACGATCTTTTTTAGGTCGAGAAACAATACAATATAAGTGAATTGAAATTCTACTTCCTCGAGTATGATTTAAAAATGTGAACAATCACAGGTTTTATCATATTTAATCCAAAGAAATTATAGAATTTAATAGATTAAAAGAATTTTTCGATTTCTTTTCTAACTTCTATTTGCACAATTAAATGATTAGAAATGTAAATAGTTTGCTGAATCAAACTGATAGAATTAAAACCAAGTGTAATTGTCAAAAGGAGAACTTTGATAATTAAGATTTCTGTTGCAAAAGGCAAAACTTAATTAAATGAGCACTTAAATAGTAATTTTTATAATAATTACATATAATTCATTTAACGTAGTATTAATTTATTTTAATTAATTTTAATTTTTTTACTTATAAAAACAGATGAAGAGATATAGACTACTTGTAAGCTTATACTTTTCATAATGTAACAGATGTTAAGGCTCAGATTTACGTTTGAGGTCCAAAAGTAGTTAGACTACTATCGATTATGCTTATTTTAGTTAGAAATTACACAATATCAAGCATCTCAATAATGCAATCAATTTTAGAACGTTGGATATATTGTACCTACAAAAGCTCTGATCATTTAAATTTAATGCATCAATATATTAAAATAAAGTTCAGTTATTTAAGCCCATATTAAATCAATACGAAGTAATACTAAATTTGGCGATTCATCTTTAAAAAAAATTGTAAATTATATTTATTATACTTAAATTATATTGTACAGTATATAATTAAAATTACATAAATTAATCATAAATTTTATCTATATATTATGCAAATGCAGGTACATTAAAAACTGTAACAATAGAAACATGTACCATACATTTAACATAAAAATATAATTTCAAAATAATAAGTAATATTTCAATTATGAAAAAATAGTATTAATAATAAATAATAATAAATAAATTTTACAAAATTAAATATTTCAAAATACTAAATCCTCGTTTACAATAACTCTCTGTATTTTCGGTTTAAAAAATACACTCCTGATATTTTTTAAAAAATATAGTGGAGAAAAATCAAATACTTTATTAGGCCTAAATTTTTTAACAAAACCTAGGATTAAATAATTACGTTTTTAATGTAATTAAAATGCAATTTCAAAGATATTAAATATTAGAGTAAATATACATAAAGAGAGTAAATATACGAACCACTTCATCTTTTTATATGCCACTTCAGCTTCAGTAACTTAGCCAAGCTACTCCTTTGGTTTAACTATCTTTACGTTTACAATCTAGCAAGAAGCATCTCTGTAATTTTAAGACTGCGAAATTACTATTGAATAAACATCCTGTCTCTTTCTCTCATCTTCATCCTTGAGACAAGAATCATCACTAAAACAGCAGGTACTGTAATTACATTTTCCTTCCAAACTTTATCGATTCTCATTGTTTTTAAGCAGTCGTCTCCTTGATGGTGTTGTGATTGCACCTCAAACTTTCGAGAACGCGTAAATTCTAGTCGCGATAATTGCTCTGAGCTCTTGACGACCCGCGAATTTTAATTGGTAACGCGATTTTATAACAGCTAGCCTTGTTCCGAGTTCACCCTTCGGCTTTACCTTCGAAATGCGTTGTTCTTAAAGGCCACCGTATTTTCTTTGGTACTCATTTACGCGGCTTGAAATGTTTATTTTTAATAAAAGCACAAGCAAGATTTTTATGACTTTTCTCATAAAATTTTCGCTCAATTTCTCATAAAATTTCGCTCAAAAAGTACGTATTTAATTAAACAAAGTCTTGTTTTTATTATGGTCTAAAAGTGATTTGAAAAGTTGTACAATAATTCAATATCATAACGTTTTATCCTATGTCCTATCTTTGGATATTTGTTACTTAAACTATGGAAAAATTTATCAAAACACATGTTTCTGTAGCACTAAGCAATGATTATTTTGGACGGCTTTTTAAATAGAGTTTTAACGTCACCAATTTTAAAGAAAAAATCGACCATATTTTCTCATATGTGACACCTCGCCGTTTTCTTCGTTTACTACAAGTTCAAAATATTTTAATGTATTATACGCCTGTCTTAATACTTATTCACAAATATATTGACTCTTTTTTTTGACAGTTATTGACGTAATAAAGATTTAAAATGAGATTCAATGTTTCAGTTATTCCTTAAAATCAAGCAGGTTTAAAGAATTTATATGTACTCTTTTAATTTATAAAATTTATTGTTTTTAATCTAAGAAATACAAATCCATTTTTAAATTTAAGAGTATATTTTTTATTGTTTTATCGTAATATTTGTTAATGATGTTTATTTCATGATAATACGAAAATCGATTAATTCAAATTACAACAATTATAATTTATTTAGGACGCTTTATTAGTAATATTTAAAATCACATTAATTAATTAACGCATTGATCAAGTATTATAACATATTTTTCAATAATTATTTAATTTTGACATATTTATTAAAATAAAATATCAATAAAAAACAGATTAAACGTTTTAAGTGTTTTTTTTTTTTTTTTTTTTTTTGAATAATCAATTTAAACACTTTAACTTTTTATAATACAACATTATTAATTGGATAGTTTATAAATAAATTATTCAAGAATAAATTATATGTTACGGTTATTAATTCCTCAAATACATTACATATTTAAACGTAATATAGTATCTATTTATACGTAAATCTTTATTAAAAATAAAAAATTATACTTTTTAAACCATCCATAATAAATTTTAATCGAATTAAAATTAACATGAATTAATTCTAATTTAAACAAATAAATGATATTTTTAAAAACAATTTATTAATATTTAAATAAATTTGTGCATTTATTAATATAAAAGTATAATCAGACCATTTATTTTCAAAATTACTTACCTAAAAAAATCTAAATCCCGAAATCTGCTTCTTTTTGAAAATATGTATCCAAGCTCGGTGAAAAATAAGTAATAGATAAAAAAAAGTGGACGCATATCTCCATTGTCGTGACCCTCAAGTAATGCAAAAAAAGATTAATATAAAAATAGCTACACGAAAGTTATCGTACCTAGTTACAAGGCAAATATTTTTAAAGAAAAACGAGAAACGTTCATGTGCGTGTAAAAAAGTGGCCGAGAAAGTGGCCCCTCGAGTAAAATCAAAGGGAATTCAGAGACCGGAACAAAGTGGCCGGTCGAGCGTCGAGAGGGTGGAGGTAAGGAAAACAGAAAGGACCCTCTCATAAATGCAAGAGACGCAAGTGCTGGTGGACCGAATGACATCTCAAGAGGATGCTGGTGGCGCACCGGCATTTTTATGCCATTATGAAGAGAAGGAGACGTCGGCATCAAACGGTTGGCTGCCGTAAATTGGGAGCCACTCCTTTCGCTCTCGATGTGTCGCAGCCTAAATCATGTTTTTCCAAAAAATTCCGTCAATATAATTCAATATAATATTTCTCAAAATTCTCTGCAAATGTAAGATGAAATTGTGGAGGAGCCTTGAGAAAAGTAATTTCAGTTTTATGAAAATGAGAGGACTGGCTCAAATCGGGATAATGAATATTGGTTACCATGGAATAAGAACTTGATACTCAAGCCAAGCAAACATCATGGAGAATATGGGGATAATTATTACCCATTGAAATAAAAATAGCTGTCAGTGCATTTTAAATATTTTATCTTTAATTTATATCGGCAGCTCGGAGCTTGGGTGTCTGCATACTGAACGATCACAACTCCTATCACTATCTCTCTTAAAAGCATCATGGACGATAGGCATCGATTAATATTGATTGATTTGTACATCAAACAGGACAACTCAAAGTGAATTTCATGTGACATGCACCGCAAGTCGGATATTATTGAAAATCGAGCGTTCGTACACAAGCACGTTGTGAGTTTTTGAGCTTATTTTGTGATTGTTTAAAAATTTTAAAAGTTGACCCACTTGACGACGTCGCAATGCTAACGCGTAAAGTCGAAATGCAATTAAGAGTGTACAACTAGCTGCAATTAGAGGAAAACAGCGCAACATTTTTAATATTCAAGGATCATCTCGATCAACTCTGCAACAGGACTCATGACGCCAAGATGAACTGGACAAATCAAAAAATTTTTAATCAAATTATAATTAAAAGCAAAATTTTAATTCTTTTTTATAAAATTGAAAACTATCGATTTATTATTAATAATAACAATAATAACAACAAAAATAACGACGACAACAACAAAAACAATAATAATAATAATTTATGCATAAAAACGATATTTAAATTATCTATATATGCTTTAAATAAGCTAATTAAACTCGATGAAGAATTTATTAAATACAATGATTTAATAAGAAAAATAATGAAGAGATATTGTTTCAGTTCATGTAGCAATAACTTTGATAATACACTTGTATAAACTTTGAATAAAACAACAAACGGAAAGAGGAGAATCTACAATTTCTAATGACAACATATGCATTAGGCTGGTACATGGACATGCACTCAATACTTTATTACGTATCTACCATAAATTTCTTTTTAGAATATATCTCGATAATAATTTCATCTTTTAATAAAAATACCATTTTTATTCTATATTTTTCCCTCTTTTTTTCTTTAAATTATCTTGATACGTTATTACATTTGTTGCGTAACGAATTCACTTATTTTGTGAGAATTAGTCAGTTCAATTTTAGCATCTAATATCCTATTCAAGGTCTGAAGCTTGTAACTATTTCCAACATCTTTCAAAAAGAGACTGAATTTATTAAGGAAAAAAAATATATAAAAAAAAAAAAAAAAAATGTTTATATTAACATATCTTAAATACGCTTCAATGCACTACATAGCATATCCTCAATGCACAATAGGAAAGTAAAATCAATAGTCGCCATCACCAGTATAATTATTAATAGCATCGCACTTTTCATTATTCCAACAAATGGACTAATAAATTAACTTACGCTCTCGTATAGTATGGTTCAATGCGAGAAACCGTAGGGTAATATGAAAGATCAGATAAATACAAGATTGAATCGTGCAATTTAAACGAGGGGCTTGTAAGTTCGTTATCCCATCCGGTGAATAAGTAATCAGGTAAATCGACATTTGCTTACCGGGGATAAGCACGAAAAAGGCCTGGACCGAAAGAGAGAGAGAGAGAGAGAACTCGAGTGAGAACAAATGGGAGCCCCGACCATATGGCCATTGCAAATGGGTAGCGAGAAGACGTAGATACTGTCGCAATAACGCAAGATTCCAGCGCAGCATCCGACGGATAAAAATAACGCGGGGATGAGAAGAAGGAAGGAGCGGTACAAATAAACTGTCCAAAGCATAAAGTGCAGTGAGTCGCGTGGGTGGTGGAGGCGATAACGAGGGATAAAGTATAATCGGAATGCGCAACTCGAGACCGAGGCTCGCAATCCAGCTGTGCACTGACCCGGTTTCGCGATCCTCGCGGCCATGACGCCTCCTCCCACTGCACCCGTGACGTCATTCGCCCAAGGCGTCAACGTCATCGTCGGGCCGAGGGCAGCCAGGGGCCATTGAGCGAACTAGTTTCCCTCTCACCCTCCTCCCCGCACAGTTTAATGGACGTATGACCCGTCTCTCATTCATGCGGCTCCTCTGTCAATTTTCAATCGCCGCGACGTTTTATTCCCTCCTCCTCTCTCTCTCTCACTCTCTCTCTCTCTCTCTCTCTCTCTCTCTCACTCTTCGTCTGTTTCACGCTTTACACCACCTCGACTCGAATGTTAATTCGCTCATTGAACTCAACTTCACTCTGGATCACCATAGCCTCACCTGAGAATACGTATTCACCAACTGCTACAAGTGAGATGGAAATAAAGAAAAATGACTGAGTAAAAGACAGAGACTGTCGAATTAAGTGATATCTCGATGTTCTGACTCAGTTGAAGATCGCCTTTGTTTGAAGTTCATGGGAACACAATGCAAAACTTATTTTCTTGACTGTGAAATTATTTAAATTGGATAGAGTCATTGATAGCTGAAAATTCATCTAAATCAATAGATTTTCTTGGATTTTGTAATCGGATTCACAGATAATTGTACGCAATCTTAAATTTTTTATACAACAAAGTCTATAACTTTCATAAAATGCTGAAACTTAAATTTTTAGGGGTTTTTTTGTGTCAGAAACATTAAGATTCTACAATACTGTAACTTCAGGATTTCTTTTTAATTTATCAATAATAAATAATAGCTTCGATATTTTCTGCCTTAATAATGTTTTATGAATGTGAAATCGTTTTAAAATAATAAACTGTTACTATAAATTTGTATTTAAGTTTCTTAAAATTTAATATATTAAAAGTTAGTATTTATAACAATGATGAGTAAAATTTATTTAATGCATAAACCTACCATTTTTTTTTTTTTATTTTTATTTTTATTTTTATTTTTTATTTTCTTTTAAAATCTTATTATTTTAAAATATACATATATTATAATAATACAATATAATAATGTAGTAAAATATGATATTTATAATTATAATTAGTCATGTTTTTTTACTTAAAAAAATTATTGGCTTTAGTTTCTACAACTTTTTGTAATAAAATAAAAAAATTTCTATGTTATAAATGGTACTTCAAAATGAAAATGTGCCCTCTATTCCATTCATTTATGTGTATGATTCATAGTTTTAAATTAATATAAAATATCTGCACTGAATAGAAAATATTTCATAATCAGAACTTATTATTTTTCCTTTTTTTTTTTTTGAATTCTGTAATAAATAAACAGTTCCAATACACTATCATTTTTATGTATTTAAAAACTTTTTTTTGCTTTTATATTTAAAATTTAATTTGATAGTACTAAAAATTTAATAAAGGAATTACGACGATGTTGGATATTTGTGTAAATTAAACTTTTGATGTTATTATGTTAAATTAGATTTCTTATAATTATAAATTATTGAATTTATATAACATCAAAAGTTCTATCAAAACAAATCTAAAAAATCTTAAATTTATTTTTAAGGTACTATCAAGCTGTATATATAATCAATAAGTTTAGAATCACATTTTAAGCTTCTTCTAACTCATATTCAGTAGAATTTATCTTTTCATATATTATAAATAACAATAATCATATTCATTAACCTTGGATAATTTACAAGTTTTATTAATTTGAAAAAAATACCACATTTTTATTTAAAAAAATTCATAAAACTATTTTTAATATTTACAAGTTCATTTAAAAAAAATAATAAATCTCTTGATTTGAAAATTTTTTCCTTTGAAATATTGATTATTTTTTTATTATTTGATAATGAAACATAAAATTAATAAAAATTTATTTTGCTGATGATATAAAATTAGATAAAGAGATATTTGAATAAAAATAGTCATTTAAAGTGAAATCTCATTCATTTATTCAAAATTTTCCTTAGTTTCTCAGCAATAATTTCTTTTTTTTATTAAAATTGTACTGTCATTTAACTAATGAAATAGATTTTATAAGTTTTTTTACAAGCTAAATGTATATTGTATCCTATATTTCTTTTTTATAAACAATGCATGGTTTGTCCACGATGTATCGAGATTTTGCCTTTTATTTTGCAGCAAATGGTTGTAGAAATTTTGGAGGGGTCTTAAAATGTCGACCAAACCTTTTCCTATTAGTCCCTTTCGTTTTTGTTTTCAATAATTAGGTACGACAGGATTTAACTTCGCACGAAGGGTACTTTTCGAATTTTTGACACGGCGTGCTGAATCGATTAGTGGAAAAGCGCTGCGCGAGAATGCTTCATTTAAAAATTATAAAAAAAAAAAATAATACACTTACCTTTTTTTACCATGAAAGATCTTTTATTGATGGACTTATAGACTGAATGAAATATAATTTAAAACTCCTCAAAATAATTTTCGCCTACATCAACGCATTTACGAAGATGAGCTTTCCAAGCTTCAAAGGCATCTTCAAATGATATTTTCGCGGCCCTCTTTAAAAGCTTTATACCATTTTACATATTGTGATTTTGACATACAATTATATTCATACGCTTCTTTTAACATTCTAAATGTTTCCGCATCATTTTTTTTTTTATTGAAAACAAAATTTGATCGTGTAACGGTGTTCGAATAATCACTCCATCGCGCCGTATCAAAAAACTGTAAAGTACCCTTTGCGCCAAGTAAAATTTTGTCGCTTCAAATTATCGAAAAAACAAAAAAAAAAGAGACTTATAGGAAAAGGTTTTGTCGCCATTTCAAGACCTCTTCCAAATTTCCACGACCAATAGCCGCAAAATGAAAGGCAAAATCTCGATAGTTCGTGGACAAACCATGTATACATTGTAACTTGTAACCTTATTATTATTTTATGATTCATCAGATAGAAAATAATTTTTAACCAGACAATTTGTTAATATTATTGTTATTCTTAAAAACTTATTTCTTGCTTTATTCAATTTAAAACATAACTTTAGTGTTTCATAAAATAGTGTTTTGCTAATTATGGTTTTTAAAAGAGTGTCAGAGTTTAATGTGAAAAAGCATATAAATCAGTGTAAAAAAAACAGATTCTATATTCCAACTTTAACCACTCGGGATATCATCTAAATTGATTAACGCGTTACCGCAATCACGGCGTCCTTTGCATATCTCTCTATACCTGTACCGAGCAATAAAATACATAAATAAAATAAAATCTATTTTCGATACAAGGATCGATAACATTGATAAACGCCCGACTACAAATAGAGACGCGCCATTTCAGATATACATTACACCGTTACAAAAATATGGCCTTTTCTACGCTCATGTATTTCCTATAGATAATATCCCTTCCTACTCAGTTTTCAAAATTATTTACAAATGCACGACTGATCATTACCACAGCACAATGAATGTCCAAAATATCTCCAAAAAATGAAAAATGAAATTGAATATGATAGATATTGTGCCGTATTGCGTGTGTTGAGCCGAATTTCATACTCCATTAAATCATTCTTCCTTAAAAAGAGACGCTTGATTCAGAATTCGTCTTTTAGGGTAGGGTATTTTGTTTTCTTCATATCTGCCGATTCATAGCCCAAATTTTTTTTTTTTTTTTTACGTCTCTGAGTCTGCAATTATTTACTATTTGAAGAATTTATTGATGATTTTATTTTTATTCAATAGTAAAGTTTGTCTATTAATCATTAAAATAAATCGTTTTAACTCTCCATGTCCTTCAGTTTATTTCCTTTCTAAATTGATTATATTGAATTTTTAATATTATATTTTAATTGAAATATATTTATATGTATTTAACTCCAATAAATATTGAATTATTTCATCAAATTACAACCTATTTAATACTTAAAATTTATCTGAAGAGATGTTCACGAAATACCTTAATTCAATTTAATTAAATAAGATGTATTTTCAAAGGGTAATTAAATTAATTTTTAAATAACATTGAGTTTTTTTATCTTTAATTTAATTTAATGTGCAAGTTTAAAACATAAAGTTATTTTAATTTATATACGTGATAATTTCTAATACAACTTATTGCTTCTAGTTTGATGCTTCGTGTACGATTGACTCTTCAATTTTTCCTACCAGTCCCAAATTCACATTTTTACCATTAGTTTCTTAAGAGTAAAATCGATCCTTTTACAATTACTCTAGTTTAATCCAAACTAGTAGGAACATGCACTCGAAACCTGGTTTTTCCAAATCTTCAACAATACCTTGACTCATGCGCGGCAGGTAGTGGTAAAATTTGCCGGGACTAGTAATGCATTTAATTAATTTAATTTAATATTGATATGTGTGCAGCGGAATAAATGTAACTATTAATTAAAAATTCAATTTATACTGCTTCGTGTTCCTATATTTTTAATTTAAAATGTTTAAATGCTTATTTTATCAGTTATAATTATATTGAGAAATAATATTACAAATGTAAACAAAAATTTTATTTAAATCGTTTTTTGAAACAAAAAAAAACTACATTTTGTACAAAATATAAAAATTAAAAATAAATTTGTTCTTTCAAGTTACTGTTTATTTCAACTTTGTCTAAGTATTATAAATAAATACGTAAATAATTGCAATTAAAAATAGTATTATTTATATTGTAGCGGGCAGAGCATGGGATTTTTGTTTGCCATACGGTAGGAAAAACCCCGTGCATGTTGAAACCTGTACTGGTGAAGAAAGCACTTGCTGCTACTATCCGACCGGAAAACATTGTAGCAGTAAGTGCAAACGTCGCCGATTTCAGAGGCACCCAAAGCATCGTCAGGTGCGAAGGTGATTATTACCTGATCGGCCTTACGTACCCGCGTACACCCTCTCCGACGATAGAATTGTATATATATATATATATATATATATATATATATTTATTTAAATAAACTTTGTGTGTTTAACTTTTCACGCGACTTCTTTTAATTTAAATAAGTACCATACTCCCAAATAATTATTTATTTAATTGAAAAAATATATCATGATAATAAGTTTATTATAAATGTATTTTTAAAATTATTGGAAAATGTATTTTATAAATAATTTCTAAAAAAATCTATAAAATTTATATAAATATATAAATAATCTATATAATCAAGCCAAAAAATATTTTTTAATAAATCATAAACCAATTATTCATTACCATTTTTAACTTAAAAATATTTACATAAAGTAAAATGAATTTATTCATCTCTTAACCAAATCTTCTTAAAATGTTACTTCAACTTAATTATTCCAATTAATTATTTATTTTTTCTGTATATGTAGATAAATAATTATTTAAAAACATATATTGCAATTATACCATAATGAAATAAGAAATAAAAAATAACAACTTAAAGTTGAATAAATATGAAGTAAAAGTTATTTTCACTATTTCATGCGTTCAGCAAGTTTTAATTCCACAACTTTTCATCTTAATAATTGATACAACTTGAACTAAAATTCATGTTATATAAGCCCATTGGCTGAGAAAAACTTGGTTAATACCACTGTGAAACTTTGTATGATATAAGAGGTACAAAAGAAAAAAAAGTTTTAAAGTATGATTTTTTGAAATGTTTTCTATAAATCGAAGCTGTACTTTATATTCGAAAGAAAATATATACTAGTTCGAAGAAAAATACACCAAAAATGTAATTTAAATCAGTATTTTACTTGTTTTTAAACTAAATAAAGGCCATTCTTAAGAATAACAGTTGACAAAGTCAATACACAAAATTCTATTGTATTTATAAACTATATAATTGTCAATATTTTGAAAATTCTGGACACAAATATTTATATTGAGAAGTAAGAATGAATTCTATAATATATAATTTTAAAATTTAAATATTGATATTTATCAGTTAAATTTATATTTATGAAATATTTTAAAACTAATTAACCTTTCAAAATTTATGTTATTTACAATCTCAAGATGAAAATGGTGTATTTTTTAAATGAATATAAATTGGAGGTTATTGAATCTAAAATTTAATCACGATGAATAAATAATAATTTAATCTTAAAAATATAAATATTAATTGAAATACACATATTATTAATCTGCTTTTGATAATATTTAATACAATTATATTTTTACATTTTATTTATTTTAGAAAAAGCATATTTTAGTAGGATACCTATTTTACAACACATAAGAAAATCATAATAATTTAAATATTATCTCAGCATTATATATTGATCTAGAACTTTAAGATATATAACAGAGTTGTTAATCTTTAAAAAAAATATAAATAGAATTCTATTTCAAATATAACATTAGAATTTGATAAAAATTTTATTGTTTATTAATGTACATAAATGAATAAAATTTAAAAAACTAATAAAAAAGAAAAAATTAATCAATAAATTACAAAAATAATTACATGATATTTCGAAAAAATTGTATACAATAATACATTTTAATACAAAAATATTTTGAACCATATGTATAATAGTTTATATAAATATAGAAACAAAAAAATATAGTAAAATAAATAATATCGAGTTATGTAAGTTTCAAGTATACAATTTAAATTTTTTGTTACGAAAACCAATTTTCATAATTGTAGAAATTTCCTTTATTGTTACCTGTATCAAGAGGTTGTACGATCGATTTTGATTTTTTTTATGTTGCTTTGTTGAATCTCCTTTCTGTCTCTTTACATTTTGTATTTTCTTTTGTTCATCTCAATGTTATCTTTCGACTACTCCTTTTCTTTTGAAAGATAAAAGATACTTTACAGAAGAAAAGCTCTCCAGTCTATTTCCTTCCTCAAAGTAAATTTTTCAGTATCTCAAATTCCACATACTTTTTTTTTTATCTAAATTTTTCCTGCTAGTGTTTTCAATTTTGACATAAATAAGAATCCAATTTTTAATCGAAAAATTAATTCTAGAATGAAGTTTTTAATGATAACATAAATAGGTATTTGACAAAGATTTTTTATGTTTTTTTTATATCACAAATTATGTTTATTAATTATTTCAAAGGAAAAGATAAGTTATCTACGTTGACAATTATGTTTATAAAGAATAAAAATATTCTATATATGAAATATCAATTTATCAATTAATTTTTACGAAAGTAAAGTTCATCTTAATAAATATTAATTATGATTACTGTAATATACTTATCTACAAATCAATTAAAATTTAAAAATACATTACATTTAAATTATTTATACTTCAAAAAATTTAATAAAAATTTGTCATTTTAATTAAGATTCTAATAGTAATCATCTATAAAAAAAATAATTTGACTTATTCTGTTATTTTATTATTTCATCTCAATGAGCAATCTACAATTGAGGTAAATATTATTTTAGCTATATATATATGTATAAGAATTTATTAATAATAGTTTACAATTTTGTTGGAGTAATAATAACTGTTAATTATTAATTTTAATAATTAATTATTCAAAAATTGTAACTAAAAATGTTAAAATTAATATACAAATTAAAAAATATATATTATTTATTACTTAATATGATAATGTCTGTTTATGCTTTATTTATTTCTTTCGAGAATTCAGGGGAATGCGGGAGACAAGCAAATTATTTAATGAAATAAAACAAAATAATTGAGCCACACACAAGAGATTTATTGGCTCCGTTTACAAAGACATAAGAAACCCCTCATGCGTGAGGGGAAAAAGCCGCGCTAGTACTTATCATTATTTTGCGCTGGGCAGAGGTGACGCTCGCTGTTGCCGCCTTGGCTGGTATCCTCCGACTCCTAGAGACCGCGGTGGAGGAGTCGCGTGTAATCGCCTCTCTCGACGGCGTCCTCCCTGTGGTCGATGCCGATCGGCTGCCAAGGAATCACCTGGTGATTCAGCCTCTGGGCGAGGGTGATCCTCCAGGCGTGTGCTCGTGTTGGAGAAACTTTGCGCCGTGTCGCAAACACCCTCTGTAAGCTTACACACACACTCAACACTCACGCGTGCACACACGGTAAATTCACAGTCGAGGTGATTCGCAGATTATCGTGATTCGAGCGCGATGCAGGAGAAAACAATGTATAAGCGTGAAGATATATAATAAAGAGTGACAATTCACAAAAGCGGAAGCGCGCGAGGGGAAGCTTCGATCGAGAGTGAAAGTTGTCTCGAACTCAGGAAACACATTTTCTTCCGCAAACCCGGACCATAATAAATTTTGGGCCATAGTGGGCTTCGCGCAGTCACACGTCTTTTCGAGAAAATGCGTTGAACAATGTCAATAATTAAATTTTGTATTAAATTTAAAACAACTCAAAATATTATATTTATCTGAATTTTTCTTTATAATGAATATAAACAGAAAAATAAACGTGATGAAAAAAAAGCTTATGTAGAAATATTATTTTTTTACGTGTAATGTAATAATTAATTGTGTAGTTTAATATATTCTAGTAGAAAAAAAATAAACAAATGCATAAATAATATTTACTATGTAATATTTTTGATTGAAATAAAAGTAATTTTTCATATTTTGAAAGCATTTTATTATTAGACAACTGTTTTATAAATAATTATTATATTTATTTGAAATGATTCATAAAAACTCTTCTTGGTTTAATCATAGTATGATTATATTTGACTTTTACTTAAAGTTTTAAATACTATTATGAATGATATTTTTTCATTTAATAAAATATCAATTTATAAATAACATACATAATATAATATATATGTATATATAAATATAAAAGAACTTTTAATAGAAAAATTCTTACAAACATGATTTAAGCATAATATGTCTATAGTGAGATGGTTAATAACCTATGATCTTGGTTCAACAACCTGTCTCCGTTCGTGTCCTTCTTTCTTTCTCTCTCCTTCTGGATTCAGTAATATGAGGCTATAGAGGCAAGGCTCGCACCAATTGAAGCCAAGCTCTCTGCGCTCGACAACATGCCTGAATGTATGACCAGCGTCGATAGTGAGGTTTTTGACCTCAAACATAGAAAAACTCGAACACAAACTAAAAGAGCATGTGCCGCTGGGTGTATCTAACGCTACTACTACTCATGAAATTGCCTTTCTACGTAGCGATATCGAGGAAACAGAATATTGGAGGTGACTCATTGGTCATCTCTGGTCTACACTATGACAGAGGAACTAACCTTAAACTGCTTGTTTTCGCTGCACTATTCATTCTCGGGTCCACCATTCTGCGTCAAGACATCGTCACGGCAAGGTTATTAAGGCCTAAAATATCCAGCAACGGTCGTAATGGACAATGAGGACGCTCTCTTTCTCTGCTGGTGACGCCTTCGCCAAGGGCTTTGGCTCGCTGCCTCATTGAGGCCAAAATCACCATAGGCAAACTTCATTCGATAACCCTTATTGGACAGCTACTTATAGAAGCCAACCCGCCCTCTTCCTTTAATCATGGCATAGTGGACTGCAATGAGTACCTGACCATGGAACTGTACAATCTTCGCATTGCAGCGAACCAAGCAACTAGGAACAAGAACTTTTTCAGCTTTGTCCATAATGACAAATTATTTATCACGAATATGAAAGGTACCAGTGTCATTACCATCGTATCTCAAATAAATCTGGATACTTTTTTATCCAAGATGACCACTTCATTATAAAGCTTATCAACTTTGTCGTCACACCTACCTCAACTTCACTGATTTTTCGTAAGTCATCTGACCCAACCTCTATCCTTATCATCACCCCTAGATTACCTATAAACTCTAACATTGCCACCTCATTTTTTTCTTCCTTTGTATGCTTCTTCAGGGGTATCAGATCCTCTTATTTCTATTTGAATTCTCTTGCGGATAATATTAAGATGGTCAAGTATTTCTTGCACGCTTGTCTCCCTCTTTATGTAATAGCTGTTACTGAAATCTGATTGGACGCTAAAGTGACAGTATCATGTAGATGAATAGACAACTACAAGCTATTAAAGAGAGACTGAAACGGAATCACTGGAGGCGTAGCCCGCTCCATACATAAATCATTTAAAGCAGTAGCTTTAAATTTGACAGTAAATTGATGATTCTGATTGAGAATGACTGATAAATATCTATTTTGTGAGCTCTCCGTCTTCGTTGTATCTTCTATTGCCTCACATTCACTTTTCTTATTTAGATTACACCTTATACATCACCTTGTTCTGTATATGCATATTGTTCGATCAAGCTCATATCAAGTAATTTCAATACACATCTGCTCTCCAATTTGCGAGGATGTCAAATTCATTGACAGTCTCATCGAAGAGCAATCACTTCGCTGTGTCCTCATGGTGCTACGAATCATATTGCCAATATGTGGTTAAACATCTGCCTAATAGATACTAATGATACTTGAATGCTTATGACACTCTGCCTCTTCAAAGGGGTCATCAAATGGATCACATCATATCTTATTGATAGAGAACAAGCTGTTCTTGGTGTAGATGGTAAATTATCTTTTTGTATTGACTTTAAGTGTGGTGTATCGCAAGGCTCAATCCTTGGATCTTTACTATTCTCTATCTGCATCAATGACATCAGCATGTGCCTTATTCTGCAAACATCGCACCTAATATATGTTGTTTACTGGTTTACTACGATATTACTGAAAAACTCGACCTGAAACCACACGTATAATTAATACTGGAAAATAGCACATCTTTGGTGTAAGAAGGGATGAACACATCTTACCTTACATGTTCGAGTTATAGTGACTCACTACTACTAGATGTAGGCAGTACCTTGCAATTACCCTTCTCTGAAAACTTATACATATTAGAACTTTTGTCTACTTCCTACTCTTGTTCCATTTTAAAGTAACTATTTGCCCTACAAAGAGATATTTAATATCTTTGGATATACCATCTTTTTTCGACGCAAGTCCTGAGGAAATATTTTTATATCGATATTGCTTAACTCTAGACCACCTTCCATGCCACTTTAAGAAGCATTAGCTACATTAAGGGCTTCGAATCAAGAGCTCCTGTGCATGTACTTACATTAGAGAGCCCAAGTACTTAGATTCTATCTGCACTTACAAATACTAATGCTACGATACTTCGCTATACTATATGAATTTCTGTTTTGTTTATTTTATATAGTTTTGCAATATTTCAATATATTGCGTTAGATCGCGAATCATTTCCACTTTCATCGAGTTGAATAAACTCATGAAAAAAACAAACGTTTTAATTCGCGAAAACCCACGGAGCAACGATTTGTATTCGAACTTAGAGACACCTCTTCAGTTAATTCAGCGTCAAGGAATAACATTGAAGAAAAAGATTAAAATAAGATTTATGTTATAGTGGAAATAAATATTTCCTTAAATTGCTTAAATTTTATGTTTTATTTTGTTTTATCTCCCTCCTTTGCTCCCTATAAACGACTGGAAATCTATTCGCGTTACGCGTTCTAGGCGTAACATTACAGTTTAAATTTTATAATTTAAATATTTTATATCATAGTTCATAGTCTAACGAAGTGTTTTCGTTGCTGTCCGGTGGATGAACCGTCGGGCCGTAGTGGGAAGGCTGAGCTGACCCCCTGCGCGAAAAGTGCAGGAAGGGGCTTAGAACCCGTGGAAATCCCCAGTTGGGATAGCTGGTTGTCGGGTTTCCAGAATTCGGGAATGGGGGAGTAACGGAATTTTAAACTAGTTTTATACGAGAATTCTGCAAAAATATGATTTTATTTGACCGTAGATAAGTATTTTACAGTTTTTTCAAAAAATATTAATTCTTTTGCTTTCCTGCAGATGACGGGTGGATCGCTACTGATTCATCCTGAAACAGAAAAGGAGGTCTGTAGTAGTCATGTCCAGACATAAGCGGGCGAATTCTCAGCTGTCAGCTTAGTTCTAACTATTGTATAATAATGTATGCTGTAGTGTATGTTCTGTCTAATGGCGTCGCTGGCATGAGTCTCTGCTTTGAAAGTAGCCCGAGGCTTCTCGTTCGATTGGAGTAAAAACTCGTCTTTCTGCGCTCTCCGGTCCTCTTTTACCGCCGGGAAAACAGCGGCGGCACGACGGTGTCGGCGGCATGCACGGCGTAGTTGTACAAACATATACTCGTGAAGAGTACGATAGTTTGTCTATCCGATCGTTGGGGTCGCTCGCAGCGTTCGGGCCCAGTTGCAGATGAGTGCGCGTCCTGGGTGGACGTCACCTCATGGGATGATCAGGTTAGCAACACGTGCATTAAAACCACTTCGTTAGAATAGTCTATATCTTATATATTATATTTTATATATGTATTTAAATATATATCATAATTTAAAGTCAGTAGGATAAAATACTCTCAAACTTGTATATACTATTTACTATGTGACGAGACGACTCTGTTCGCCTTTCGCGGGTGAAGGGCAGAGTCGAGCTCTCGTCGAAAGACAGAAAGAATTTACGCCGGAATAAAGCGGCAGCCGGTCTACTAAGGATTTGGATCGGTGACAGACGGGAATAGTAAAAAAAAATCAAAGTATTTATTTAATAAAATTTATCACCGGGGCCGCGAATCCTTTATTTTCAGGCTTTCTAAACAAACATACAAATAAAGTTGACTAATCAACTTTATTTGTATGTTTGTTTAGTCAAAATTAGTCAACGCTCGTACAACGTTGATTAAATTTATCGCTTTTGCCACTTCAACAAGAAAATGTAAATCATAAAACTTTATTTATTAAATTTTATTTCTCTTGATAAACTTTTGATATGATCTATAATTTCCCGGCAATATTTACTTAGTCAAACGTCTACTCCCTGCACGACCGGTACAGAGGTCGCTGACAATAACAAAGACGCCGAACATAAACACATGTGCGACCGTTATTCAGCTTTTCAAGTAATTATTGAATATAATTACTTTATAATATTTTACACGCAATTTCGAACGCCATATATTTCGCTTAATTTAACACAAAAAAATTGATACGACAAACAAAATTGTGCGCGACTTAGATTTAACGATTACATGTGTATAAAATAACAGATAATAACGAGACGCAAAGGGAAGAGAATGACCGGATTAGGCGGATTTTAAATTTACGACCGCTAACAAAATCTTACCGATAAAGAATGAAAAGTGAACGGAGACAGATGACAGAAACGGACAGTATATCAAGCGCGGTTAAAGAAGACACTTTTGGTAGACTAAAAAAATAAATTGAAGCTCAAGCTAATCCAAGGTTTGGACGAGGTATTGTCTTGAAATTGCAGCGGACGCAATTACAAGAAGCCGCAGACTCTCTGACGCAAAACAAGGAAAATTGAAATCGCTTGAGATTTCAATTTTTTTAGGATTTGAAAAATTACTCATAATAAGGTTTATTTGTTTTTTGTTAATTCATGAAATAACTTGTTTATGCTACTTGAACAAATACTATTTATAATTGTAATAAATTAATGATATTAAATTAATATTTTAAATTGTAAAATTACATAAACATGAATTTTAAAAAATATATAATCTGATACATCGATAAATTGTATATTTTTCATTGAAGCAACAAACTATAATTTATCTTTTTTCAATATTGGACATTATTATTTCTTTATTTCAGTGAAATTACCTTCATCAAATGATTTGAAAAGTTTTTAATGGAAAACAAAATTTTTATCTTGAGCATCTAATATCACTTAAAGAATTCGAAAAATGGTTATTAACAGTTTTTGTTACACATTAATTTCATATAATAAAAATAATAAAATTTGTTTAACGTAGAATTCATAAAAAATATTACTCAAGTAAGTTGAATGTAATCACACCTTTTCGATTATTACATGAGAAATTTGAACAGACTACCAAACACACAAATGATAATTAACTTGACTGAGTAAATGGTGGTCTCTTATCATTTAATCACATCTCATTTACTCTTTAATAGATTTTCCTCTAATTTTCTGGAATAATTTTGAGGACTTAAAATAATTCTTACCCAAATATTTTATGTAGACTTTTGACAGCTTTATTTCAAGTTGAATAAAGTATATCAAAGTAATTTTAAATTTTCTTTCTTGCAAAAAAGTTATTTAAATTTTGAAAACTTGAGGCAGTAATTTTTTTTCTTCTATTTTATTTTGATGATAACATACTCAGTTTAAACTTAAATTTGACTCCATAATAAAAGCTTCTAAAAGTTACATTATGACAAAAGTTAAATATATTTTACTTAAAAGTTCTCGCATTATTCTTATCTTATTATTGCATTCGTATTATTAATTAAGTGAAAAGAAGAACATATTTACAGAAATTTACTAAACAACTTAAAAAATATTAAACCTAAGTTATAAATTTATTGTAAGGAATAAAAACTATCTAGGTAAATAAGTATATCATTTATTTATCACCGTAAAATCAAATTTTATATATCTTTAATATTTTTAAAATAAACAAATTTAATTTAAATAATTTGTTCTTTTCAAAAATTTATTTTTAATATAATTGAAAATAATGTAACAGTATCTTTTCTCCTTCTTTCTCTCTTCTCAAAAAAAAGGAAGAGAAAAGGAATGATTTCGGCACCACTCTTGTGACGTGTTAATAGAAGAAAAATACTAGGTTTATGAACTCCTTAAAAGAATGCACTGAGTTTGAGTAAAATAGTATGTTTCTTGCCGCGTAAGAATGCTTGGAGCACTCTGTCCGACTTCTCTGAACATTTACAAAATTCTGACTGGTTTTCAAAACAAAATTATGTCAAAACATATAGTTATCGCATAGTGGGATTAATCGGTTAATTGTTATAGAGGCGGGGACACCACAATCCTCCGTCAACCCCGAGTATCTCACGAAATAAACTGATATTCGTACCTATTTTAAGGGTTTGGTAATTTGTTAGTAATAAACATTTTATAATTTGTTGATTTAGAAGTACACCTTCACATACAATTTATAGGCTTAAACCTAAACAGTATCAATATTTAAGAACAGAAGGATAAAATATTTAATTAAGTTTTTGCTTATCCGTGTGCTTGCATGTGTCTACTAAAGTAAATTAAACAGAATTATTACAAGTAATTTCAAGAAAATAAAAAATTACGATATAAAATCGATTTTAACACTAAATATTTAAAATTAATTTTAATTAATAATCAATTAAATAAAATCCTATATAAAATTAAGCTCAAATTATTAATGCGATAATAATTTTCCTTCGATTTTCAATAATTACAACATGTGATTATATATCTATTAAAATCTAAAAATGAGTTTTTAATGTTAATAGAAATAAAGTTTTTTATTCCGGTTAGTTGAAAACTCCTCAATTACAAATAATTCAATTAGAATTTTTTCTGAATCTGTAACTTTGTATAGCGATTTCATTTTTTATAAAAAAATTAATGCTAGGTGAAAAGATCGAGAAATCATCAACCTCATTTGTAGTTGAAATGAGTCAATATATACCCTTATAAAGTAAGGTAAAGCAAAAAGCTAATTCATAGGTTTTCGTCTTCAGTGTTAATTAATAAAAATAACTAAAATTTATATAATCTTCATTTCACTTTCAGTTCATTAAACTGTAAACAGTAAATTACATATCTGTCATATTTAAATTTCTTGATTTTTAATTTTGATTAAACTGGTTTTTTTTATTGAAAATAAGCACACGCCTATAGCCTTCACAATTTATTTTTTATTAAAAAGCAGAAGACTAAATTAAATAGCCTACATTAAAATATCTACTTTTATATTTTAATCAATTTAATTATTTACTTTCAAAAATATATAATTTCATTTTTTTTCAAAATTAAATAATTTTATAAAATATAATTCATATATTACAAAAATATATATATATATAAAACCAGTATGGTTTAAAGAATTGATCGCACACAATTTCAAATTATCTAAATACACATTAAAATAAATGATCTATATAATTAATATATGATTAATATTAAATACATAATAAAATGTATAATAAATTAAATATCAATTTCTAAAAAAAAAATCTTTTTTTTGTGATATTGTGCCATTTTATTTAAAATTTAGTCAAATTATAACATTAAAATATTGTATATATATATATATATGAATTATACAATAATTTGGGAAACTCTTAGAAAAACTCACAAGCTCCTTGTGGTGGCTGCAGGTAAGAGACCCCCTGTCCGGCACTGCAAGTTTTTATTCTGAACTCTTCGATTTTGCTTCAGCTGGGATTCGTAATCTGAATCGTGTGTTGACTCTCATCTTCACACTGCGATACAGCGAAGCTATTTTTAAAGTACACAACAAACTCGGGTAAAAGTTTAAAATACGATAAGCAAGTTTTTAACTTTTCCGCGCGTTTTCCAAGATGGCTGATCTAGTGATCAAGTCACTCGATTATCAGTTTAAATATCGACGGCATGGTCGATGCGCAGATCGATCGTTATCGATTACTGCGCATCTTTCACTCCACTAGGCATGATTGGCTCATTCGAGCAGCAAGCAGTCGTCTAAACTGCACGCTTCCCGACAAATAAAAAAAATCTTTTTGTGATTTTATGCCATTTTATTTAAAATTTAGTCAAATTATATAGAAGTTGTTAGTTTCACGTGGACTGGTTCATCCTTATTATTGATTTCATATATTTTTCTCTTAATTTTTAAACGATTGAATAATCTAATTTTCCAAATTACAAAACTTATTAAAACAATTACTTCAGTTTCAACTTTTCGGTTCCAATGTAATGTATTATTACATAGAAATTTAAATAATACTGATATATATATTTTTTTGTAATTTTTCTATTTTATTAATTCTTATACATTACTTAAACAATTAGTAATGCACCAAATTTGACATATAATACTGGTGTAAGTAAAGTCAATTCTAAGTATCAATTAATTATTTATAAATTTGTTAATATTTTTTCATTTCTTATATTAACATTATGAAAAATATTCATATAAAATTTAACTACACATTGTAATATGAAAATTCAACTCCAGCATTATTTTATTAAAATTATAGGAATTAAATATATTGAAAACGTTATTTAAGTAATTTCGTTTAGAATTATTTCATTTAATTATTAGTGAACAATGATCTTAAATATTAAATTATATACATTTCTCTAGTCTAAGCAATAGAACACTTTTTAGGCTATTAAAAAAGCAGCTAGTGATGCATCAGTAAATTTTTATTTTCTAAAATGCCACTTATGATTTTCAGGTTTTTTTGTTAACAATTTTAAGGAAAAAATGTATTTTTTTTTATTTTTTTCCTTATAACATGAAAAATCTTAATTTTAATACTACAGTATCCATGGACGATTTGTAGGTAATAAAATTGTGAGTAAAATTAATTTTTATACATGGTGCATCCACGAAGTATCGTTTTTTTTTTTCATTTTGTGCCTATTCATCGTAGAAATTCGGGAGAGGTCTTAAAGTCTTTTTTTTGTTTTGTTTTTCGATAATTAGGCGTGGCAGAATTTAACTTCGCGCGAAGGGTGTTTTTCAAATTTTTGACACGGCGCGCTGAAGCGCTTAGTGAAAAATCACTACGCGAGAATGTTTTGTTCAAAGATCATAAAAAAAATTCTTATCTTTTTTTTTTGAAAGATGATTGATTTATAGGTGGACTTATAAACAGGGTAAAATAAAAATTTTAAATTCTTTAAAATAATTTCCTCCTGTATCAACACATTTTTCTAGGCGAGTTTTTCAAATTTCAATTGCATCTTCAAACTCTTCATCTTTGATGTTTTTCAAAAATTTTCCCATTTATAAATTTTTTTGTGCTATATTGTACACTGTAGATCGCGTTATATTCAGTTTTTCCACGATTACTCTAATCATTAATCGACGGTCTGAATTTAAAATTTTTAACACGCGTCGAGTGTTCCTAGCCATTCGAAAGCTTTTTGGGCGTTCAGATCGAGGCTCGTCGATGATTCTTTCTCAGTCCTCTTTAAAAGCTCTGTGCCGTTTTCCACTTTGCGATTTTGACATGCAATTATGTCCATACGCTTCTTGCAACATTTTATACGTTTCCACACTGTTTTTTTTTAATTGCAAACAAAACTTTATCGCGTAACACTGTTCGAGTAGTCGCTCCAAAATCCTGCCGCACCTAATTATCGAAAAAAACAAAAAAAAAAGGAACAAATGCGGAAAGAGTTTGTCAACATTTTAAGACTTCTCCCGAATTTCTATGACGAATAGGCGAAAAATGAAAAAAAAACTCGATACTTCATGGATGCATCATGTATAAACTGATTCTTTAAATTCAAAGCGAAGAAATTTTCAAAAAACCGAAAAATTTTTATATTAATTAAAAACTTTGTCACTTTATTAATCATTAATATTTAGAAGTCTAGTTTTGGGAAATTATGCTGAGTAATATTCAATTTATTTGTACAAAATTTTTGCTTGATCGGATTATTAGTTTTCGAGTAATACCAATGTTAATTAAATTATGCAAAAGTTTATAAAATTATTTCCAGCTGAATGCACTGTACAATTTTAGATATTTCAATGGTTTTAAAAAATGTAATTGTTGTAAAATAAATCCTATATTTTAACTTCCGTTTATATATTTCGGATAGCATAAAATGGAAGGATAAAATAGATCAAAAACTGCAGAGCGCGCGCAATTTGATGAAGAGTGGGAAGAAGAAAAAATAAGGGGTTGATTAATGCGGATTTTACTTTTATTACTTGTAACACGGCAAATCTATTAAAGTTAATTCTTACAAATGAACTATAACAGACTTTCTCGAACCGTATCAGTGATTATTTTTTTTATTATATTCAGAAAACATTTTACTTTCTATTTTAATTACTAAATAAATTATTTATTCAACAATTTATTTTCAAACACTACAATAAAAATTTTTTATATTAAATCAAAGGGGAAATTCTGCGCCAAAATATGAAATCTCGAGCGAATCTCTATAAACCCATTTTAACACAACACAACAAATAATATAAATAATATTTAAATAAATATTAAATCATATACATAAAATCTTACCTTGATATAGTAGAATTTAGTTTACAACATTGAATATAAAAATTAATTAATATTAATTTTATTTATAATTATATATTGTAACGGGCTTCCCGGTTACAATAATTTTATTTTTTTTCCTTATTAAATTCACCCACTCACCTTGCACACAGGTACGCTTACCCGTGACGGCCGCTCAGTTCGCAAAATCCGCTAATTTTGCCCGCGGAGGCGGCGGGATTCGGGCAGTCAGGATTCCTACTTTCTGTCCCTGAAAACGTTCGCGAAATTTTCCTTTACGAGGGGATCGGGAAGCGAATATTAAGGTGCTTAATTAATACACGATCGGTTAATGAAGAAATAACAGTTTTATTTCCCACACACAATTACACTCGTAACGCTCGGCGCGGGGCCCGCTCGCTGATTACATAAAAAAAGCTTAAACCTACTTACAATAACTCGGTTGACTTAACAACTAACTTCTTCCTCGCCCCCGAGGATCACAGAGCTAGTTTGTGCTGGTGGAAGGTTGCCGATCTCCCAAGTCCTCCCTCGCTAACGCCTCGCTGGATCCAGGCGCGGTACACCTAGCTTCTCTCCGCTATTCCTTGTACCTCCACGCACCTTCACCAATCACCCACAAGGTCTCAGACACTCGTGCCGCGATCTCCTCGGTCAAATCACACGTCTTCTCACAGATCTACTTTTCTTATCGGGAGAATTCGTAAAGCGTAAAGCTCGATGTCACTCGAACGGAAATCGAAATCAATCTGCGAAGCTCGCGGGCCGCTACCCGCGAGTTCCCCCTCTTCCGACCAATGGCCGAAACTTCCCGATTCGGGCCCTTGTTCTCCCGAATCGGGTACTAACGCGACCCGCGTTACAATATATATATATATATATATATCCTTTTATATTATATTATATTATATTATATTATATTATATATCCTTTAAATCTTTGTTGATAATTATTATATTATATATCAATAATTACATCAATACTATATTATAATTAATTAAATTATATGTCCATAACTAGCACTTCTCTTCAATTTAATAATTTTAAATATAACAACTTATATAAAAAATATTAATATAATTTCCAATAATACAAAGAATAATATTAAACTATATATTATCTAGATGAATAACAATTTACAATTGAACTTTCTTTCTTTTTCAGAAAGAAAGTTCCGCCCCTTCACATCACTATTTTAATTTTTAATTAAAATCAAACCAATAATTAAATTTACTGAATTTGATTTAAGCTCAGAAAAATCAGCATTGGTCGCCTCACAGCCAACAAGTCCCTCTTCCTTTATACCTGTGATGATTTAAATTTCCATTGGTTATTATTAAAATAACCAATCAAAATCCTCAATTCATATACAAAAGAAAAGTATTGTTTGATCGATAAGTATATAAACTATACTTATCGGCCATTTCGTGGTGGCACAACACTAATAATTTTTACTACACTCACATCACTTTAATTATACATTTTAATATATATATATATATATATATTAAAATACATATTCGCGCCTATCTCTATCTCATTTTAATTCACCTAAGCGCCGTCTATGCTCACACAGCTGGCGCTAATACATTAAATTGACAATAAAAGATGGGCCACATGTTGACAGGTTATCAACAAACAATAAAATATTCACTTAAAATATATATATATTCTACTCATCGTATTTTTGAGTACACAACATCAAAACAAATAAATATTACTTTAAAATAATATAAATTATTCAATATTTACATCAATAAAATATTTCATTGAATTTACTATAACTAACATTATCATTTTCTTTTTAGGTTAATCATAATATATAATATAAAGATAATATTTTTATATTATCACAAACCCCCTCCCTAAATCGATACTTCCTCGAAGTTACGATTTATTAAATAATAATAATTAATTAATAAATAAATCAATAAATAAATACCTCAACGCTTCATTTCATCGTCTCTACCTGAGCTACCATTTATCCAATCATATACATCACTACACATACAACACTATATTATAATAAACATCACATCAAAGGATAGGAAAGGAATAGGAAAGGCATAATAATAACAAAAAGGCTGGGAATGACTCGATCCACTAGGGGAGTTGCTCCCGAAAATACTTTTTATTATTAAAGGTTGAAGATCAAGGGGCATTTGTTTGATTTCATGCAAAACCTTTAAAACAGTATTTAAATCTCCAATAGACTTCACTCTGAAATTATTGTTGGTTTCTCAGAATAATTGTCAGAGCTCAGCATCTTTGGTTCATTAGATACTATTTCTCTACAACATTTGACCAATCTCTCTCATACTTGACTCCCGAAAATGTGCCTCTCTTGGTCGGACTTTTTCCAGATATACTACTGAACATTTGGGACAATCTGACAAATTTACCCGTTTATGACCACAAATAAAACAATGAATATTAATTTGTTTTTGAGGGCAATTCATTCTACGGTGTCCACTTCGTCAACATACAAAACACACTCCTTTGGGAGGATCGATCGCAGGTATAGTTGGGATTTTAGTCAATCCACCAAACATTATCTCATAAGTAATAATCGATAAAGGTCGAAGATGTTGATTGACCGTTACACTTATGGATTTGCCCTTTTTAACTACCTTCTCCCCTTTAACTTTCTTAATTTTTTGATTCGTCAAAATGGGGGCATGCATCACCTTTTTCCCACTATCAACTGTCAAGGCCGAAACAGGGATCGGCCGAACCTCTAAGGTTTTACACGGTTCAACCGTCGAAAAAACATCCCCTAATTCTAAATGTCTATTCGGGTTGTGCCGTCAGGCTCTTTTCCGTTTCGTCCTGGCAACCGATGCCGAAATTTTAGGTCGTGCCTCTTGAAGCCATTCTGACTCTTTCCGCTCCTCCACAACCTCTTCCGCAATCATTTAAGAGCACTGTGGTCAGTTATTGCCTTAAACTTATAACCTTTAATATACGGCCAAAACTTTTTAATTGCCTACAACAAGGACAAGCATTCTTGTTCACTTTTTGTATAATTTCGCTCCGCCGCTATCAACACTCTACTGATATACAAAATTTGGTGCTCTTCTAATTCTTGAGTGAGATGTTCCAATTTCATATCCACTAGCATCACACTGCACAGTAAAGGGCTTTGAAAAATCAGGTCTAATAAAGACCGGAGCCTTCGTTAAAGCCCCTTTTAATTTTTCGAATGATTCATGTTGTTCTTTTGGCCAATTCCACGGTTGTCCCTTTCTTAATAACTTCACCAACAGAATTTTAATCTCTGAATCCTGTTGAATAAATCTAGAATACCAACCGATCATTCCGAGAAATCTCCTCAGTTGTTTTACACTATTTGGAGCTGGATATTTCATTACTGGTGCTAGCTTAGAGTCATTCGGTCGCTATCCATGTTTATCCAATATAAAACCCAAATAGGTTTCTGAGGTACAGCCAAACTCTCACTTCTTTTTATTAATTGTTAGTTCTGCTTTCACTATCTTATCCAACACAACTTTCAGCCACATGATATGCTCCTCAAACGTTTCTGTTGCGATTAAAATATCGTCCAGATACGCGAAGATATAGGGCTCAAATTCAGGTCCAAATGACGCATCTATCAACCGCTGAAATGTCATTGGGGCGTTAGTAAGCCCAAATAGCATCCTCCGAAACTGCCATAGTCCAGAACCCGGAATTGCGAAAGCGGTATACTTCATGCTTTTCTCCTCCAAAGGCACTGTTTCAGATCAATCTTAAATAAATACTGAGCCTTTCTTAATCTATTTAAGATCCCGTCCATAGATGGTAAAGGATATGCATCCTTTTTAGTTACTTTATTCAAGTCCCGATAATCAACACAAAATCTATAGCTGCCGTCTGATTTCTTGACCATTACCGGCACGCTACTACATTCACTGGCTGATTTTTCAATTACTTCATTCTTCAACATATCTTCCACTTCTTTATGAGCGACCTGTAGCGTTTTAGGAGACATTCTCCTAAATTTATGCTTAATAGGTTCAGCTCCTTGCACATGAATATAATGTTCAGTTAATTTTGTTCCGCCGAGCTTATCGTTAGCCTCAGACAGTATTGACTCTACTAACTTACTAATTTTCTTCTACTCCACATCACTTAATTCCGAAATACCTGCACATTCTACCTGAATGACAGTATTTCCTTCGCTTCTACTTCTGGAGAATTCTCTCCACTCCCCTTCCCTAACACGCCACAGACCTCTCCCGAAATGCGTGTCAAGATCGAAGAGCTTGCAAAAATCAATCCCCAAGATAATGTCCTGGTCCAGTTGCTGCACTGGTTTAACTTTCAAAATAAATTCTATTCCGTCTACATTCATGTTAAGGAACAGGACTCATAAAGCCTTGCTTATTGTTCCTGTTGCACGCTTAACTCCTGAAGTTGTAGGAATCAGATTATCCATAAGTTGAGCAACGACTCTGCTTCCGACCAACGAGATCATTGCTCCTGGATCACACAACGCCTTATACTTAACCCCTGCTACATTTACGTCAAAGAAACTCTGATTTTCCAATGACGAACTAGCTACCTTCCGGGATACCTTCACTTCACTCTCACTACCATTTAATTGATTATCATTAATTAATTGTAATGATTTATCAATTCCTACACTACTATTTTCATCACTACACATCACGTCACGTCTTTTCTTTACAGATGAAATTATTTGTTATACAACCACTTCCTTAGGTTGTACATCATTGATTAACTCCCCTGTTGTTGATGTGATCTTCAACAACACTTCCTTTAGACTACTCATAAGGTTTGTATCATCCATTAACCTCAGATTTTTGATACCATCATCCTTCACGACTAAATTATCCTCTTGAACATTGTTTGATAAGTCCAATGAGGTTGCTGCCTTTTCATTAACGTCTACTGTCTTTTTCGACATCTGAGAAGGTTCGCCACTACTTATTTCCTTCACATCACGACTATTTTCCTTTGCAAAACTTCTATCATCGTTTATATTATTATTAAAACGACCCGTCCTTTAACTTATGACTGGGAGGATCCTGGACGATTTGGTCCTCCCGTCTGGTCGTATCCCGACTGTTGGACGAACTTGGCACAATTCGAGCATATTTTTAATTCACAATTGAGCCTACCACATAATTGGCACTTGGAACCAGTGTCCAAGGCATTATTTGGATACTCCCATAAGCTCGGGCTTATGACACTTATAGCAAATCCTGTTGGGACAATGCCTGGATTTGTGTCCAATCGCTTGGAAATTAGCATAGGCACCATAAAATACCTCTTTCACTTATGGTACCTGTCCAATGGATCCTTCACTACCATTCTTCATCATTGTTCCTTGATAAATCCAATTACCTCTATAATAATTGGGGTTCGGTCATCCTTGATTATTATATTGCCATTTCTTCTTCATTTTACTGTTTAGAAATGGCGGGTGATTTCCATACTCAGTGGGAATTATCCGAGAATTGGATTCCTTTGGAACTGCAACTGTTACTGGTGTCAAAGGTTGACTAAGGGCCGCAACTTCCATTTTGGTCTTTTTCTTATTCTTCTTGTCCTTTTTAACAGTTGTCTCATCACTGCACTTCATTTCCTTCACGAAGACTACTTTTAAACACTTTTTGGTCTTAATTTCAGGTGGAGCCGCTGCCATCACTATTATCTGTTCTGGAGGTGGTGGTGTATATTTCTAATTCAATTCTCTCACTCGCTCCTACTTTTTTCCATAATGAAGTAAATCTTCAAACGTCTCTACTCTCCGATCAGCTATATATATCCTATACTCTGGCAAGAGATTTCTATAGGTTATATTCACCTGATCTTCAAGTAGAGGTGGGCGCTTAAAGTGAACTATAATACACTTCAGACTTGTAATCAAACTCGTCATTTTAATGAACTCACCTTTCTGCTGAGTTCTCTTTTGCAAGTCATCCATTAGATCCTGTCTGTCGTATTTCTGTTCAAATTCCTCATTAAATGCTAATTTGAACTGCGACCAGGTTCTAATTCCATCACTGCACGTCCTAAACCACCTACTCGTCCTCGATCTTAAAATACAAGGGAGGGTCAACATTAATGTTGTATCCTGTATCCCTATACTCTTGCGGCATTCATTAAGTCTTTCTAGGAATTTCTTAGGATTTTGTGTGCCATCTCCTGAAAATTCCAACTTCCACCAGTACAGATTACATAGGTCACGTGTCTCTTCATCACTGCCTCTCGTATATTTGCTTCGCCTTCGTGAATATTCTTCTTCACTATAATCACTGTCATCTTCACTACTATATCTTCTAGTAGATTGTCTACTCAAATGTCTAGTCGATTTATACTGGTGATCTTTGCAAGTTTCCTTTAGCTCGTCCAAAACTCTAAAAGATTCTGCCAATCGGCAACAAGCCCACTCCAAATCTTCCTCAGAGTCCTCTGAAAATGACTTCCGGGAAAGTCTTGGCTTTATTTTCTTTTTAGCAGGATAATCGGAGTCCTTATTCTGCTCTTTCTTTACAACACCACTATTCTCCAGATATTTAACTACAATACTATCTAACAATGAGTTGGCATTGTGACCTTATTGCCTGTAGCTGGGTCTTGAAATTTCAAGACATTGTCTTCTTGCCCAGTCTCCCTATCATCAGACATTCTACTATTCCCGAGAATAGAAATATCTAATAATAAAGATTCCTTAGCTAACAACACATCACTGCTCTTGACATTGTCTATGTCACTTTTTCCTTCACTAATTTTTAACGAATTTATCTTTTTATCTCCCAAGGCCGCATGATCACTCGAAGATGATCTCCTGCATCTCCCGTCCTCATGATTATTCCATGGGATGCCGCTTCTCGGAAGAGATAATCTTAATTTATATCTCAACCATCTATTCCTTAAGATTGCTGACTCACCACTGCAATTTAATTTAGCTGCTTTAAGCAACTGAATTATGGACTCTGAGCCCAATTCCTGCTCTTCTCAAGTGATGCGTCGAACTCTTATTGATTTCATCAATAGACCGCGGAGCACATCCTCAAAATCCATTTTAATAATAACTTAAAACAACAATAACAACAAAAACAACAAATCTTTTTTCGCCACTACTAACGGCAGCACAGGAGTTTTGTTAGAGATAATAAAAAATAATAATTGCGCACTACTATAAATACAATAACTATAATAAATACAAAATAAATATATATATGTACCATAAATAATAATAATATAATCAATATTTAATAATAAATAATAATATATAAATATAAAACAAAGTAGTATATATAAATATAAAATAATTAACTATATACATTATTTAAATTTCAAATCTGGCAATTACCTCTTTATCTAAATCTCTTTTATCTAAATTCGGGAGTTCAAAATTCATCAATATCACATATAAACAGTAAAAATTCATAAATATATAACAATACTAATCACAATCAACCACCAATAACTACCTATTAAATACTAATCAATAATCCTCTAAACTATTCATAATAATACTGAAAAATACTACCATAAAAGCTTATTTATTTTAATAATAACAAATAATATTTAAAAAGATTAATTGTGTATATGTAAATAGACTGCTGATTGTATGTATGTATATAGATATAAATAAAAATGTAAATATGCAAAAATAATAATATTTAAATATCATCAAATATCACTCATAAAAAAAAAATACATAATGACAATATTCAATATATATGGTAATTTATATAAAATATATAAATCAATATGATAAATATAATCAACTAAACTTTTATTATATTCAGAAAACACTTCACTTTCTATTTTAATTATTAAATAAATTGTTTATTCCACAATTTATTTTCCAACACTACAATAAAAAATTTTTATATTAAATCAAAGGGGAAATTTTGCTCTAAAATATGAGATCTCGGGCGAATCTCTATCAACCCTTTTTAACACAACACAACAAATAATATAAATAATATTTAAATAAATATTAAATCATGTGAGCTGAAAATAAATTCGTAAGTTTTCACATAATATAATTAGCATAAGTATTACTCAAAAACTATGAATTCGATCAAGCTAAAATTTTGTACAAAATAAGTGAAAATTAATTATTTTAATGTTTCAAAACTAGAGTTATAAATATTACGAAATAAAAAAAATTACAAATATTTTTAATAATTTCAAAATTATCCGATTTTTGAAAAATATCTCATCTTTTAATTTTCCGATCGTTTTATATGAAAATAAATTTTCTTCGCATTTTTATTAGCTACAAATCATCCAATAACACTAGAGTATGTTAAAATTACAACTTTTAATTTTATAATAAAAAAAGTAAAAAATTGCATTTTTTCATTCAAATTGTTAATAAAAGAAAACCTAAATATCATGTGTGGCATTTAAAAAAATAATCTACCGATTCTTATTACGAATTTTGATATGTATAACTAGCTGCTTTTTCATGACCTGAAAAGTGCTCTATATCTTGGTCTGCTTAATAATCTTAGATAATAATAAAATTGTATTTATTAAATATATTTTTATTAAATAAATTATCATTAATTGTTTCATTTTTCATTGAATTTAATACTAATAGTAACAATTAAAGTAAAAGATTAAACTTTATATTTACAAGACACACCACTTGATTTAAGTTCAGCATTAAATATATAATATTTTATGTAAAAAAATATAATATTTCAAAGTTATAAATAAACAGTTTATAATTAACAAGCCTTTTAATAATTTTTATGAAAGTTTCATTATTTTCATTGTTAATGATCTTGTTTTTGAAATGAAACTTATACTTAATAACTCTTAACATCGCAGTACGACCATACTTTTAATAAAAATGTATATTTAATGAAGTTGTCAGTGAGATTGGTAGTTACCACCTGTTGAACGTAATTTTGATATTATATTTGTATTTGGTGGTCTTTGGTGGATACCTTTATAATAATTTAGCATTTAATAAAAATAGTTTAAAAATAATATGTATTTTAAGAAAAAACTTTATGAATTATAAAACTTTTAAGCTTCATCAATTTCAGATTTAAATAGAATAATAATATAATCTATAATATCTGAAAAAAATATTAATCAAATACTATTTTTAATTGATGTTTGGCTAATTTGTATTTAATAGTTACTTAAACAACAATGTTTTTCTTATTTTCTTATTTATTTATATATATATATATATATATATATATATAATATAATGTCTAATATAATAAATAAATAATATATAATAAATAAATCTTATTTATAAATTCATTTCTATAACAATACCAAAGTAATGTATATTGTCATAAGTATAGTGAATTATGATGAAAGTTTCAAAAAACTTTTTCTTTAATTTATCACAGAAATCTATGTATTACAAAAGTTACACCCTAGGTGATAATACAAATCTATATTTCAAATTAAAAATGAAATTTTAGTTAATGCATTTTATTCAACGCTCTCTCTCTCTCTCTCTCTCTCTCTCTCTCTCTCTCTCTCTCTCTCTCTCTTACCCTCGAAGCATTGCGGGTAGGAGAGAGTGACCGCGCGGAGGAAACAATCGAGAAAGTCATTTACCGATTTTATTGCACTGAAAAGGACGCGGGAGGAGCCATTTCCATTCGAACACGACGCGTCACTCCTTTTTGGAATTTTACGTAAAGTAGATTTCCCGTAGCATCGTTGCTTACCGATTTACTGCGTATATTTACTCGTGTATTATCTTGCGATTCTTGTAATTGCGTACGCGTACGTGTGTCTGTTGTGTGCGCAAGTATGTAGGTGTACAGGCGTGCGCTACATCGAAGGTGCAACTAGACAAGAGCTCGGCTCGTACTCTGGCTTCGCTTGGAAGTAACGCCGGCTCCAGCAGCCGCGAACAACAGCTGGTCTCCCTCGGGTCCTGGGAAAGCACCAGAGACACAGAGGACGCCGACCAACATCTCAGCCAGCGTATCCTCCCTGTAAATTACAGGGTTACGATAAATAGGTTTTAAACTTTCGACGGCTTTTTCCTCTTCATCCACGAGGGCATTTTTTTTGTCTTGTTTATACGCGAAGACCCAATAAATTGTTAATTATTGCGGCTCAAATTTGTATTTGTTGATTGAAGCTCCTCGTTTATCTCTCTTCACTCCTTTCTTTTAGTTCATATATTCATTTATAATCATTGAAGTTTAGATTAGTATTTGTTGAGTAATACATTTATTATATAGCAAAAACGTACATGAATTTTATAGCAAACAATTATTGACGTTTACCAACTTAATTCTTATTCAATCTGCTTAAAAATTACAATAAAAATATAAAAAGAAAAACTAGTGTTTCAATAATACTTATATCGAGAAATAGTATTTTAATCTCGGTATTTTAAAGTAAAAATAAAACAATGATTTTCATAAAAATTATAATTTTTTTACGGTCAGATATGAAAGTTTAAAAATATTCAAATTTACAAACATGAATCTTCACTACTATAGAATTTATATTTTGGTTTGTTTGAATAATGGTATTTATCAAAGTATATTGTATTAACTAAAATAGATGAAAGTTTAAATTGATTTTATGCTGAATGAATAAGCTAGATGACAAAATTTCTACTTTGAGTAAACAAAATTCTACTTACCGCATTTTCTAAATAACTTTTTCATTAGTTTTATTATCTTCTACATCCGTTTATAGTAATTATGAGATTTAGAAAATAATATTTATTACATTTCATCAAATCAAAATGAAGTTTTTTTTCCACTACATCATTTATGTAATAATTTAGATTGCACTTACCAGTCAATCAGTGAGTTTTTCCATCTTTTAATGTGTTAGACATTCGATGTAAAGATTAATGAAAATTTCTTTAAACATTCTTATACATACTTTTAATTAATTAGTCCAAGCAGAAGAGCATTTTTTAGATCATGAAAAAAAGCAGCTAGTGATGCATATCAAAATTCGTGAAAAATTCAGTAGATTCTTAGTTTCTAAAATGCCATTCATGATATTCAGGGGTTTTTTTTTATTTTTATAATTTTAATGAAAAAATGCATTTTTTTTATTATTTTTTTTCTTTTTTTAAATGAAAAATCTTAATTTTAACACTATAGTATCAATGAACGATTTGTAGCTAATAAAATTGTGAATAAAATTCATTTTTTCGTAATCCAGTTAATATGTATGTAAATGAATCTTGGAGTAGAAATCTACCTAAATTTAATATGCCTATATGTTTATCAAATGTTATTGTACTTGGGGATCTAAATTAGGTTAACCTTGTAAATTTTTACATTGGAGAATTTCTCTATATCTTGTTTTTGTATTATCAATAGCAATCAAAACCTGTCTGAAGAGGAGGTAACAGGTCTGTTCTTGATCTGCCTACACAGCAGGTGTGCGAGACTCTTGATTGTAGCACTAATTTCTGTTAGAAAATGGATGTATAGTAAAATGTATGGTCAAAAGCAAAAGAATAAAATGGAATTGGCAAAAAGTCGATTAGATTAAACCAAAATTAGCTAAATATGTAAGAAATTATACATTCATTCTTTAAACACAAGAATTGAATACTTTACGAAATATTTCAAAGATTATTAAACCAAATGAAGTAAGAGTAACTGAATGTGTAATTAAAATTAAAATGTAACGGAAATACGTAAATTCACAGTAGAAATTTAGCAACAACAGACCTTTGTTTAGATCAAGATAAGTATGGAAAAACCATATTAAATTATACATAAGAGACTTATGAAATTATGAAATAATTTGTATACAATTATTACAAAAAATAAAATTATATCTTATTGCTGATTTTATGATATATTTTTTGAGCTATTAAAAAAATGACCAATTTGTAAAATTAATTATTTATTATGTATTTTCACTTATTTTAGTATCTAAAGACAGAAGTGCAATATTTATTATACTCCATGATTGAATTTGTTATATGTCGACAGCAAAGATCATCAATGACTTAACTTAAAGTAAGTTCATAGCTGAGTAAATTTTATTTCCATTTGCCATTTAGACAGGATTATTAAAAATTAAAACAAATAAGCCCGAAAGTGTGTATTACACTTGACAAAGAAGCTTATTTCATTCTGATTTGAATACTAATTTCCTTGTTTAATATCATTAGCCATATAATTAGGTCCATTCTTTGTAAAATATTTTCAGCAAGTATTGGAAATAATAAAAATCGTATATTCGTCTGTTGAATATAAAATAAACTTTGAATCATCTCACGAAAAGCATTAATATACTTTTTTCAGCACAAAATCGAAGCATCTCCAAACATCTCTAGCCCATAAATCGAGTGAATGGCAAAAGCTGCCCCCAGAGCTCACATCACTCTTAATCATATCCTAAAAATATGCCTGACTTATAACTTGAAAAGTTCCTAGATTACATTACTCTACATTGCCGAATAAGTAAACTTTTCAAAGATCTTTTTATGAAAGTTTCATAAAATATGATAAGCTTTATGTGAGACATAGACTTCATTATTCTTAGCCTGGTACTAACATCCAGAGCACACAGTCTCTTTTAAAGTACAACTGAAAAAAATCGAAAACTCATTAATCCTCTGATGCCAGACTCTAAATAACTTGTTAAATATCTGAGTTTTTCAATACGAGTAATTTGATGAAAGATACATGAAAGGATATTTCACGAAGAAAATTCTTAATTTTTTAGTGTTTTGTGAACATCAGTAGCCATCCTGTCAATTAATTATTTTACTAATTCTATTAATTACTAAGTTAAAGATGTGTTTTTAGTTTAATTTAAAAATGTTTGCATAAAAATATAATACTATTTCTATATATAACGACTTTATCTTTTTATTCCAATTAAAAAAATATCAAAATAATATTATTATATCATATTATAATATAATAATATTAATAATAATATTGAATATTAAAAAATATTACTTTGCAATATATGCCCATTTTTCGCTGTACAGGGATTTGAGTATCACTGTTGTCAATCCAATGAAAACTGTAATAAAATTTAACGACATTACTCATGTCCACGACGGAATATGTAAACTCTCCGTGAATTCAGCAGTGATACACTATTTATTATCCGGCATAATATTATCTTCTTACTACTCCATTTGGATAACCTGCATAAATATATAATCTTTCCATATACGTTTAATAGAGTTTTATTTTTACAACCTTAGTGGATAAAACATTTGTTCCTCGTGGTTGCTTCGTATGAATAAATTTACACAATAAATAAAAGGGAAGTAACTATTTTCAGGTGTGCATATAAAAACTAGATTTTTTTCAAGGTGAAATGAAATTTAGAAATTATTTCAAATAGAAAAAATAATAATGCAGTGATAAAAAAGGATTACAGGGAGAAAATTAGATAAACGGAGATTTTTATGACAAAAACAAATGCACTTTATTTGTACTTGATGTCGGTATTTGGGCCTGAAAAACATTTCCGTCCTTAAGTACTACGCCTGCATTTACCACGGTCCCCTCTTCCCCCTCTCCACTTGCACACACTCAATGTCTCTTTCTCTCTCCTACTTACACGCTCTCATTCGCTCAGTCACTCACTCACTCACACTCTCTCTCACTCCCACAATAGATTGCTTTATTTACTTCGTTTCATTGAGATTAAAATAAAACAAATATAGGGTAAATAGAATCGATCATGAAAAGTTTGCAAAAATACCTCCCGACAATTTGCTGGAAAAAACATGGAGTGAATGCGTGCTCAATTTATATAATAGCAATAAAAGAGAAAAAACAAAAGGAAAGAAAAAATAGGGCCTTCGTAATTAAATCGGAAAACTTTTCACTTTCATTGAAACATGACTATCTCTTATTCTTTCCAGGACATCGATTACGAAGGCTTCAGAAAGTTTCTGGACACTTACCTCGATGTCACGACGCCGGATGAGTTGTCCCGTCACCTCTTTCTCTCCTTCATCAAAAAGGGACTGCGTGGAGTTGACAGCAAAGCCTTCAAGGTAAAAAAAAAATTTACCTACATTTCTATAACCTGATTTTTAATCTTATTGTTAAGCCTGACATATTAAGCTCTTTTTGTAATATAAAGTCAATATAAAGGGCTCTTAAGTAGCATCAATTGTTTTGTTGTAGTTGCGTCATTATCATTGCTAATGATAACCAAAAATTTGCACGATCAAGTTAAATTACAGTAATTACAATATATCGTCTTAAAATATAATGCAATACTTTTTACAAAAAGACGTTTAACTCATTCAATTACTAATTAAATTATTTAAAATTAAATAATTCATTTTATAACGAAATTTCTTTGAATAAATTACTTTCACATTGTATGATGCACATATAAATATTTTATTTATTTATGAAATTGTTGGTTATTTTATTTATTTAAACAAAATAAAGAATTATTATAGTACAAATAAATAATTATATATTTATTAAGCGAGCGAAATAGAATGAAGCAAAACGCAGTTGCTTGTACAAAATGTCTACGATGACTGAAGCAAAAATAGATATCAGTTAAATATTAACATATGTAGGTAGAAGAACTCATTATAAAGCAATATAATATGTACGTAGAAATCGCTATTTATTGAAGTCTATACAGCGCTATATTATAATCCATAGGGATTTAAGCAATATAAATGATCAGTTTATAGAATTCAACACTCCCGCTTAAGCTGAACATTTTATTATATTTAAATTCTGACGCAAATATTCAAAAATTTGTTTATTCAAAGGTTTTGTGAATATATCAGCCAATTGCTCCTTTGACTGAATATACCCGATTTCAATTTCTTTATGATCTACAAATCCTCGAACAAAATGATAACGTACATCGATATGTTTCGTCCTTTTATATACATATGATTTACCTGCTAGCTTTATTGCTGCTTGGTTGTCTATGAAAATAGGTATAAAATTGCAATTAATAGATAGTTCATTTAAAAATCTACGCAACCATACGGCTTCTTTTACACCATGGGCTAATGCGATATAATCAGATTCGGCCGTGGATAGAGCTACAACACTCTGCCGTTGACTCGACCAAGAAATCGGCGCGCCATTATAAGTAAAAACAAATCTGCTTCTTGATTTTCGTGTATCTACACATCCTGCATAATCAGCATCTGTAAACCCCATTATATTATAGCTCCCGTTATTTCCAAAAACTATCCCAAAGTCGCGAGTCGCTTTTAAATAGCGAAAAACTCTTTTAACCGCGGCCCAATGATCTTTGCCGTAAGCATCTAAGAATTGACTTAAATAATTAACAATGAACTCGATATCAGGGCGGCTGACTCTTGACGCGTATAATAGCGATCCAATCGCCTCACGATAAGGAATATTATCGAAATTTTTATTCATATTTTTATTCAAGTTTAACCCTGATTCAGCTGGAGTATTACAGGTTTTAGCATCGGTCATCTTAAATTTATATAAAATTCGATCAATGTACCCTTGCTGACTTAATTTTATTCGTCGTTTTTCTCTTTCTCTATTAATTTCAAAACCGAAAAATTCATTCGCATCATCCTATGTTATTTTAAAATTATTTTCTAAATAATTTAAAACATTATTTATTTTACTTATAATCAAACCATCATCGACGTATAAGGCAAAGTAAACAATATTTTCATTTGCGGATACATTGATCGCTTTCAGGATTTTTAAAATTAAAATATTTTAGAAAATTGACAAATTTCTTATTCCAACATCATGGGGATTGTTTCAATCCATATAAACTTTTATTTCATTTTAAAACATTATTATTTTTATTTATAAATCCAGGAGGTTGCTGTAAATAAATTTCTTCGTCTAAATCTCCATATAAAAACGATGTTTTAACATCAAACTTTTTAATTTCTAAATTATTTTTCGCTGCGATTAATAAAATCAATCTAATTGATTCATAACGGACTACCGGTGCAAACGTTTCAAAATAATCAACATCTTTTTTCTGTGAAAAGCCCTTTGCAACAAGTCGTGCTTTATATCTTTTAATTCTTCCCGATTTATCATTTTTTAACGAAAATACCCATCTATATCTGATAACATGTTTACCTTTTGGTAGTTCCCATGGTGTCCAGGTGTTGTTTTCTTCAAGCGCAGTCAGTTCTTCGTCCATTGCAGCTTTCCAGTTGTTTGCATTTTCTCCCGATGTAGCTTCATCAAAATTCATATGAATAACATCGTTAAAATAAGAGTAAGCTGTACCATATCTTTCAGGCATTTGAATTTTTTTTCGATTACGAAACTGCATGCCTTCACAAATATTTTCAGTTTGATTCTTCTCAGCCAGGAAAATAGGCGATTCCAGTGTCGATTGAATTATTTCATCGTTTTCTCCTTGGTTTTCATCATTTTCACTAAGATTTAGTGTATTATTTTCACTAGATTTTCCATTATCAAAAATAAAATTTAATTGAAAAGAATCAGTCTCATTATCATTCACTTTTCACTGAAAACAGTTGATTCATTAAAATCTACATCTTTACTGATATAGATTTTTCTCGATGAGCTATCCCATAGTCTATAATTATTTGACTCATTATCATATCCTACAAATACTACTTTTTTGCTTTTTGCTTCAAATTTAGATCTTTTTATTTTTGGTATCTGAAGAAAAGTATCAAAGCCAAAAAACTTAAAATATTGTATACATGGCTTACGATTAAACCATTTCTCATAACTCGTTTTATTTTCACCTGGATTCAGAAGTGTTCTATTCAATATACAGCAGGCTGTATTCACTGCTTCCGGCCATAATTTACTGTTAATATTTTTCTTTAATAACATTGTTCGCGCACTTTCTGTTAAAGTTCTTATTTCTCTTTCAGCTCGCCCATTTTATTCGTGAGCATAAGGAGATGAGAATTCGTGTATAATTCCTTTTTCATTAAGGAATTTTTTAAACTTTTCACATGTATATTCGGTACCATTATCAGTTTTAAAAAATTTTATTTTTGTCCCGAGTTGTGTGCTGACTAATTTTTTAAAATCTTTAAAATTTTCAAATACTTCACTTTTATTGCGCATAAAATATACTTTTCGAAAATTGGTGAACTCATCTTTAAAAATAACAAAATACCATGAGCTTCGCGGTGATTCTATATTTATTGGTCCACAAACATCCAAATGAATTTTTTCACCTGCTTTATAATTATTATCTTTACTTTTACTCTTGTATATTTTCCGGGTTTGTTTTCCCAGTTTACAAGCTTCGCATAAAGAATCAGTATTGGAATTTTCACTAATGTTTATGCCATAACACTTACACGTATTTATAACACTTTTCATATTCAGGTGGCCGAATCTTTCATGCCATAATAGTAAATTTTCCTCATCTTTATTATGATTCATTAAATAACACTGCTCATTTACCTTCGCTCTGAATTGCATATGAAACAGTGTTCCTTGCAGCTTACCACGACACACTATTTTTCCCGAATTGTTTTTAATTTCACATTTATCTTTAAAACAATGATAAGAATATTTTTGTTTATTTAATGTACCTATCGAAAACAAATTTGGTTTGAGATCGGGGACATAGAGTACATTTTTCATTTCTTTCTCATAAATTATGCCATCTAACTCCTCCATTATGATAACAGTTCCAATACCTGAAGCTTCAAGTATTCTGTTATCAGCAATCTTGACAGCGTAATTTTGACCATTTTCTTTCAATTCACTGAAAAAGTCTTTTCTAAAAGTCATGTGCATACTTGCACCTGTATCAGCAATCCACACGTTTCTTTCATCTTGGATTGCAGTATTAGATAATGCACTTATTTCACACACAAGTGATTCTGCTGATTTAAAAATATCTGCTTTATTTCCTTTTTTGTGTGTGCATTCACGCGCCCAATGTCCTTTCTTATGGCAAATAGCACACTTTGTCCTTTTTTTTATTTCTTCGATGCTCTTATTTTAGAAAGGTTTATTAATCTTGATTTTTTCCTTATTAAGAGCAAGAGTATTCATTTCATCCATCTCAGCTATTCTCTTATCTTCCTTGATTAGTCTAGCAATCATTTTTGCTTTTGTTCTGTCCGTTTCAGGTGTGCATTCCCATGCCATGCGGAATATCGATAATTTTGAAGGAAGACAACTAAGAATTTTTGAAATAACCGCGGATTCAGATATCTTTACTCCCGCATCCTGCAGTTTCTTTAAAATTGTTTCTAATTTTTCCAATTGTATTTGAATACTCAGATTATTTTCAAATTTGAATGTATAATATTGCTCCCATGCTGTTTGTATTGCATTTATGCTTGAGTGACCGTATAAATCTCTTAACTTGCACCACATTTCGTTTGGAAATTCGTAATTTATTAGATTCATATCCAAGGATTTTTCCACTGAACACAAAATTATCATCCATGCGTATGAGGATTTTTTCCCCATGCACTTACTTTAGTTGGTTTTGACGGATCAGGAGGCTGCACAGATTCAGACACAACACCATAAAGTTCTTTTGCTTTTAAAGCAATCATAATTCCGAATTTCCATATTGTATAATTTGTACCATCTAATTTAACTAAATCCATCACTTCACGATCTGCCATATTTATTGGATTTTTTTTTAAATAGATAACACAAAAAAAACGAAACACAATCAATCACACTATTTAGCACTCACAGAATGTACCAAGGCAGCATGCCTGGGCCCATAACCTGTTGGTTATTTTATTTATTTAAATAAAATAAAGAATTATTATAGTACAAATAAATAATTATATATTTATTAAGTGAGCGAAATAGAATGAAGCAAAACGCAGTTGCTTGTACAAAATGTCTACGATGACTGAAGCAAAAATAGATATCAGGTAAATATTAACATATGCAGGTAGAAAAACTCATTATAAAGCAATATAATATGTACGTAGAAATCGCTATTTATTGAAGTCTATACAGCGCTATATTATAATCCATAGGGATTTAAGCAATATAAATGGTCAGTTTATAGAATTCAACAGAAATTAATTTCTCTATTCTGATTTTAACGTTATTCTTTGAAGTGTTTTTTTAAATATTATTTCAAAAAAATTATAAGAATAAAACTAGTAATATTGTAAATTTTACATGTATAATTTCAGAAAAAATAATAATCATATAATAAAAGAGAATTTGAATAAAGTATTACTATTTTTTATTCCTATCAAAATACAATATACACAATACACGAAAGAAACGTGTACAAACGTTAATTAAATTTTAATGGAAGAATTAACATTTATTTTTAATGATGTTATCCTTCAAAAGGAAAAACCACTTTAATTTTATAACAATTGAATATTTATAATGTACTTGGCATTTTTCAAAAATGATGAAAGATTAATTATAGATGAAAATAATATTGGTAATATTAATAAATAAGATATTCAATACATGCATAAATTTTTAATAATTGTAATGTTATTTTACTCCATATATTTCAAACTTGTTAAATGAATTATTTAAATAAAATTATTTAAAATTTATTTTTAAAAAAGTGTCTAATAATAAAAGTGTCTAAATAAAAAAAAAGAAAATCTTAAATGGAAAGCAAAATCAATATGTTTAAATTCACAGGAAAATTTGTAAGTAATTTTTTGATATAAATGTACTTGATAAGTAGAACTATGAAAATGTTTAAATCAGAAATATGTAGTCTAATATGTGTTCGGTGTAACAGAGCGTCAAGAGTTAAACGTCCACTGCGTCGTAATGAATGAACACTTAAGCTCCCAAAAACTCCTAAATTAAAGTTCTTTATTAATTAATCTTCCCCCTTACCTTTTCTACCTTCATACTTTTTGAAAACAACCCTAGGACAGGATTGCCAGGGTAGACTCATGCATAATGATGTAATGTCATTAAAAGTGATCTCCAAGGCAAGCATCACTTTATAATGAAGTGCGGGTGATCATGCAAAAGTTGATTCTCCCACAGGAAATGGCAGTGCTATCCTCGACGACGGCCTGCGCGGCGATCACCTCCCACACAACCTCAAGCAGCAACGTCAACAGCACTGGGATCGGCACAACCTCGACCGCGGCCGCCGAGAGTCACGGCTCCTCCCTGGCCGAGAAGATTCACGGTTTGACGGAGAAGCTCCAGGCATTAGGACATCACAGGACCGACAGTGAGGCCTCCACCAGGATACGTACCGGTACCTTTTGTCATCTCTCCAATTTTTCAGATGCGAGAGTCAGGGACGAGGGGAATGGGTTCTTTCGCGTCGAAGAGAAAAATGAAAAGGTGCCCAGCGCTAGGAATAGAAATGCACTTTTCCACCGGCAAAAGAAAATTTCTGATGCGTATTTGAAATGGCTTCAATTATTTACGGGACTTACGTTAATCTCACTAGTTTTTTACATTAAAAATGTGATATTTCCATGCTTTTTCCTCGTATAAACTATATAAATACATGCAGTAAAATAATTCGCTTACGGTAAATAAGACATTGGGGATATTGTTAATGTTGATAAATTCCCGTAATTCGATCGTTGCCCTCTCAATTTAATGAGTTTAAGTTGAAGCGGAATTAGGTCACACTCATTTATATTTACATTTATACACCTACCCTATATTAAAATAACAGGAAAACTCTATAACAATAACAATTATGACTTTTAATAAATATTTAGGATATACTTATTTTAAAATTACCTTTGTAGTTATGATATAATAATATGGATTTAAATGGATAATCATAGCCTTCTTAAAAATAACTGTGGAACTTTTTAAGAAAAAAATAAAACTTAATATTTCTATTATTTTAATATAATATTGCAGCTCTAAAAAAAAAAAAAATTATTTTATAAATATAATTAATCATTATTATATTAAATACAGCTATTAATATATAAAATTAACAAACTACAAACCTAATATTTCCTAGGAGAAATTTTAATTTATAAAAACATAAAAATTTATTTTATTTCTTAAACAACAGTAGATATTTTTACTCGTAATAAATATCTTTATAAAAATTGTATTGAATAAAAATTTTACTAAAAAATTCTTAAAAGGAAAACTCGTTGATTTGGTTTCAAATAATATCTAATTCAAGATCAATGTATACTATGAGTGGATTTTAAAATTATAAACGAATATTACATTATTACACATAGCGAACTAGGAATTTGTATCCAAACTATTAGCATCAATAAACTAATACAGAATTTTGAAATATATATATTTAAATAGTATTTATATTTACTGCATTACAAAAATTAATATACAACCTAAAAACACAAATGAAAATATTTTTTTTTTTTAATATATTTCTACTTACATTAAAATTTTATATATATATATAATGAGAAATAATTTTTATGAAAAATAACTTTAATAATTTTTAAAAATTGAATTGGTTTTATAAATTAGTTTAAATGACAATTAATAAATTTTTTTTGACATTATTCATGATAATCTTATTTTTAATTTAAAGTTTTCTTGTATTAAATTTTTAAGATTGTAGAAATATTAAACAAGAATCTGCATTACTTTATTTATTTTAATTATATAATTTAAAGTAGTTAATATTTAAATATCTTACTTCATTATTAAAATAATTATTTTTAATTGTACTAGTTTTCCTATTATTAAAAACGATTATAAAGCACATCCTCAGATGTATTATTATTATAAAAAAAGGGAGATTAAATCAATTTATTTCAACAAAAAGAAAGTTGTTGAAGGAAAAAAAATTCATAAAATTTTCAAATTAAACGTAAAATATTTTAAGTTTATAAAAGCAATACTCTGTGTATACACATTCTAGAGTAATATATTTTACCATATTTTAGAACTAACAACAATATTGCCCTAAAATGGAGCACAACATATTCAAATTTCAAAATATGCAGTGTGTGGAAACGATATCACCAGTTATTTATTTTTTAAATCATCATCTAAATTTTAATATTTGACATAAAATAATGAATTAAATTTACTGATAAAAAATAAAATATTTAAAATTTTATTTTTTAATGCTCACGTTCTATTGTATTATTATTATATTATATCATTACTTTTTATATGTAATGAAAAATTTAATTAAAACAATATGTGTAACTCGTTTTCAGTCAAATTGATAACGTAGCCATTAGTCATTTATTTTATGACTATTTTGTAATAAATATATTTAAAAATATTGAATTTTAAAATACATGTACATATATATCAAGAGTTGGTTTCAATTCTTTTCTTTTTAAATATAATTGATTTCAATTTAATTTAATTAAATAACAATTAAAAGAAGAGGATATAAAAAATAATTTTTGCTATGTAAATTATTGCTCAAGTTCCTTTTAGATGCATTATAAAAAATTGAAAGTTGATGAAAAATCGAGCTTGAATATTCATTTTAACTTTAAATAAAAAAGGCGACAATGAGAGCACGGTTTAGATACCTTTAAAAGCACATGAGCTTAAAAATGATTATTTAATAAAAATATCAGAATAAATTGAATTGGGGAAAAAGATAAAGCTTGGAGTTGAAATATTTTATCGCAAATTCAATTAATGTTTAAATTTTAAACTGACGTATTTTAATGTGCGCGGAATGCCATAAGACTCGATTCAATTTAACAAACGACCTCGTTATAAAACATGTTATAAAGCAAGTTTGCTGGTTTGTGCGTCCGTATTAGGCAACATTGCGACATTCAGATAAGAGGACCGGGATCAAAAGGTCTGAATCTCGGAAGATTAAGGTACTAGCGAATATTCGCAACAGAGAATACTCGGGGCGTAAAATGAAATTCGAAAGAGAGAGAAAGGAAAAATTAAAACGAGTTGAGAAAGGATTTATATTGAGTTCTGGTTCCTCGTGTAGCCCGATGAGGAATTTATATATGTTCGTAACAGATCTTGCATTGCAGGAAGTGTGCATCCGATGCTCGTAGTGACGCACACCTCGTACAGTTGTCACGACGTCTTGGAGAAGAAGAGCACCGACAGTAGCCCCAGTCACAGCCAGATGTCACGCAACTCATCCCGCAAGTCCAACAATTCATTGCTCGTTAACAACGGTAAATTGGAAGGTAAGCTCTCAGGTCACGCCCCGCCATTCCCCCTTCGCTCGCCACCATCGAGCCCTTAATTGACGCAGCCCAAGAGGTGGTTTTCCCGCGGCACTACTTGCGACCGTCGAGCGGCTTGACGGCGAGCGAGAAGCATTGACGAGAAACCGATATTTCGATAAATCGAAGCCAACTGCGATTTTTCGATTCGATTTGGCTGGATTATCGTCGGAATGGGGTGGAGGGGGGGAGGAGGAGAGATGATTAAGCTGATCGAGTTTTATTATTTACCAGACGAGAGTCTCGCGACGACGGATTTCCTCGTGATACCCTCTAACAATGATAACAGTAATAATAATAACAGTAATAATAACAATAACAATAATAACAATAATAACAATAACAATAATAACAATAACAATAATAACAATAACAATAATAGCAATAACAATAATAACAATAACAATAATAACAATAATAATTATAATAATTATAATAATAATAATAATAATAATAATAATAATAATAATAATAAGCTCTATGCTTCTATTCCCACATCCATAATTCCATTCACTTAAACTTTAAGCTTGCGACGAAAGGCAGAGTCGTTCTTTATATTTCACTAAAGTAAAACATTAACGACAGAGACATTTCAATCTCAAGAACGTGCAACAATTACAATAATAGGGAAATCGGAATTTCTTACTAAAACTCAATCCAAACGGATAAAGTCACTCAAGATCGCGTGTAATGATTACAAGGTAGCCGGACTATTCACTAATCGAGAGCTAAAAAGAAAGTGTTACTTTTGTTTACGGATTTACTCGTAATATTCGCTTGACACTAAAAATACACACAAGAGGAAGGGTGATTTTCTTGTATAACAAATCAAGGAAAGAAAAAAAACAAAACAGAAAAAAAAATACAAAAACAAAAAGAAAACACCAATAGTAGTTTTTGTTGCACAAAATGCCTTTATAGTAGTGTTGACAACAAATTTTTTTTTAAAAATTTGTTTTTTTCAATTGCCTTAAAACATGAATCTTTGCACAATTTATCGTTTTCATTGTGTGTGTATGTGTGTGTGTGTGTGGAGGGGGGGGGGAAGCAAGCTGTTCGATTAATCTTAAATGCAGAAAAAGCCGCCCCAACCCGTATTCACAAAATTCCCGAAATTTCTTTACTTCTCGCCCATAAATTTTGTACAGAGTCACCTGTCAGCTTGGGTCCTCGTTTCCTCGCTTCGTCCCATTTATATTTTCCATTGTCACCAGCTCTCTCAAGCACTAGAATCATGAGCCGTCACTTGCTGAGACGATGAACTTAACTTCTCCTCGTTGACGCGTTGAGCACCCGGAAGCGAAGTTGAAGTGCCACATCAAATATTCGCAAGACAGTATACTCTCGCTATCTGGATTCTGACGTAAGGTGTCAAATTTCCGCGGGACAATGTATTTGACAGGTCCAGCACACAGTACAATCTTTAAATCTTGATTTAATAGTATTTATCTTTCGAATGAAACAATGGCGCGCAATTGATGTTGACTTCTTTAAAGATTAAATAAATTATTAATTGGTGTATCATTACTTTCTAATTATTTTGTATTATTGATTCGATTAAATATATATCAACACAATACTATCTTTACTTATTATAATTACATTATTGTGTTGTCTAGATATTAAATATTTACAACTATTCAAAGGATGAGTAATAAATATTGTAAAATTAGATAGCACATTTATCTTCATTTAAAAAATGTACACTGAATATTTGAATGCTTTTGATTATTTAGCTTCAAAAAATAATATTTGAATGAAAATAAAGTGTAATTCATCATCCTGATTGAATCAGCTATAATATATATATTGTTATTATATATTATTATTTAGATTTAAAGAAACAAAAACAAAACAAAAATAAACATAAGACAAAGATAGTAGCTCAATTGCAATAGTTGAATAAAAATAAAGATTAATTTTTTTTAATTTTTGCATTAATAAAATCATTGTAAAATATATTAAAATAAATATATAAAATATATATAAAATAAAGTAAAAAATTTACAAGCTTCATGTTTGCATAATAACTTTATGTGTAGACTCAAACCAATATTTTTTATATCTCATACTTTTATCTTTTTAAATATCCTTTTCAAAGTATCGTAAAAATCACATAAAGTTACTTTGATAAAAATGCTACGAGTTATTCACGTCACAAAGGAATGTCCTAAAGGTAAAGAAAATACTCTTGATTATTTGCAAATAGAAGAATGATAAGTTGAATAAGAGCTGCATTTACCGAAAATTCATGTCGATGCATGCTTTTATGGTCTCCACTTTTGTCAGCACTCACGTGTACTTCTTTTTATTTTTCTTTGTATCGAAGGGAAAAATTGTGTTTAAAATATTTTAAAATATTATGCTGTATACAGTAGTAAAAATCTTGAGTTTTCATTTATCAGGTAAGAAGACATTATTTCACAAGTATCATCTTCCAGAATATTGAATAATAAATTATATCATAAATCATGGTTGCACTCTGTAAAAATATAAAGATATACTTGAACGGTGACCGATGATTTATTTATAAAAATATTTTCATTATCTAAATAAAAAGTGTTACGTTATTCGTTTTAGATGTTTTAGTACAAAATATTTCTTTATTCTAGTAACGTTTAAAAATTTTATTGTAAAAATTCTAAAATATAATGTAATACATTAATTATAAATTTAATATTTAAATTCCTGCTTGAATTTATGTATAAGAATTCTTATATCTAATATATCTTAAATAAAATAACCATTTTTTTAATATTTTAAAAATATTGTTCGTGCATTTAATTACAAAATATATACAAGAAAAGTTAAAATTACTTATAAAAAAATTCTATATTGTTGAATTGGAATTTAAATAATGTATTCTATTGCACAATTCAATAAAAATTTGTTTTTAAATATCATAAAATCTTATATCCCTCAAAAAATAAATCCTTAATATTCTATATAGATAAGCGAATGTCTATTTTTTTCAGATCTATTTTTCGTTTCATTAATGTTTAGCTTGATCAATATATATACAGTGATATAAAAGAGAAGAAAAACAATAATCAAGAAAATCGTTTTATTCCGAGCTCAAGGAAAAAGGTTAATCTCTTAGTAGAAAAAATCAACCCTCGAAGTAGGGAAGGAAAAAAATTAAGTTTCCTACAGTATAATGATGATGCAATTAAGACAATGATATTAAGACGCACTGTCGAATAATTATTCTTTATTTTAGGAAAGGACATACAAAGGCATTAATTAGCGTAATATGTACTTTTAATAAATAAAAATTTTCAGTGAAAAAATGTTAAAAAATATTCTCTCCATAAATTGTAATTAGTCACATCTATATAATTAAAAAATAGAATAACAATAATAGTTGTACGCACATTATTATACAATATTTAAGGAAGCACTGTGAAATAATTCATAAACATCCAATGGATGAAAAATCTTTAAAGGAATTTTCTAGCATAAATTATTTTTTATTAATTTTTCATACATTTATATTTAATATTATTAAAATTTAATAAACAGATAGTTTATACATAATATTTGAATTTCATTAAAAATAATTGAAAATGGATACTATTCAACTTTCTTGCTGATATTATTTAAAAGGTATTAATAAAATGCAACTCATTCAAATCATAAATATTTGTATTCTTCAAGTTTATATAACTAATAATAAATTCTTTCTAGACACAATAATGCACAAATATATATTTACATATAAAAATATATAATAGGGTTAACACTGATGTAGTAGCAACTGCACAGAGTGTCTAGTGAAGCTCTTTATAACTTATCATCCCTTGTTTATGCTCTATTCTTTTTACGAACTAGCATATGTGTGATCATTTATTAACCTTTTATTTTTCGAATTCCTAGAACAATCTTTTTTCCTGTCCCTTCTTTTTATCTACTCACACACATAGACTCTTATTTTTCTCCTGCGCAGTCAAACTTTTTTCCAGCACATACGCAGTGATATGTATATATATTTACATACATTAAAAATCTTTTGTTAGATATAATCCGTGAAAGGCTCAATATCCTCTGAAGTTATTCCATAAACTTCTCTTATTTTTAAAGTTCAGCATACTTGTAATACATCCACAGTCTTCTTTGATTTTATTTTTAAAGAGCTTGTCTGGATTTACTTTACTTTTTTGATTTTCATAATAAGAAATCTTTATAAAAGCTTCATTACTTTGAATCGTTCGTAAAAGTATTTTTGGGTATAACTATTCGAGAAATTGCATTTAAATAGCATATTTAGATGATATAGAATTTAAACTAATTTAAATATATCCATTTAACTATATGTTTCGGTAGCAAAACCTTATTTCATCCTTTAATGTTTAAAATAATGAAATTTTGAAATAGGTTCATGGATAATTTATCCATCTGTTTCATATTTTAGTTTTTTCACATTGATATCATATGTACGTTTCGAAAGGAGAACAATATAAAAAAATTGATTTTCGTTCTAATATTTTAATACTCTACTACTATTTAATTTTCTAACTTAATATTGTAATGTTTTATAAAAAATAATTATAAGATGATTAAAACCTTATTGCATAATCAAACCAAACTAGATTACTTGAGCATCTAATCATTCATTTTAGCATAACTTAGAATTATTTAATTTTCTAAGTCGTAAAAATTTAGAAAAATTAGGCTAAAATTATTACTCATAAAATTCATGATTCAATTTATCTTCACTCTGCGTAAGATGCATAATCTTAAATGCCAAATAAAAATCTTAAGTAGATAACCTTTAATTAAAGTTAAGTTATTCTGCTTTTATTCAAATATGTTTTGTTAAGATTAGAATATATTATAAAATTCTTGCAATAGTCAGGTATGGAGTCTATGCGGGTTGTATTTGTGCGAGTAATCTCAATGTTCAATATATATGTACATGGTTCATCCACGAAGTATCGAGTTTTTTTTTTCATTTTTCGCCTATTTGTCGTAGAAATTTGGGAGGGATCTTAAAATGTAGACAAACTCTTTCCGCACTTGTTCCTTTTTTTTTTGTTTTGTTTTTCGATAATTAGGCGCGGCAGGATTTAACTTCACGCGAAGGGTGTTTTTTAGTTTTTTGACATGGCGCAATGGAGCGACTACTCGAGCAGCATTACGCGATAAAGTTTTGTTTGCAATTGAAAAAAAAACAGTGTGGAAACGTATAAAATGTTGCAAGAAGCGTATGTACATAATTACATGTCAAAATCGCAATGTGGAAAATGGCACAGAGCTTTTAAAGAAGGCCAAGAAAGAATCATCGACGAGCGTTGATCTGGACAACCAAAAAGCTTTCGAATGGCTAGGAACACTCGACGCGTGTTAAAAATTTTAAATTCAGACCGTCGATTAATGATTAGAGTAATCGTGGAAAAACTGAATATAACGCGATCTACAGTGTACAATATAGCACAAAAAAATTTGTAAATGTGAAAATTTTTAAAAAACAATAAAGCTAAAGAGTTTGAAGATGCATTTGAAATTTGGGAAACATGCCTTCAAAAATGTGTTGATGCAGGAGGAAATTATTTTGAAGAATTTTTATTTCAATTTATTGTTTATAAGTCCATCAATAAATTATATTTCAAAAAAAAAAAAAAGAATCTTTTCTTTTTTTTAATTTTTAAACAAAACATTCTCGAGTAGTGGTTTTCCACTAATCGCTTCAGCGCTCCGTGTCAAAAATTTGAAAAACATCCTTCGCGCGAAGTAAAATCCTGCCGCACCTAATTATCAAAAAAAATAAAAAAAAAGGACAAATGCGGAAAGAGTTTGTCGAGATTTTAAGACCTCTCTCGAATTTCTACAATGAATAGGCACAAAATGAAAAAAAAAACTCGATACTTCGTGGATGCACCATGTATATATATATAATTATGTATTTTTAGGAAATTAATGTAATTGGGGAAAACGTAGGACCTCCCACGAACATGAGGTTTACCCGATTAACCCCACTGTCTCGTTATGAGTCACTTACCGTTATACCTGGGAGGGTACCTTATAGTTTTGTGCGAAAGATGTTTTTAGATTTCTACGAGTACTCAGAGTACTGTCAGAGACCTCCGAACCTTCAATAAATATTTTATATATAACCATCCAGAGTTTTTTATTTCAAGGCGCTTTTTTTGAGTGCAGTACCCCTCTTCCGTTATTTAAAGAAAGGAGGAACCTCAAGCAGCTTCTCTCTCATACATCCATATTATAAGAGAAGAAGAGAAAAGATACTTCGAATTGGAATTAAATATAAATTAAAATTTTTACTCAATAATTTTATGTCAAGGAAAAAATTAATCAAATTAAAAAAATACTAAAATTAATGTTAAGTTTAATTGAAAAATATTATATAAAATGAACTGATGTAAAATTTAATTCATATTATAATTAATAGTTCTTTGAATTTCATTAATTTAAAAAATATTATTTCATTATTTTACTATTAAAGAAGCAATTTAAATTATAAAAAAAAATTATTGTACATCTCCATATATGTTTTACAAAATCAATTTTTATGAAACTCTTTTCTTTTGAAGAGCCTTGTAAATGAAATAATTTTTTCCTTTCGTATATAGCATATATAAATTTATTTATTTATGGTGTACATATAAACATAATTATAATAAAAAAAGCTTTTAAGGATACATGAAAAAAAATTTTCAAATATTTTATTATTCAATCTAAAACTTTTTTTTATGCTTACTATACAATTTTTAATGGTTCAAAAATTTGTATCTAAAATATTCGTTGCATCTTAATTTTAATTTTCATACACCATATTTTAACGAATCCATACATAATAATGTAAAAATTTTTTTAATATCAAATGTTTGAAAAACTAAATTTAAGACAGCTGTACATAATTTTAACAAAAATATTTAAGCTGTGACTTTAAAATCAAATAAAAATTTTATTAGTTTTCTTATTTATTGAAAACTAAGTCATTCTAAACTTATTTAAACTCATAAAATTGTTAAATAATACAGTAAAATTTGCTTGTATATCAATTAAAATAATACTTAATTAAAATATTATAATAGCTTTTTTTGACGAATACTTTAAAATATAATACGTTATAATTTTATTCAGATAATTTAATTTATATATAATATTATAGAATTTTTATTTTTTGATCCACTTTTTACACCATTTGTTATATTGTTCATAAATTGATAATTAAAAATGCATAAAATATTTATAAATGCATAAATATTTATAATGTATAAATATTTATAGTAAAGTAACGTTTCGAAACTCAAATTTCATTGGATGAAATTTTTTGGATTTTTTTAGGTTTCAAATGATATTTTTTGCAATGAAAATACTCATGTCAAGTGTTCTTTTATACTCATCGAGTGTCAGCAAACGAAGGTAGATGTAAAGAAAAACGGAAATTAGATAAGCAATGTCCTTTGGCTTTTACTATCACTCCCCCCCCTATCTCTGCGCATTTATTTTTCTTTCTCTCATTTTTGAATTTCCTGTGCATCTTTGCGTCATCGGACATTAATCATATTACGGTTGCAATCTACAAATGCAGATTTACCACGACAATTTGAGTGACAACAGCCGTTAGAATCTGACAAGCGATCGATGCCCCAACGTCAAACTCAAACCTTTTTCTCTTACTTTCTTGTCCTGCCTCTTTTTCTTCTTCTTCCTTTAACTATCGATTCCCTTCTAATTTCGGTTAAAATAAAAGTAAAACATGTTGGCAACCAAAAGCTTTCATGCATCGATAAGTTACTAATATAATAACGTCACTGCTTCTACACCGAGGATTACGTAATGGAATATCGATGCGGATCGAATGGTCGACTCTGTTGTCATTTCTAAAAGATATTTACATTATTTTTCATAAATATTCACCTACGTCAGGCATTTAATATTAATGAATAATTATTTCCATATGTTCCATAGTATTTCACTTATATTTACTTCGATATAATGTGTTTATCAAAAACTTAATTTTGTTCAATTTGTGTTTTATCCATGCAATAAATTATTTACATAACTTATAGAAAAATTTAAGAAAAAAATAACGCAAGTAAATATATTTTTACACGTATTTAAATATTTAATAATATTTATGTATATATATACATTTTTACTTTCCAAATATTTATATTAAACTTTTAAAAATAATTTGTGTTCCAATAATAATTTAAGGTAACATGAGTTGCGATATAAATACCTTAATTTCATTTCTAAGAATTTTTTGTAATTATATCGTATGTTATGGTTAGTTAAAATTTCATGAATAATAAATAATATTCAAATGAATCCGTAGCAGTACAACAACATAAAATATATAAACTCATGTTTAATAAATATTTTATAAAAAATTTTTTTAATTTTCAAATAATGAATGAAACAAATTCTTCGTTAAGATCACGAGGTAAACATATACTATAACAACGTTTAATTGTATTGATTCGATTAGCATTTTCAGTAAATTTTTTGAATTTTATTTATATTTTGTATTTAGTACATTTTATTTTTATTTAATACTTTACATAATTATTTCTATTAAATTTAAAAATAAATTAAATTTTATTTTAATAATTAAAGATAAATCTGAAAAATATAATATAACAATTTATTTAAAAAAAAAATCACGTACAATACATGTAAGATCTTCCAATTCTGAAAAAATTTATTTAAGCCAATAATATAAATAATTCTTGTAAATATTATTTTAATTAAATGTATTTTTTTTTTTATTAATATTTTTGAAATAAAATTTAATTGAGTTTTAATAATATAAAACACAAAGAATTTTTTATTGTATTATTTTCTTATACGAAAGTGAAAAAGTGATATTGATTTATAGAGCGAGTATCAACTAACGTTATAAAACCTTTTTTTTTTAAAGGTTAAAAATATTATTGTACATTTAAAGAAACTGAAGATTTATATAAAATATAAATTATTCGGTAAAAAAACTAAAAATTTTTTTGTTATATTCTCGTTAAATAAATACATGCATTAGCACTTTAATTTCGTATGTTAAATTTTATGTTCTACGTCTTAAAGAATTATGTGTTAGATGTATTTCATTAAATGATGGCACTATTTAAAAAATTTCATAATTTAAAATAATTCTAGGAGGTGACGAAATCGATTGATTTAAGTGTACCGGAAATAATAAAAACTATTTTATGAACAATATTTTTAGCTCAATTAATAACGATTGGAACGATACGTAAGAATTTGTGTAGTTTTCAGATAGAAAAATTTTCATTTTCATTTTTCACCTTCAAAAGTACACTTATCTTAATAAACCACAATCAGCTTTGTATTAATTACAGAATAATTATTATTTGATTAAAATTAAAAAAAGATGTTATTCACAAATGTGGACATGCATTCATTATCACCACGGAAACTTATATTTCTATAAAGCAGATCGTCCAAATCTCGACAAGTTAAAGCTCCGAGCGAGACTCCATCCATCTTCAATGACACAAAGCAAAAAAAAAGAACGGGGGAAAAAAATACAAATAAATCCGGAAATAAAAGCTCAATAAAATAATCGAAAAATCAACCCGAGCATGAAATTCTCCTGATTCTACTAGTTTAAGTGCAGCCGATTGCCGCCAAATTAGCGGTCGCGTTCCTCGCCAAATCGATAATCCGACCACCAGGAAGCGGGGCACCTGTTATAAAGCCGATAACCCTTTTTTTTCGCTCTCGCACACTGCGGGGGTGTTAATTCCGAAACTCGGAAATAATACGCGCACGGGTGGTCCCTTATTGTCGGAAACGATCGGGAAGTATTTCGGAGTTTTCGGGTTTCTCGCACGTTTATTTAACGATGCTCAACAAGTGGTTTCACGCGAAAGTCAAGTGAGAAAGGAGATGGCGATTGCCGAAAGAGACTCAAAGTGCCTACTCTTTCATTCGGCAACATCCAGCCCGCCCAAAGTCTGTTTATGGAAACTGTCGACGTCACTTAAAGCATGTACACGTTTTAATCTTCAAACCATGATAATTACCACTGACTTTTGTTGTCCGAATTCTCACTTGGTTTCCCTATTAACAACGTTGTCTTTGAAGCCAAGGAACCAAAAGGCTTTTGCGTGAATTCACAGGAAAGTCAATTTGAAAAGGATCGGCGCTGGTCCCGTTATATATATATATATATATATAACGAAATATCCAAGACTTGGTTTTATAACTCGAAGCTTGACTCCTTCCTAAATAAGATAAGTGCAACAAATGCAACTGTAAAATTAATAGTAAACTGTAAAATTAATTTATCTTGCATTTTCAACGCTTATTCAATATTATGCAATTCAATCGAACACATTGCCGTATTGCACAAAATTTAAAAATCGTCATTAATTCCTTAAAGAAATCATTTTTTGGGGGTTTTAATTCACATTTGAATTGTGAGAAGCTTAAAATAATTGTTGACTCAACTTTGCGAGAATCGATGAAACAGAAGAGAAAAATCTTCCAAAAATATCAAAGACCTCTATTCATATTCTTCTTTTCACCATTAGACACCGTACAATTGGGCTTCTTAAAGCCACATGAATACCAAGTACAAAACTCGAAGTAATAGCCAGTATCATAATGGCATGCCAGCCACCTCTAAAAAAGAACTTTGACATTAAAATAATGTCCATCCATTGGGTGCGAGTGGGCTGTTAGTTGGGTGAGTTGCGTTTCCGGGGAGACGCCCTAAATGTACGAGCCGCACGTCCCGCGATGCGTGACGATTCTCCCGGTCATCGTCTTCGTCATCTTCGTCGCCTTCGTCATATTCATCGTCGTCTGCACACACGTGCTCGTGGTCCTCTCAAAAATAGACGGGTTGCGTCATACGCACATGCCGACGAGGAGGACGTCGACGTCCATACCCCGCCAGATGCCCGATGCGACGCTCAGTAGCTGCTTTGTGCGCGTAGCAACAAGTGTCTTCTAGTCATACACGAGGAGGCTACGGTACTTTTCGACCTTGATCGCCTTTTTTGTAAACTGCAGTGAGAAGTGAATTCTTGTTCATAAAATTCATTCATACAATCACTTAACGATTAAGATTTTCGGCGCTTTAATAGATTTTCTCTTATGGGAACTGGAGTTTGTTCGTGTAATTTTTCGTATTTGTCTAAGGAAGCTTTGAAAATCTAAACTATATGAAACGTTCTTAAAGCTTTCGACAAACTTTCAGAATGAAAAATAATTGTAATTATTATAGTGGTAAAGACAATTTTGAATGACTATAAGTGAGAATATATTGCACTTTATAAATTTTAGTCAAAAAGGTAATAAACTCTTTGTGAATACGCTATAAAATTAAATTAAAAATAAAAAAAATCTTATGCATCGCTTCTAAAATGTATTTTCTTAACAAAAAATATGCTTCATTTAAATTTGCATTTTCCTTGTGTTAAATTAAATTTACGCCGAAAAGCTGCTCGCACTAAAAAAAAGTATAAAAGTTTTTCTAGTGATACTACAACTGTGACTTGAATGATAGATTTTTTTCATTAGACATGTAAAAAAATAACCTATTCAAAAAATGGATTGTTTCCTTTTTATCGCGAAATGAAGTAACGCTTTAATCAAAAACTCAAAAAATTTTTTAATTTGTAACTAAAAATTCGATACATGTATTGTTATTTTTTGTTTATTTGGATAAACATGTAACGAAAATTGATAGTTTATCATATACTAAAGCATCGAATACAATTTTTTGCGAGTTTATTTAATAAAAAAAAAATAAATAAATAAATAACTCAAAAAAACCGGCTTAAAAGGTTATTGAAATACAAATATTAAGAAATTTTAAATAACAAAACAGTTTTTGAAATCACGAGGCATAATTAATAAATTAAAGATATTTAAGTAAAAATAATTATTTATAATATATCAATAATATTTATAAACTTTTCACTTCTACACTTTTTTTTAACAAACACAACTTATTATTTAATTAATTTAATCATGGTCAGCAATATATTTTTATGCATTTGGCACTAAATTTTACATCAATAAATTAATTAAATTTTAAAGACTTTGTGAATTGATACTAAATTTCATTGTCAAATTTTAAAATGATACTATCATTAATGCTATTTTTATATCTAAATATTTTGTCATTGCGATTTTCAAAGCATAAATTTTAATAGATATTAATTTTCTTTAACAATATTAAAATGAAGTAACTTAATGCATTATTTGTTTATCGATAATTTAATTACTGTATGTTAAAATACAATATGTATATATACATAGGCATAGCAATGCATATTTTAATGATGTAAACACTTCTTATTATTGATTGATTATTGCTATATATATTTTAGTTTCCAACAATAATACAACATTATTATTTTTCGTTGCCTAATTAAATGGTCTTATATCTAATAAATATGTAATAAACTATATCAATTTTTTTTCAGCTTATAAATTTTAATAATGTATATTTTTTATCAACATTTAATAAGGTTTTTTTTAGAAATTTTTAGTCATTAAATTAATTTTAAATGATTAAATGTATTGATCCTTTAATATTACATTGCAAGATTTGTATCAAAAGTTTAATCTGTGAAAATGTATTTTCCACAGGACTTTTTCTCTGAATATGCATATTTATGTACTGAAAGCTACTTTTAAGTAAAGTATAAAAATTATAATACTTTATTAATTTGTAAAAAAGCTTTTCAATATAATATATAAACGATTTAAAATTTAATTTATTGGAATTGATTTAAATAAAAGTAATCAATATTTAAAAATAAAAAAATATTTATATAAAAAAGGTTTTGAATAAAATTTTTTCTATGAAAATGAAATAATATTATTTTCAAATTCATTATTACAATGAATATAAAATGATACAAAATTTTTTAATGATAATAGAAAAGTTTTTTTTAATGATTATTTAAAGTTTTAAGTATAGTAATTCAAATTCGCTAACAGTAAATAAATTTGAAATATTTGAAAAGTTAACATTATCGTACCATCTAGGTAATTTTGTATTTAAATCTTGGGTACTGCATCATAAAATTTTTTTTCTTTCTTTTTTGGCATACCGCCTTTGAAAAAAGCTTTTTTCTTGTTAAACTTAATAATTAAGTAAAAATCATTTACTATTTTTTATTGGTTGATTTAATACTATCATTTCTTTTATCTTGAAGCCTCTCAACTTTACTTTTTCATGAAGATAAATTTAGTACATGTATTACATTTTAAAAAGTATAGATAAAAGTTTCTAATTAATTTTAGAGAATAGAATGTTGTTTGTAAAAAGTACTGGAACGCATATTAACGAACAAGAATTCTAAAATATTATTATTGAACATCTGCTTATGGGATAAAATAATTTTTAGTCAAATTATTCGACTTTTGCATCGCGCTCTTTTCAATTTAAAAATTCGCTATTTCACTATTCTAAATAACGACACGTTTTCATAATACTCGGCGTACGGTAGAATAGTGCCAAAGAGTCAGTCGTTTTATGAACGTCGGTTCAAGCAGATCACGTGAACCGCAAAATTTTACATAAATATTTATTAATTTTTTTTTTATTGGTTAAGCACCAAGTGAAACAATAAAAAAATATACGAATGAACAAAGTTTTTCTAAATTTCAAATTAAACCAATAAACTTCTCTCTCTCTCTCTCTCTCTCTCTCTTTCTCTCAATCTAAAAAAATTTTTGCTCTCGAGCAAGTGCCATAACTGTTTGATAAACGTGAGTATGTTCAAGTAATATATGTGTAATAACAAGAATAGCCAACATTTACAAGACAAACGTATTAATGCATATTTATTTTTAAAAACATTTCAAAAAAGATTATCTTTTTTCGGTGTTTCACGCGGCTTTACGAAAGCTAAAAATATTTTGTAGTTAATTTTAGAATAAAGTTTCTTTAACTGCTTATTATTTTTTGCTATTTTTATATCAACCTGTGGAAATTTTTGTGCAGAAAGGAAAACATTTTTATGAATAGTTGCAAAATTGATTTTTAAGAGCAGTTTTTTTTTTAATTATTTTTTAAATTGATCTTTATCTTTTAAATAATGGTATTATAAATTAAAACAAAATTTAATATTGTTATTGTGCAGATATGCAGTAAAATTAGTTTTGCTACATTTTATAAATAATAAACGAAAATACTTGCTTTCTTTCGTATCCAAATAAAAAAAATAGTATACATTGCACATCAGCATTTGTGATTTTATTATTTTATATATTTTTCAATTTACGCGTTCGATTTCTCGTACACACAAATATATATAGTTAAATTTCAATTATTATTATAATTAATTTAATATTAATAAATTTAAATAACTTAAAATAATTTATATTTGAGCTTTTCTTTGTTATATATATAATTAAAAAATCCATAAACTTATATTTTGATGTTTAAACAAAATACCTAACACTGTAAAATAAAAGGAAAATTACGGTAAACATGTGCATGGTTTCGAAGCTGTGTACATGAAACTAGCGTTGATGAATTCTCTAAAGTGGTTACAATGTGTTAAACTAATACCCATTTCCCATGTATACTTTACCCTTAAAATACCCGAGTCCATTAAAAATTTATTTACATTCCTAGCGTCAGAACCTCGGCTGCATTTATCTATTTTTAAATAAGCGAATGCTAAATCGCGTGCATAATTCATTATCAACAAGTCAACGGTATATTTCTCATCCCGACAATTCAAAATGCGTCCCACGACTTACACTAATGCAGCTTGGAATACGATACACGCACCCTTGCACGCAATGGACTAAATTCGCATGCAGGCAAAATGCGCGAATCTATTTTTATGAGAAGCTCGGAGGTTCCACGACCGGACGAGTGCCGATTCGCGTATAGGGCGGGGTTAACCCATCAACGCAGCAACATCGCTACAACAAATTAAAATTGATATAGTCCGGTTCGTATGATAGAACGACAGCTAAGGATTTATTTGTGCTATTATCCGGACAGCCATGACCTCCACGGAACGAGTGTCCACGTGAACGAGCCGGAAAAATCTCGGTTAATGCGTTCTATTAAAGTAAAGACGAAAATGCACTTAAAAAAAAAAAAAAAAAAAAAAAATCACGTTCACATGTACATTACTGAAAGAGTATCGATTGCATTATTCGTAGATGCTTGGGAATGACAGTTGCCACGCACACTTACCTATAATTTTACCAAACTAAAACTAAGGTTGAGTAATTCTTAATTCCGATCCAATTACTCTGATAAATAGGCTAAATTATGTTTTATTTTTTTATTTTTTATTTTTTTTTGTTCTTCAACAGTTGTTACACGGTTTCGATAAAAAAAAAAAAAAAAAAAAAAAAAAAAACAAAAAAAGTTGCAAAACGAATGCAAATTTACGTTTCTAACTTACGTTTTTTCCAACCTCCATTTGCTTTTCAACATAAAACGTTATAAGCGTTTTTTTTTTTTTTATAATATTGATTTAAATTTAAATAAGACATTGAATCATATTCATTACTTTATATCAATTCATTAAATCAATATACATTATATTTCTTTAAATATACAGAAAACTGATAAATATCTAGAACATACTGATTATTAAATTTAATATCAAATACAGTTCAATAACATCAAAACTGTACAATAAAAATACAGGTGTACAACAATTATTGTTTATAATTCGATTTTCAAATTATTTTTCAGGAGAAAATTGTAAAATTGAACTGTAATAAATTGAAGGAAATGAATAAGCAATGTTATAATTTATATTAAATATTCAATTGTTTTTATCCTTATCTAGTTTCTTAGTAGTTTTTGTTTTTTTTTTCTTTTTTGTAATGAAAATAATATTTTTCGTGAATTTCGACAATTTGTTTAAAAAGAGTAAAATCTAAATATATAAAAAATATGTATAAAAAACTTAAATAAAAAATATAAATTATCTTCAATATTTTTGTTGAAATTATCTTTTTAATTTTAATATTATAATGAAATATGAAGAAGATTGTTAATAATTTTATTTAACACTGAAAGCGCATTACTAATTATTTTCACTTACAATCAAAACATTTATCAAAGTATCTTTGTTATAATTATTTAAACTGTATGAGCACTGTATTAGTTTATTAAAAGCAATTGCAAAAAATAACAATATTAAAATCTATGTTACTCCAAATTCATATTAATACAAGATAAGTAGATTTTTAAATAAATTACAATTATTATTAACATAACTTAAAAAATATATTATCTATCAAATATAGTTGTAAAACCTAAAGGGTTTGAAATATTTAAAAAATATCATTTTTAATTTCAAGTGATTTTTTTTTTAATTTCTTATCTGCAATCTTGTGAGTTACTTTGTGCACAATGTTAAAAAATTTAAATAACTGAGAATAAATGATTACTCTTATAATTATAAAAAATTAATTAATAAAAAGATTATTGATATATACATATGAAATTATATATATTTATATATTAATTATTTATTAAATTATACAGAATTTGTATTATAATTTTAATATATTTCCTTATAAAATTAAAATGAGTAAATAAAAACAAATTCAAAATAATGAAAAAAATAAATTTTAGTGTACGTTACAGGAAATACTTTAAATCGACTATTAAACAATTTTTATTTTAAACTTGAAAATCAGGTTTAGATTCTCCGCATTGAAAAATTTTGAATACAAATAAAAAAAAATAATATTTTACTGTTTAAAAAAAAGAAACGCATTTGTCTTATAACAATGAGTTATATTTAATGAATTATATATTCCAACTGAATAAAGATTGATTAATTATTAAAATTTAAAAGGTTAAACTCTCGCTAATGGAAAGTGTAAGGATCTTCAATCGCTAATGAATACCTTTTATGAATCTTTTGAAATTGTGTGAATGTTTGCGAGTATGTGAGCGCTCGGGCACGTGCATCTGGGCGTTGGGGGCGGGGGGGGGAGGTTTACACATGTACGTTTGAGCGTGCCTACCTTAATTTTCTTTTAAAACACTTTATGAAAGTTGAGTTTTATGTAACGGTTCATGTTTAGAATGAAATATCAATAAACAAATACAATCCAAGCTTTAAAAAATTCCTAAAAGAACAAAAGCAAATTAAAAAAGTAATTAAGAAATTAATAATTAATGTAGGGAATGCGATAGAAAGATATCGAGCCAGATTCACTAATGCATTGTTATTAAACAAACTTTCAGAGATGAGACATCTAGTCAGGAAGCAGAGCACGATAGATGTTCACTCGGTTAAAGTCAGTCTGAAGGACATCGTTTGTTATTTATCACTTCTGGAGGCAGGCAGACCCGAGGATAAACTGGAGTGTAAGTTCGACGAACCTGTACCACACCTTTATACCGTCTACAGATTATTTTTAGTGCACATACACATGACATTAGTGCGTAAGCGAATCGTCACCATACGTCATCAGTACTGGGCGAGCTTTTTAAAGCTCTCCATGTCGTAGGCCAATCGGTCAAAAAGAGCGAATAAAATTAGTCGTCGCAGTTCTCGCGGAAAGTTACAAAAATCCCATCACTCGAGCCCTTGCAGTGAAATAATTACTTTATTACTCTAAAGAAATGACTCGTTATTTATTCAGGGGAGCGCGGCCGCTTTCACAGAAACTTGTAAAGAAATACAAAAACACTTGCAGTCTTGTTGTTGTTGTTGTTGTTGTTGTTGTTGTTGTTGTTGTTTTCGCTATCGTCGTCGTCGTCGTCGTCGTCCTCGTCGTCGTCCTCGTCGTCGTCGTCCTCGTCGTCGTCGTCCTCGTCCTCGTCCTCGGCGTTGTTATTCCTTTTGTCCGCTACATTCAATATTTATTTTAATTATAAAAAAGTGTAAAATTCAATCGCTTCTTGCAATTTGATAATTGCTATTTAAAAAGGAAATGCAAAGAGTGCCTTCAAATTCTACTGGAAGTCAAAAAAACTCCAATTTATACAAAAAATTTATACATCGTTTTGTAAGAAAAAATCCAAAAAAAAATTGGAAATTGCAGCTCCGAGATATATTTTAAATGTAAATAGTCACTCTTAAAATGGATGAATTTTATTTTAAATGGAAATAAATAATTTATTTGCAGTTGAATAAAAAGTTTATCTCCGAATACAAGATTGAAAAATCTTTTAAAGGAACAACAGCTTTTAAACAACTTTATGCAATGGAGAATTTCTCTTGTGCCCCAAAAGAATTCAGCCCTAATTCATGGCTGGACTCGACTCGAAAACGTGAATTATTCACAATGATAAAGCCGTTAACTACAAATAACGATTTAAAACTACTGTTCCGCGAAGCACGACACATTATTTCACTTTGAAAAAATAGATGCCTAATCGGTCGATGGCACAATCGCCCCGTCACGCGCGCCACAAATACTTTCTCCATTTCTCAAAATTCCTTGTGCTCGTTATGGAAAATCACTGCACGAAAGAGCCTAGGGGAGTGGGATCTGAGAATAAATGGGAGACTCCTCCTTATGTCATATGTCATTATGTGTTTTACGGCACTCGGGCGATGAATTGACAGGTAAAGTAACAAGTTTGAGTAAAATGCAATCAGTTGCATTGTTCGCTCTTGCTCAGTCCACGCTGAGCCATTATTCTTAGACTGAGGACGATCGCTATATGCACCTGTATCCTACTTGTTGCATACATATAGTTACACGCATAGGTAGGCGTTAATCAGTGTGTGTTTGGTTTATTTCAGTTATGTTTCGGCTCTACGACACCGACGGCAATGGAGTCCTTGACACAAACGTAAGTTCGTACAATATACAATGAGTTCCCTCTTTTCTAGCTCACTTACACACTGATACCCGATTCTATCCAAATATCACTAAATACCATTGAATTTTACACAACTTCTATTTTTTCTCTTCCACTTCCCAATTATGTAAAAAAAAATAACTTTATACTTTCACGTAGAATCATTGAGTAACTGATCAATCGTACTTTTCAATTATTTTTCGTTGAAAAAAAATGCTTGAAATAACTATAAATCAATTTTCACGATTAATCACTATTTATTTATTCATTTATTTATTTATTTATTTATTTATTTAATTCTTACTATATTTATATGATAAAATCTGCATGACAATTTATTTATACACAAAATTCATGAAATATTCGATAAATTTATTGGAGAATATAACGAAATTTATCCATTCCATTTTAATTTTAATATTACATTAACATGATTTATAATTAAAAATATTGTATATTGAATAAAATCTAGGGATATTATCATTCATTTCCTTTCAAATTATGATTCGCATTTTAAAAGTATCAATAATTTATATTTTACAGAAAATTTTGGAATATCAATGTTTGTGTGCACGAATTACATGAATTAACTTTGATATTTCATAAATTCATTCCCAGTAATACTATTTTAGTATTAAACTGATTATAATGTTTGAATTTTTTTATTAAATTTTAATTGAATTTATAATAAAATATAAAAAATAATCACTTTTATCTTGCCGAAAAACACTCTAATTTCTTGAATATTACATGATAGTGTAGTGTATGTGTAAAGGTTAAAAACACTTTTAACTCCAATAAATGGTCATAATGTAAAGATAAAAAGCATTTTATCAATAGAATTTTAATATGATAATATAAAATTTACATTAAAATAAAAAGCTTTTGCTATTCAAATGTTCATTTACATTTACAGTAAATGTTAATAAATAGTAATGTTTTCATTAACCTTGACACAATATTTAGTATGTGTATAATATATCTATAATACAATTATCAAATTGTTGTACATTTAATAACTACATATCTCTGAATGAGAAATTGTTTTCTTCGTTAAAGATATCTCGAAATATGATTACCTTTTATGATCATTTTTACATAAGCTGTTTACAAAGAATTTTTTATAACAAAATACATAAGATAGCTCTAAAAAAATCCCTAAAATTTATAACCAATTAGTTTTACATTTCATTGTCAATAAAACTAATTATAAAAAATTAATTAATTATTTAAATAAATACTTCGTTAATAAAGTTAATACTACAATAATGCTAATAAAGTTTCTTAATTTTACATTATTTAAAAATATGCTTTTCATACAAATACTAGTTTTTTGCATAAAAGTACTTTTAAGATATTTCTTAAAAACCAGAAGGTAAAGTAATAACATCTAATAATCCTTTCAATGATCTACACTAAGTACTTATATTTCATAATTTATGTTGTATTTCGTTTCACCGCAAATTTACTTTTTAAAAAACAGTAAAAGATTTTTTTTTTTATACATCACGCAGTGTCATGTGAAAATAAAAGAAAAAGATGAAAAAGAAAACTTACGTTAATTATTGTCATAAATTAGTAAAATATATAAGAGCTATTGATATACTATAATACTATTATTTATAAATATTTATTTTTTTAAAGAAAAAAATATATATATATATACTTATTATGTAATAAAGAGATGAATAAATAAATAAATATTTTAAAAAATTTCATTCTTGAGAGTCGCGTTAAAACGCTTATGAAAGTAAAGCGTGTGTATATTTTTTACAATACGGATAATTTATATATAACGATCAACATATAGTAAAAAAAGTGTCTCTTAAATTAGTTCCATTTTTTATTCTTCGTAATTTTATTCTACAACTCAGAAAGTTTGCATCACTCAAAGCTAGTGATTAAAAGCTGAATTTTTGCCAAAAAGACGAAATAATCCAAGATAATCTCAAATAAAGTCCCATTGCATTAAATAAAAATGTAGTTAAATAAATTATTAAACAAAAAGTAAGTTGTAGTTGAATTCAATCAAAGGCGTCAATTCTCAATTATCTAATGCTGTTTGAGAAAGAAGAGTTAATTCAATTCCATTGAGAATCTATTGGGTCGCGCTGAATTAAGTGCAATTTAAACTTAGTGGGCTATGATAGTACCGCGCTCGTCCGCTAGGTGACCATCTACTGAGCCTTTTGACTTTCCTTATGTAAAAAAGTTAGGCGAGGTGGTATATATAACTCCCTCGCCGCTCCTAAACGCCTTTTAGATATGTACTCAAGATACGCACATATATTTGTAGATATACGCATTCACTCTCTTTTGTACAATTGCGTATAAATTTTTGAAAATCTCTGGTCAAATGTAACAATGAAGTAATATGTGCAGTTTCACGTGTTGGGTTACATCGCCGACTTATTGATGTAACGAATTGAGTAATTTGGCGTTTTGAGCCGTGTCCGGTATTAAAACTTTTCATTGCGATTTTTTAGATATTTTTATAGTATTACTGCCTATTCCTTATTATTTTTAGCCACGACCCACTCTATTTAATAATTTAATTTACAAATAGCAATTACTGAAATAGTGCATATAAATGATATTGTGTGTATTTTAAACATATATCACGATCAAGTTTGTATCTATGCGGTTTGATTGTGATCATTAAGATTACTTAATAAAATATTGCAAATAACTACATGTAATCAAGTAAATATGCTTAGATAAGCAGATTATCATAACTGGAAAACAAAAGGAAAAACAAGTAGAGCATAAAAAAAATCTCAACAAAGAATGCGAAGGAGAAAATCACAGATATAATTATAGATGCCTCAAAAAATATTATAGATTTTTCATTTAAGTACGTCTACTTATATACATTAATGTAATATTCATTAACAAACATTGTTAAGAATTGAGAATACAAATTAAACAACATATTCAAATTATATTAAAATTTATCTTGCCAAACTTAAAAATACTAATTTAAGAAAATAACATTTGTACTTTCAAAATTTGAATCAATTCACAAAAAAAATATAAAACCTTAACTAACCGCACTCTTTTTCAATTTGTTTTTATCTTTACATATAAATGTATAATTAAAAATGTATCATACAGTCAAAAATTTGTAAGACCTCAAAAAAAAACAAGTATAAACTCTGGATAAATTCTAATCAACTGCTATAAATACAAAACATAATAAGTACAGCTTTACACAAAATCATAGAGTAATAAATTTATTTACAAATGATTTGTAGTTACATATATAGATTCTATTGTAACTATTATATATAGATAAATAATGAACGTATCATAAGCCTTTTTTTACATGATTTCAGAAAGGATATGTTTGGTATATTTTCTCTTCAAAAAAATATTTACGAAAAGATAAAGAAGTAAACAATAAATATATTTTATATAATTACCTGTCGATGGTTTCTTACGCATATAAACTAAACCTTAAAAATACAGTTTACAAAAAAAATTTTTAACTTTCCAAAATTTAAAACATTTTATTAAAAAAAGATTCAAGAATAGAGATATTTTAATGCTCATTAAAAAAACTGCGATTACATGAAACTAAACCATAACTAAACGATAACCAACCTTATCAATTACTGAAGATTTATATTAACAAAGCAACAACAATAAAACTTAATTATTTATAATGTTAATAATGAAAAAATTGCATTCTTATTTTGGTGAATTTAACACACATATCAAAATTTAAGTGTGTGATAGTACGCCAAGGACTATCGCCTTCAGCATTTTATCGTAGATGTTTATATAGTCATGATCTATATATACAGAATACAATACCATACAATGTACAAATACGTACAGATAGCAAAATCAAAAATTAATTTAATAGTTTCATCATTAAAATATAGATGTAATAAATTATTTTATTAATAATGAAATTTGGAGCTCTAACTTTGCTTATACCTTTTATATTTTATTAAAAAAATTTTTTAAAAAAAAAAAAAAAAAAATAGTTTAAATGAAAAACAATATTGATATGATTCGACTTTATTCTCAAGTAAACTCGAATTTCCGAATTTTCAGTAAAAGAATACCACGTAGAAATAAGAGTATGCGAAAAACAAGTCAATTGTAATATGTATTTTAAAACCAGTGAATTTAAATACTGAAAAAATCTGTTAGTTCAAAAATAAAAATAAAAACTCGATTCCGTAGTAGAATGATAGCTGAGATCAAATAAAACATCAAAAAATTATTGCTTTTAAATATTTTAAACAAAATGGTAAATTATAAGATTTTATTATACATCAAATATATGGAGCAAAAGCAATAAAATTTTTCAAAAAAGCGAAAAATAAACTTTCAAAAAATTTACAAGAATAAGTGTGAATCAAAACTATATAAATTTGCTTTTAAAAAAAGCATTCAAAATAACAAAAGATCGAAAATACTCTAAAAAATTAATCCTCCGTGGTTAAACACCAATCGACCCTATATAGCATTTTACAGTAAAAATGCCTTTTTCAATTTTCCGTTGGATTAAGCTAAATGTAATAAGGTTGCAATACAAATAATAGTGATAGAACTTTTTACAAGACTATATGGAATAGATAATAATATTATAAACAAGTTTACTCTGCAATACTATCTTCTAATCATTAATATCTTATGAAGACATGTAAAAAAAAAAATTATTTACCTCTTGGAAAAAATCTTTCTTACGCTTTATAAACAGCATGAATAATAGTAAATTTCAGTCTAATTTTTTACAAAAATATAACTGTTTGTTTCTACAATTAATTTGAAAGCTTAATAAAATAAAAACTTCAATAGGGATGCTAAAGAAATACTATTTTACGCAAAAATCAATCAGGATTTAGAATAGGTAATTTGTATATCTATAAACTTATCAATTTAACTATGTAGATAAACGGAGTCTTACCTATCTTACCTAGGATCAGAGTTTACAAAAAGCATTTTAGATATGAATGTGGTTCATTTGATAATATAAATCATAATATTTTACTTAAGAAAGTGACTGAAATATATTGTTCATTGCTTTTGTTTTTCAATTAATCAAAGAATTATTTACACAGACTTAAAAAAAAACAATTATTTAACTATCGATAAACAAGTAGCTCAAGATATCTTTAGTTCTCAACTATATAGAGCTTATGCAAAAAAGATGTAGATAACTTGCTTAAAAGAATTACCATTTTATAATTTGTGGATCACATAATTGTGTATGCTATATTATTTTCTTTAAGAAAGTGTAAAAGCGTAATTAAAAAAGTAATGGACAATAAACGAAATAAATAAATAAAATGTATAAATTTAGATTTGGATCTGGAATTGCAAAAGACTATTCAACTCCACTTCAACAATAAGAATACATGTATAAAGCGGGGAAAAATAGTAATTAATGTAGAAACTTATGCTATTACATAATGTGCAACATGCAAGCTTTTTATTAGTTCTCGATTAGTTCAGCAAGTGGTCGATCTATAAGAGTGAACAAAATGCCTATGTAAAAACTTTATTAGAAAAATATTATCATATAAAATTATGTGAACAAAGACATTATTGGAGAAAAAACAACAAATGTTATTAGCAAAAGAAAATATAAAGAAAAGATTAAATTACTAAACTCTTTCTTTGATGAACTTTTTATAACTAATAATACAATTAAAAAAATCGTATAACATGTTTTAATATAATTTTTTGGCAAAAAATTAAAAATTTTTATAACTTCCACTAGTGAACTGCATCAAATTCTCTGTTCTAAAAAACGCATTTCTACATAAATAAGTAGTCCAAAAAAACGCTAATTTATTTATGAACTAATTAGTATAATATATTGTCATAAAAATTAAAATGTTAGTTATATGTTACGGTTCCAGTTACTATAATCTACTAATTTTTCTTTCAAAAAAAAAATTATCGAAAATTCAAATAAATGTACGAAAAACTTAATCAAGGCATAAACCATGTCATCTTTCAATACTCGTTATATAATGTACAAAGAATAAAATTAATACAAAATACTAGAAAAAATACCTCCGCTCAATAAATATCATATCATTATAATAATTCAATGTCTGTGTATATCATTATTCTCTATATATCGTTTACATCCTAGAAAAAGGTGAATTAGGAATAATCAATTATGATAAATTTTATAAATAGACTACAAAGAACTCATTAACTTATTTTAAAAGCTAAGAATATTCATGTTATTTTATACTATATTATTGTTTGTGCTAACATACATTTATTTCTAATCTTGATCCACATAAAAACGAATTAGATACAATTGTTATTTTTATTCTTAATTTATATTATACCATTGTTAAATAAGATTTATTTTCTATTAATTGACAACTTCATAAACAGCTTTTATTGTCTTTGCGTAATAATGAAGTGTATTCGTATATAAATCATCCTTAAATTTCTGTAATAATTTCGCAACGACACACCTCCTTCCTCAAGTCACCCCTTCCCCATTCCTTTCTCGTTCCCCTTCATCTTATCTCTTTGTGCCTCTTAAGTCACAATTCACTGGCAATTTCTTGAATGCAACTCCAATCTCCTTAATACATGTGTTGCTTTATAATATTTTAATGTATTTCTTATCATTTTTCCCAAATGCAGGAGATGGATTGCATCGTTAACCAGATGATGAATGTCGCTGAGTACCTTGGATGGGACGTCTCAGAGCTTAAGCCGGTGAGTTGACCCCCTTCTAAATTAATTGAAGACAATCACTTTCACCGGCCCATATTTTCTACCTTTTCCATCTTCATTTATTATTTATTAAATTTTAATCAACCTTATAATAATGACGAAAAAAAAATTAATTTTGAAAACTCAATTCAATGGAAATTAAGTTATTTGATATGCCGTACAAGAGTCTGGGGTATTGATAATAAATATATATGTTTTACTTTAGTGCACAATTTATATGCAATAATGTATTATAGTTTCTACTAGAACTTATAGACAGTATATTTCATATAAAAATAATAATTATATATTAAATGAAACCTCTGATAAATATTTATTAAATTAATATTTATAATTCAAAAAATAAAAGAATAGTTACTCTTATTATGAAAAAAAAGTAAATTCATCACCTATAGTATATTGTCTTAAAATTTATAGCTACTTACTCGTAAAAAAAGTGAATCGCTCCATTTATATAAATTCATTGAAATTACATTCACAAAATACGTAAACTTGAGTAAAAAATAAAAAATATATGGAGATATATAGAGAAAAGCGTAAAATAAAGAGTAAAATACTTAGAATAGAATAAATATGCGAGCAAATGTACAAAAGTACTTTCGAGAAAATAATCTCCTTGGAGGAACTAGGAGAATTCAAAAATATTCATGCATTCAGTAATATATGTGTAAGGCTGAGTTGTAAAATTATGAGAAAAATTAGTGAAATAACTATTTTTAATTATATCCCGAAATGAATTGAGATGAATAAAGAGTAATTATTGAATCTTTCGGATAAAGTAAACTATTTTGTGTATAGAAAATATTTATTAACATGATTAACATTAGGACTTTATTTTTCTTTTACAAATATTTAAACCTCGACTATTATGAATTGTGCTGTTTTATTTGAGAAACTCTTTGAGCTCTTATTATTTGTTAGTTTATTGCAATTACGAGTGTACATTTGATAACGTAAATTTGAAATAAAACTATTTATATAGAGTATTTATCATCGCATTAATTGAAAATCATCAGAAATTAAGGATCAGATATAAAAATACGGCACGAAAATGCACATATCCACCCGTTTTTCTCTTAAAATAATTATTTTAAAAGAAATAAAATAATAGTTATTTCATACAATTGATTAACCAGAATTTTATATAAATTTATTATGACTTCAATTTCATATCTCATAATACAATAATCAATGAATAATAAAACATAATAATCATTACGAATAATTAATAAATTTATAATAAATCTAAAATAATAAATAATATTACATAAACTATATTTATATTCATTTCAATATTTATTGATAAACATATATTTGTCAACATTTATAGAAGGCATTACAAAATAAGCAATTTCATAAAAAATATTGATTCAAAATATTGAAAGTCATTTCATAGATTTTTATTCATTAAACTAGAACATTAAGTTTATAAAAATCTTTTATTAATTTTACTTTGAAGGGAAATATAAGAATTATTAAATAAATGGTTAAATTAAAAAAAAAAACGATTAAAAATAATTATTTGTTTATTTATACGAAAATATTAATTTTAAAAACAAAAGTTTTTCAATATTCCATATATTTATACAACAGCTTATTAATTTTTTATAATATAATGGTAGGATTCGTACATATATTTGTATATGTTGAACAAAATCATTTATTAAAGTTTTATTTTGATTTAAAATATATTCTCTACCTAGGTTTTAAACAAAATAAATACTCAGCTTTAAAAAATAAAAGGAAAATTAAAAGTATATTTAGAAAAAAATTTTTTTAATACTAAAGAATTGTCTTTTTTACTGTAAATATAATTCTTAAGTTTAAATAAAATTTACATCGAAAGCAATATTTAAATGCTTTAATTAAAAATAAGATATCCCATCTAAAAAACCAAAAGAATGAAAAATTGACATATAAATTAAATTACTCTTCTGTAATTTTTTATTGACATTGTTGATACATTTAAGTTTACAAAAAAAATTTACAAACCAATCCAACGTTCAAATTAATATTAATAAAATATAATAATAATAAAAAATAATCGACAAAATCAAATGCATTCTATTTGTTGATTATTTTAATATTTATTGATTTATTAATAAATAAAATTGTGTATAATTTTTTTATTTAAATATGCGTACCCATCTTAGATGAAAAAAATTTCAATTTCAATTATCTAGTAATTTTAAATAAGAAACATTAAAAGCAAAAAAAGAAAATATTGCATTTAAACATTTAAAAAATGTTATTGTAAATATAAAAATCTAAATAAGGGAAGAAAGCTTCTTATCGAACCTTAAACTCCATTTGTTTCATGAAATGTACAATTTTTTCGTGTTAATTTCTTTTATATATTTAATAGGATAAGAAAAAAAGTATTTGGTGCACTGAATAATATCCAATAAAAAATCCAATAAAAAATGAGCAAAAAAAGGGAATCTACAAAATATTCGGTTCCTATGTCACCAAATCAATTATTCAATGGCAACGCATTCGGTGCTCCACTCAACTCCAAATAAGGGGATGAAACGCATCGAATTTTAAGCGATTCTCCGCTCTCTGGCGAAAAATAAAGGTAGCCACAAGTTCTGTCGTTTATTATTTAGTGCCGATGGTCACTGTTATCTCGTAGGATGATGTAAGATGATCGAAAGAAGAAACCAACCGAGCATCATTGACCAACCTAACGACGATTAATGACTCGAAGGCACATTTACGGCTCCCGAATGAAGACAGATTATTTGGAGATAGGGGTTGAGGGGTGAAAATGGGAAAGGGGGGAAAGGCCTTATGCTTGGCCGATAATTAATTGCGATATATGGGATCTGAAGGGAATTTGGAGTCGGGGCTTTTACTCACCGATAATAAACGTGAATGTATGTAGGAGTGGTTGCGAATTACCCCAATGGCTTTTCTCGTCAAGAGCATTTATTGCTTTCTTATTAGGATGTTGGATCATTTGTGTTGGTTTTAATTTCACCTTGCACTCGAACAATTCTGCAATTACTTCGGAAATATAATTATTTGAATTGCATTGAGTATTCTCTACTTTTTTCATAGTAATTTATCCTCAAAATCATACCATAAGTTTCTTTATTTTTATTATTAACAACTAGATGCAATTTTAGCTTTTACAATTAATGAAAAGCTTTGTCTATGTATCGATTGTTTTATTCGTTATTTTTTAACATTTATTCTTCATATAATCCAATTTTGTAAGAAAATATTTAATTTAAAAGAATTTTTGTATCGAATAAATTGAAATTCCTCTAGATACGGATTTTCGAAAGGAATTCCTTTTGCAATAAAATAAGATGAAACCATTTCTTAAATAGGAATAGTTTTCTCCATACACACCCAATGAAAATATTAAACATTATTTTGAAAAATTAAATATTATATAATCTGGTGAAAATATGTATAAAATTATTTTGTCATTTAAATTATATGTAATGTAGTTTTAAATAATCCAATTAAAGTCCTTGATAAGCAAAAAAAAAAAAAAAAAAAAATTTGGTTTGTAACTAATGTAATTACGCTTTTATCAAAAGCATCTCTTTTATTTTGAATATTTATTCATTATTCACAGTAAGAATTTTATCCTGCAAGTCGACTTAAATAAATCTGCATCATTTGTCAAAACTATACACAGATCCTTAATAAATTGCCTCAAATAAATTAAAGAATAATGCTAATTAAATAGACTTACTTCTTCAGAGATGATAAGAAAAATGTTTTATAAAAATTTAGTAACATCAAAAATCCATGAAATGTAAACGATGATTCTTACTTTAGTTTTACAAATTGTGGCTCACAGATACTGCAGGATATGATGATCGAGATTGACTACGACGCAGATGGCACCGTCTCCTTGGAGGAGTGGAAACGTGGAGGTTTGACGACGATACCTTTACTGGTGCTCCTGGGGCTCGATTCCAATGTCAAAGAGGATGGAAACCATCTCTGGAGGCTCAAACACTTTAGCAAACCCGCTTACTGCAACCTTTGCCTCAACATGCTCGTAGGCCTCGGGAAAAAGGGTCTTTGCTGTGTCTGTGAGTCTTATTGGCATAATTACGTCCCAATCAATACAATCGATTACTATTGTGTCTTTTTATTTTTTAATTTTTATTTTTCATTTTTATTAATAAATTGCGATACAAGACTTATTTATTGTATCCCTATAAAACTCTATTAAACTTTTTTATTGAATAATTACAATGTGTTATAATTTCATTGAATTAATAATAGATACTCATTTATTATTTAATATAAATATCATTATATTTGTTGACTATCGAGTAAAAATTTTTATTGTGTAAATTACATTGAATTGAAATTAATAAAAAATACTAAAAATAATGTTAAAAATAAACAATATTTGCTTAAATTTGTATTTATATGGTTGATATACTTGAAAATCATTCGGTTAAACTTCAAACTGTTAAAGAATAAAAAAAATTCATTAAAACAATATTTTTTTGTGTTAACAATTTCGAAAAATTAATTTTATTCTTGAAATCTGGAGTGAAATCAAAATCCAATGGAATAAAGTACATAAAAATTATCCTAATATTTATATCGTAAAACATTCTTAATGCTCGAAATTATAAAAAAAATGATTTATAAACTTACGCGTAAATTAAAATGCTTTTAATGGAATGAATCAAATAAAAATTTTTTAAAGACTTTACATTAGGAAAGTGAGTATAAGAATGTTATAATTAAAAATAAAATAAGAAAATAGGCATGATATATGGATAAAATTGTCGGCACGTCAGAATATGCGCTACCAAAATCAAAGCACATTTTTCATTTTAAAAAAAGACTTTGTGAGGGAGAAAAACCTTCGCGAAGATTACGCTACGGCGTCCCGAAAGCGCGCCGCAGTAGGACCCCGGCGTAGCAGCCCCTCCACCTCAACATTCCCACCCGAGCGAGCGCCCCACCAGCTCCCACCCGCGCAGCCATGCTAATGCGCTACGCATAATAGGAGAGCCCCCCACCCCACTCCCAGCCGCCAGCTCGCCGACGCGTATAAAACCACAATCTTCGCCCTTCGAAGAGCAGTCAATCACTGTGACTCGGTTGGCCTCCGAATCATCCCCAGGACAACTGGAGGTTTCTCCCAAGAAGAACAGCAGAAGCCAACGTGTGGAACTAGTGTAAACATACACCCCCACAGCCGGCTTCCCAGGTCTCGATAGGCCCCACAAGGCTTTTTGGTGACAGCATCCCCATCGGACCTCCTGGAGAGCTGGGAGACGACGCGGTGACATCGAAGAAAAACCTTAATGACGTCGGGGACGATGAATATCTTCAGAATAGCTGGGGGCTTGTCGCCACGGCGAAAATCCTTGAATGAGCCAGGGTCAGCGATGTCCGACCTGACTGACTGACTGACAAGCATCGGCGCCAAAAAAAACGGTGGACCGCACCCTCAAGCCAGGCGACTGTCCAGGATAGTTGGACCGCTCCGCAGGAGGGTGGAAAATCCAACCGTTGATGCGGAGGCATCGTCGTTCGATTGACGGCTAGGCCGCAAAAGATCCCGGCGACCGCAAGCCCAATTACTCGCTCAACGCGACCGCCGCGCCACCGAATCTAAGCGGCGTTAAGGCGAACTAGATTTTCGCCATGTAAATCTAAAATCAACGCAAACCTCGTAAAATTCTCTGTAATCACCGTAAATTAAAAATAGAAATATAAATTATGTCAAATCCCCGAAACCTCGCAAGCGTATACCATAATTATATAAAAACACCGCGAGTTAAAAATGTTTTTTTAAATTTCCATTCTGTATATTATTTCTTTTTATTATTAGATACTATGTTTCAAATGTAAACCCTTTCTCTTCATTTTGTCACCTCACCAGACCGGAACCCGGACTCCGACAAGTTCTATCCTGGCTAGACTAGAATAAAACCGTTACAAATTGTTGATAGGGTTTTTTTATGACAAAATAAGAATTTTTTATTTTTTCGCACCAAAAGAACAAAAAAGCATTCGTGTAAATATAGGATTCGAAAACAAATACAATAATTAATCAAATGTGTAATTTGCAAGCATAAAGAAAGAACCTGAAATACAGTTATCTTTTCATTTTATTTATTTTATTTTATTTCATTTTATTTATTTATTTTTTTATTTTATTTTATTTTAAATTGTTTATTTAAAGTTTGCAAATACACGGTACACGAGAGATGCGTCCAGCGAGCTCCGGCTTCCTGCATCGCCACCTACGTCAAGAGCAAAAAGACTTCACAAACAATGGCCCACCACTGGGTGGAGGGTAACTGTCACGGTAAATGCTCCAAGTGTAGAAAAACAATAAAGAGCTACAATGGAATAACCGGCCTTCATTGTAGGTGGTGTCAATTAACGGTAAGTAACAATTGTTACATTCACTTTCGTTCAACTGCACGAGTACTTTGATTTACCAGCAACCGGAAACCTACTTCTTTAAGTACACAATTATTTTTAATTAATTTAACATCAATGGCATTAAAAAAAAGATGGCTATCTATAAAGGAAGTATTATATCATAACATAAACAAATGCAATTTTAAATAACTAGAATTCCCAATAAAAAATAAAATCATAGCAATTAATAATTTTCAAGATAAAACAAAAGTTATTTATATTTATGAGTATTGTGAAAAAGTTTTAAAAATTTTTTACTGTAGCAACTCATTTCTATGCAAACTTATTATTTAAAAAATAATTTCTGTTTGAATGAAAAATTACAAATGACGGAGACAAAATATTAATCAAAACATTAATTTTAACTTTTAGTAAAATTTAGTTTACCAAACCAAACTATTTGATGTATAACATTTTTTATGCAATAAAAACGAGATTATATTGTTACATTATAGCATGAATTATTACATCTAAAATCTTTAAATTATTAATGTATCGCGAATACCACTTTTATGGCTGCGTACACATTGTACATACGCATCCATGCACGCACGCACATGTTACAGATTTTTATATTTAATTTGTATTGACCATTGGTCTGAAACAAAACTTTGCTGACTGTAATAATTGGAAATAATACTTTGACGATTTGCTGAATCACAATATAATTTAACTTGCGTGGAATAACTCACGAGTATTGTTGAAGTGAGCGATCGCACGCATCAAGATCTGAACACGCCATATCTTCTTATTAATGCTAGTGTTTAACAAATATTTAAATGGTTCTGTAATTAATATAGTTCTGCAACCAAACTCCAGGTACAGTAGTTTCCCCTTACACTGGGAAACCCGTATTTAACCATTGAATAAGATTTTTGATTAGTTCTGCCTTGTCAGGGATTTGTAGTTGGGTACTAGAGTTTCTGAAGGTAGTTTATAATATTTTTTGGTTCCTTGTGAACTATACAAGTGTTCTATATCCATGACAGGGACCGATCTCTAATTATGCTAATATCTTATTGATCATTCCCATTAGAGAAATTATTTCAAAGCACGGAACCTACTAGTCACGTTCATTGATTAAATACATTATGCCCCCAGTGTTGGTTCGATATTACGAAGCTCAACACCTATGAATAAATAAAAGCGAATTACGAGTAAAAACAGCCTTACTTATTCCCCAAAAATCTAAAAATGACTTCAATCTCCTTCACAGCTTCACAACAAATGTGTGTCCCAAGTGCGAGCCGAGTGCACCCTGGGAGAGCACGCAGTCCACATTCTGCCTCCGACAGCAATTTGTCCTGTTGTCCTGGACAGGCAGAGGTCACTATCGCGCGACAGCAAAAGGGGAAGCAAACACGGACAGGACTCCTCATCCGTCAGTTCCGTAAGTTCAGCAAACCAATTTTTCATTTAATTTGAAAACGGCATTCCTTTTTATTGCACTATTGCTTTAATCTAAATTTGGAGATATGCTGCAAGTTTTTGCAAATTCATTTTCCAGAAAATTCCTTCTCTAGGCTTTTTCATAAAATCATTCTATTTTATTTAACGGATTCTCAATATTTCGTTTCTCTATTTTTTAAGGTAATATTGCCAGTAAATTGCGTATTATAATTTCAATTTTCCGCCATTTATTAAATCTACGCAGCACTAAACTGTAAATGGTTTACATATAAAGTACATTTTAAATATATTTAATTGTATTTTTTAAATGTCACTCTAAAATTTCTTTAAATTTAATTATGGCAATTATGTCATTATAATTGATAATGTTATTTAATTGTGTATTATTGTAATTATAATAATATAATTACAATAATAAGCGTACATATTAAAGTATGATTTCTATGTATAGCTTTATTACATTTGTTATAAATTAAAATACTTATAATAATATAATGCTGAATATTTATTCCATTCTGTTGAAATATAAATAAATCAATTCAATAGTAAATAGTTAATGATTATCTCTCTCTCTCTGTCTCTCTATATTTAAAAAAGAACAAATGCGGAAAGAGTTTGTCGACATTTTAAGACCTCTGCCAAAAATATATATATATATATAGAGAGAGAGAGAGAGAGAGAGAGAGAGAGACAGAGAAAGACAAAGAAAGACAAACAGACGTAGACAGATTTATACATGGTGCATCCACGAAGTATCGAGTTTTTTTTTCATTTTTCGCCTATTCGGCGTAGAAATTCGGGAGAGGTCTTAAAATGTCGATAAACTCTTTCCGCATTTGTTCTTTTTTTTGTTTTTTTTCGATAATTAGGTACGGCAGGATTTTACTTCGCGCGAAGGGTGTTTTTCAGTTTTTTGACACGGCGCGATGGAGCGACTACTCGAACAGTGTTACGCGATAAAGTTTTGTTTGCAATTAAAAAAAAAAAACAGTGTGGAAACGTATAAAATGTTGCAAGAAGCGTATGTACATAATTACATGTCAAAATCGCAATGTGGAAAATGGCACAGAGCTTTTAAAGAAGGCCGAGAATGAATCATTGACGAGCGTTGATCTGGACAACCAAAAAGCTTTCAAATGGTTAGGAATACCCGGCGCGTGTTAGAAATTTAAAATTTGGACTGTAGATTAACAGATTAAGCAATTCAGAAAAAACTGAATTTAACGTGATCTACAGTGTACAATATAGTACAAAAAAAATTTATAAATATCGAAATTTTTGAAAAACATCAAAGCTGAAGAGTTTCAAATGCATTTGAAATTTGAAAAACACGCCTAGAAAAATGTGTTGATACAGGAGGAAATTATTTTAAAGAATTTAAAATTTTTATTTTACCCTGTTTATAAATCCACCAATAAATCATTTTTCAAAAAAGAAAGGTAAGAATTTTTTTTTTATGATCTTTGACCAAAACATTCTCGCGTAGTAGTTTTCCGCTAATCGCTTCAACGCGCCGTGTCAAAAATTTGAAAAACATCCTTCGCGCGAAGTAAAATCCTGCCGCACCTAATTATCAAAAAAAATAAAAAAAAAGGACAAATGCGGAAAGAGTTTGTCGACATTTTAAGACCTCTCCCGAATTTCTACGATGAATAGGCACAAAATGAAAAAAAAAACTCGATACTTCGTAGATGCACCATGTATATTCAACTTTTTTTCTAAAACATTTTTGTGGTTATTTAATCCGTCTCAATAAAAAATTTTATGCATAAATTTTTCCTAAGCTTTCGATAGATTTAGCTTAAATTTAGCTTAGATTCAAGTTAAATGATGTTAAAGATACGCTGAAATGGAAAAATTCTATGATTCATTCGTTTCCAATACTATTTATAAAACGCAAAATCTATTGATATTGGATGTAGATTTATTCAACATGCTTCCACATAATGATAAATAATGCAATTTTTGTTGAGTTTACACATGCTTCGGCGTATGCTGAGAGTATATGTAATATTCTATCTTCCTCTTACTCTCTGCTTCTTGCTATGCGTCCTTGTCAAGACCTACCAGAGCCTGATTGGTCAGGGGAGGTCACGTGACTAGAAACGAAAAGCACTTCCGGGAATATTTCAAATTTCGAAGCTATGCGCGTGTAGATTAATTCATTGCTTTACTATATACAACCTACAGCTATTTGTCTGTATATTTGTTTGTTTTTCATTGTAATAAATAAAGAAGTGTAATAGATTTTATATAGAAATAAAGAGCAGAGAGTGGCCAAGTTAAATCTAAAACACAAGTGTTTTATTTGAAACCTTTTCGACGCCAAATTCATGTAAAATCCAACAGGTTATTAGCCCAGGCACTCTTCCACTGCATCAAAATTTTTATAATTGCAAAATCCAAAACCCACAAGGACCAAAATACTTTCATAGTGTGAAAATTAAGTGAAGTGGCAATTGTAATTATTGAAAAGCAGAGCAAAGTGCGTGAGTTGGTGAATTAAATAAAATAAATAAAAATTAAAGAAGTGAAACTGTACCTGGTACGAGTAAGTAAAGAAATAATATATAATTTATATATAAAGTATAAGCATGCTTAAACTAAAATAAAGAAGGAAATAAAATTAGAAGATAAATAATATTATTGAAAATAATAAAGATGTAAACAATAAAAGAGCAAATGCTCGCATTGCTATAAGTTTGTAATCTTTGAGTTTTGTATTTTGAATTATAAAGTACAATTATACAATGCATTTGAATAATGCATGTATATTATATTGCAGAATAATTATTAAAATACAAATAAAAAAAAAAAAAAATAAAAAAAATAAAGATGTAAGCAATAAAAGAGCAAAAGCTCAAATTGCTGTAAGTTTGTATTATTATATTTTAGTATTTTGAATTATAAAATACAATTATACAATGCATTTGTATAATGCATGTATATTAAATTACAAACAAATTATTAAAATACAAATTAAAAAAAAAAAAAAAGAAAATAATAATCTATTGTTGAATAGAAAGTATAAAAACAAATTTGTTAAAAGTTTCAGACTTTAGAATTTTGTTTTTAAATAATAAATATAAAGATTACATATTATCGCTTAAAAGATTCATATCTTTAAAAGAGTAATGATAAAATAAAATAAAGAAGTAAAATAAATTAAAACTAAACATAAAATTCAATAAAATTAAATATAGTGTATTTGAATGAGAATTATGTGTCACACTGGTACTCGTCTCAACTCAAAATACACTTATAGTTAAAATAAAATGATTGTTAAAGTTACTCTAACTTGCAAAATAACAATAAAGAGGAAAAAGAATAGAAAATTAAATAAATAAAATATTATATAGTGCAGTGCACATAAGAAATATAATGATCAAAATAATTAAATCAAAATAATAAACATAAAGAAGTTTCAAACCATCATGATTAAAAATGAACAATCTTAAATAAATAAAATAGAAGTAATTATAAAAAGTTTAAAATTTTTTTTTAAATCAAAAGAAATGAATGTATCTTTAAATACATTGATATAAAATACATTTAAATAGAGTTAAAATAAAACAAAGATGTATATGTGTATATATATGTATATGTATATATGGATATTTGAAAAATACAAATAATTATATGTAAAATGAAAATTAAATTAGATGTTTAAAGATGAATAAAATAAAATAATTTATATATAATTTTATGTATACTTAAAAAATAATAATAAAATAAATGAGAATAAATTTCTCTTTTAAATATAAAAACATAAATATATAAAAAAATAAAAAAAAAAAAGAATAAATACATTAAAGCCAAATGAAACACATATTCTAAAATATTAATAAATTCAGATAAATTACACAAATAAAAATAGTTTGTGTAATTAAATCATATAAATAAAGATTAGGTTGAATATGAAAACTAAATTTTGTTATGCGAACAAAAATTTCATATAAATAATTTAATAATTACTAAAATAAAGTACAATAAATGTATTAAAATAAAGATGAGATCACTATGGAATGTAAAATTTGAATAAATTAAAATTATGATGAAAACAATAAAATTGTAAACAAAAAGTAATGAATTAAATTATAATTGAAATTAATCAAAATAGAACTTGTGTTGGCCAGTGTATTTGAATAAAATACACTAAAATTCATTAAATGAAGTAGATGAAAAGTTAAACTAATAATATTTCATAATAAATTTATTAATAAATATAAAAATTAATAATAATAACATTTATAATGTATTATATATAATCTAAAGAAGAATCAAAACAAAGTTTTTCATATATAATACTGAATGTAAATTTATTATGAAAAAAACTAAGATGATTATGTAGATGTGTAAATAGTTAAAATCTAAAATATAAAGATGAAAACCGCGCACAAGATAGAAATAATCATCTGCAGATGAAATAAGATTAAAAAGATAGTAAAGATATCATGGTGCAAATAAATGTATATATAAATATCAATAAACAAAATAAAGAGTTGAATTTCAAACTATATATGCATGCATGTATGATAAAAAATTAAAATAAAGAAAGAGAAACTAAAAACACATAAATACATAATAACAAAATAAGATAGTTGTGAATGATTGATTTCAATTTTATTTTTAATTAAAAATGAAGTTAATTTTTTAAAAACATATTATTAAATAATAATTAAATAATAATTAATAAAAAGAAGAAAAAAAAAGGGGAGGATATCTCTAGAAATTTCATATCTTTTACACTTAAAGACAGAAATCGAAGAGAAAAATTGTTCAATGTTTATAATAATAAAAAAAAAAAAAAGGGTTTAGGAGGAAGAAAGAGTATCAAAACTTATATCTAATGTTTTAAATTTTAACGGATTTTAACATTAATCAAAACTCTTTTGTTTAATAGAATCTGTTTCTCTCTTCCCTATAAACATATGAACATGATCCTCACTATTTTTTTTTTTTTTTAATAAAGAAGTAATGAAACAATTGATAATGATATAAAGAAGAAAATCTTGTTGTAGTCAAATTAAATATAACTAAAACATAAGATAGTAATTTAACATATTTTTGATGAACATGTCAAGTAATTTAAATATAAACATTTTTATTTTTATTATTTTATCATTGATTGTTATGTATTTATTTTTGTTTTTTATTTTTTTTTATCATTGATTTCATATAGAGATCTTGAAATAATAATATATTATAAAAGGAAAACAACAACGATGGAAAAACAAGTGGAACAAACTCTGGCACAGGCTGGCGAGATGCTTAAGAGCATGATGAGACCTGACAGCTTGCAGCAGGAAGAATCACGAGAATTAATAAGAGAAATGTTAGCTAGTATTTCTAAAGTACAGGCTGGCCAACTCGAAATGAAACGCTTACATGTTCGTGAGTTGGAATTGCTGCAAAGCTGTGGGTCTTTCACCGGTGTACAAAGTGTAACGGATAAAGAAGTGGTGGAGGATATGGAAAATATCTTTCTCAATGTAACAGATGACGAAGTGTTCATGGATACGGAATCAATAGCCGATAAAGATGAAGAAATTGTGGAAAAAAACAAAGAAGATGAAAATCAAGCTAAAGATGTGACAAGAAGAATAAAGAGGAAGCCAACGAGCTATAATTCTAACTTCAGGCTGTCTCACAAGGGTGACTTTGCTATTTGGGAAAGTAACATGAGAGCAGAATTATTATGCCAACGGCTTATCTATATAATTGATGACAAATACCCGACACCAAAGAATAGTACATATGAAGAACTTCAAGATGATAAAGATGTGGCTTATACTAAAATACAAGTAAGGTTATTAGATCAATATCATAAGCTGGTAATGAAAATTACTGAGCCTAAAGAAATGATAAAGAAACTGAAAGAAGTTAAAAGGTCAGAACGAAACGTTTCACACAGAAATATTCGTACTGATCTTTATACAATTAAAATGAAGAAAGGCGAAAAGGTGGTAAACTTCATAGGCAGGTTTGAAACCATAATCACTGACTATGAAGCTCACGATGACGCCAAAGAAATAGATGAGATGGAAAAAAGGACGAGCTATTATAATGCAGTTGTAGGTGTGTACCCACAACTAGAACATATGAGTTGGGCCAGGAAAGGATTACCTGAACCAACATATGAAGAGTTGAAAAACTTTACCCTTAAGTTCGAAGCCGAACAAAAGTGTAAACAACGAAGAAAAGACCGGGATAATGATGAAAATAAGCAACCGCGTGTGATGTTTGGAGCAGGTAATAATCGGTGTTACCGTTGTAACTCTCCACAACATTATGCCGCGAGTTGTCCATACAATAATACAAATAAATATTTTTGTTATTATTGTCAAAGTTTAAGAGCTCATAAAGGGGCGGATTGTATTAAAAATCCAAACCGACGCCAATCAAATAAAAAACTATCATCTCGCCAACCACAAAATTATTCAGGCCAGAAAAATCAAGAAGAAAATAAAGTCACCAAACCAAAGATGTTCGGAGTTGTTAAAAAGAATTTTAAGAGGAAGCAGAAATTTCAGAAGAACAAAGCGGAAAAGGCAGAAAACACCCCTCAAAACGACTCCAATATACAAGGTAATATTTGTTATAAAGATGTCAATAATTCTTATGTTTTAGAGATGATTGAGTTCATAGCAGACTCAAGTGCTACGCACCACATTGTAAATAAATCAATACTCCTGCAAGGGTTAAAGAAGTGTAAAGACGAATATATCAAAAGTGCTAACAAGAATCAGTATGCTGATATAAGGATTGATGCAAAAGGAAATCTGACTTTATATTCAGATCCAGAGTCTAAAACAACAATCACCTTAAAGAATGTTATGGCAGCAGGTGAAATAAGTAATAACTTACTGTCGTTACGACAATTAGCAGATGCGGGTTTAGGAATAAAACTCGATAATGAAGCATTGGAAGCCTACAACAAGACAACCAATGAGATCATCCTTCAGGGGACATACGAAAAACCAAATTGGATTGTTCGCCACCAAATCAAGAATGATAAAGAAAACGACACAGATGATATAGAATCAGGACTATATTTCTGTGGAGCTAGAGTTATTACAAATTTGAAAGATAACTCATCAAATGAGTTAACATCAATTGAAAATGGACAACCGACATCATGTTCGGAGGGAGGACATGATGGACAGAACAAGATGCAATTGTCCAAAATAAGTTCAAAACCAGATTCTCTATCTGAAGAGATGTATGACATAATATATTGGGTCACACATCACTGAACTATTTAAGAAAACTGAGCCAAAAATCACAGCCATTAGAAGGTATTATATTTGAAGACAAAATAAGAGACTGTGAAGTCTGTATCACTTCAAAAATGGATAAAATACCATTTAAAGAAGCAAGAAACAGATCAACCCGACCTCTGCATACAATACATACAGATATTATGGGATCAATACAACCAAAATCTTATCCAGGTCAAAATAAATACATAATAACGTTTATTGATGACTACTCAAGATGGACAAAAGTATGTACAATTAAATCTAAAGATGAAGCAACACATGTCTTGTAAAAATGTTCTCATTTCAACAAGAAATCTACTGGGAAAGGATGAAAAAATATGTTACATCCGATCAGACCAGGCTAAAGAATATGTTGGAGGAAAATTTAAAGAAATTCTGGATCAAGAGAAAATTGAGATTGACTCTTCGGCACCTTACACACCTGAGCATAACGGTGTAGTTGAAAGATTCAATCAAACAATACAAAAGAAGATACGATCATTGATGATAAACTCAGGTCTACCAAACACTATGTGGGCGTTGGCAGCAGAGGCAGCTGTTCACATCTATAATCATACACCACATAGTAGTATTGATTATGAAATACCAGTAAAGAAGTTTAACAATGAAGAAAATAATCATTTGAAGTACTTAAGAAGATTTGTGTGTGTTACATACACAAAAGCACACATTCAAAAACAAAAATTTGCTCCAAAGGCCATAAGAATGTTTTTAGTTGGATTTACATCTTCTTGCTATTTACTGTGGCACCCAACAGCAAGGAAATTTATAAAATCCAGAAATGTAAGATTCAATGAAAACTTAATGTATAAAGATGTAAAAGATCTTAAAATGAAGGCTAATGCTAATGATAAAGAACATGAATCAGAACTTGAAGAACAAGATAAAAAAGAAGAGATAACCTTAAAGGATAACGAAGAAATGCAATCACATCAAAGTGAACAGGTGAAAATACCAAAAAAGCGGGGAAGACCTTGTAAAAGGAATTCGGAAAATAAAGATGAAACTAAAAGGATCAAAACTATAAATTTCCGACCAATTACAAGAAACATGACCAAAAAGGATAAAGAAGATAAAACCCCGTCGATTAAGATTGTTAACAAAGCACAAATTGACGACGAATCAGCACACTGTTTGTTAGCCAAAATAAACAATGATCCTGTAAATTATACAGAAGCCATAAATAGTAAAGACAGTATTGAATGGCTCAAGCTATTAAAAAAAAATTAGATTCAATGACACAAAATAATGTTTGGAAAATAATACCAAGGCCATAAAAAGAACTGGATGGTACAAAACCAAACATACTAGACTCAAGATGGATATTCAAGAAGAAAATAAATAGTGACGAAACTATAAAATATAAAGCACGCTTAGTAGTGCGTGGATTCAAGGACAAAAGCACGTACGACTTGAAAGAGACATATGCACCTGCATCAAGGTTGCCATTAGTACGTTCCTTGCTATCCATAATAAATAAATACAATCTGCACGTTTGCCAACTGGATGTAAAAACAGCTTTCCTCAATGGTATTCTGGAAGAAGATATCTACATGGATATACCCCAAGGAATTGAAGTTGATAAAGAAGACATGAAAAACAAAGTTTGTAAGCTTCAACGAGCATTATATGGTCTGAAAACTAGTCCAAAAAGATGGAACCAGAGATTTTTAGATGAAACCCGCAAGTTGGGTCTAGAAAACGATCTTCATGAGCCATGTTCATATACTTGGCGCAAAGAAGGTAAAATGGCTGTACTTCTACTATATGTCGATGATATTTTATTGGCTAGTAACAATGTAAAGCTGCTCAGTGAAATAAAAGAACAACTAAGTAGTACCTTTGAGATGAAGGACCTAGGAAAACCTAAATGCTTCCTAGGAATAAACATTAAGTGGAATAAAGACGAAAACACAGTATTTTTATCGCAGGAAGATTATGCTGAAAATATACTGTGTAGATTTAATATGGAGGACTGCAACCCTCATAACACACCAATGGTGACCAGACAAGTTCATAACAGAAATAAAATTTCTAACTCACAAACAGGAGAAAATGATAAAGATGAAATGATTAAAGAAGAAATACCTTATCGAGAAGCTATAAGAAGTTTAATGTATTTAGCCAATGCAACAAGACCTGACATTGCGTATTCAGTAAACTTCTTAGCTCGAAAACAACACCAACCAACTATTGAAAATTAGAAAGAAGTAAAGAGGATTTTTAGATATTTAAAAGGCAATCCAAATATTGGACTCATGTACAAGTCACTAAAAGAAGATTTAGAAGCATTCACAGATGCTAGTTTCAGAGACTGTGATGACTCAACCTCTACATCAGGATATATTATATATCTACATGGAGACACAGCGTCCTGGAGGAGTCATAAACAGACATATGTGACACTGTTTACATGTCAAGCCGAATATCTTGCAATGAGTGAATCATGTCAAGAACTGATCTCTCTTGATAAAGCCATCAGAAACATTATTGGCAAAACATTATTGCCTGGGATAATCTGGTGCGACAATAAATCAGCTGGAGACTGTACAAAGAAAGATGGCAGTCACAGATTGAAAATGTTCGACAAGCCTATCGAAGAAATTAAAGAAGAATTAAAAGAACGAGAAACAACTGGAAGCCGAAAACACATGGCAGATACACATGGGGACTACATAAAAGAATGCGTAGGACAAAAACATATTGATGTTCAGTAGATATCCACCAAGGAAAATGTTGCTGACATAATGACGAAGCCATTGCCATTAGAATCACATAAACACCTAAGAGATAAATTACTAGAGAGTAGTAATGAATAATTAAAGATGAAAATAACACAGGTAAAATTTTTTATGTTGCAGATAAAATAAAACAGGACTAAAGAGTGAAGATCAAACAATTACACACCATTAGGTGAATACGATGAAAATAATAAAGAGGCTATGATATTACTCCAACCGGAGATTAAGAAAGTTTTTGTTGTTGATGATTTGGACTGGGGGTTTTTAGTCGGTCGGCATTGACTTAAGCCAACCCGACATTACCCACAAGACGTTTCAATGAAGGAACTCTTGTGGGTGTCTTATTGAAGATTTTACCTCCTTGACAACCTGGCAACTTTGGGCATCCACCGAAGGGAGGGAGTGTTGAGTTTACACATGCTTCGACGTATGCTGAGAGTATATGTAATATTCTATTTTCCTCTTACTCTCTGCTTCTTACTATATGTCCTTGTCAAGACCTACCAGAGCCTGATTGGTCAGGGGAAGTCACGTGACTAGAGACGAAAAGCACTTCCAGGAATATTTCAAATTTCGAAGCTATGCGCGTGTAAATTAATTCATTGCTTTACTATATACAACCTACAGCTATTAGTCTGTATATTTGTTTGTTTTTCATTGTAATAAATAAAGAAGTGTAATAGATTTTATATAGAAATAAAGAGCAGAGAGTGGCCAAGTTAAATCTAAAACATAAGTGTTTTATTTGAAACCTTTTCGACGCCAAATTCAAGTAAAATCCAACAATTTTTAATTTCCATTAACAAAGTATCATTTTTAATTATAAATAAACTAAAGAATAAAAAATGTCCAATCATGGATGACGTAAATTTATTTCGTGAAAAAAATTCTTAATCAGTTCATTGATTATGATATATTGCGTAACTTCTCTCCACACTAATGACTAGGAGAAAAAAACTCAAAGGCATACATTTACTTGGTTTCAGGGAGGATACTTGTCTACAGGATCCTCTGCCCAGCAGCAGCCAGCCATGTCTTTCCAGATAACCCCACTTCCGAGCAGCACACCTTTATTGGTTTTTATAAATCCAAAATCCGGCGGACGTCAGGGTGAGCGTATGCTCCGGAAGTTCCAATACATTCTTAACCCCCGACAAGTGCATAATCTCGCGATCGGTGGACCCATGCAGGGTTTGCAGATGTTCAAGGATGTGGAGAACTTCAAGGTCATTTGCTGTGGAGGTGACGGAACCGTTGGATGGGTCCTAGAGACCATGGGTACGTTTCCGCCTATCTGTCGTATCGATAAATAGGCATTGATTTCATAAAAAATTTTTTGAAAATTACCCTTGGGTGGGTGTGGTGAGCCGAAAATTCAGAATCACGAGTTTCGGATTCTTACGCCGACGTTTTGACAACGACCTGATTGCCCTTTGTCCAAGGCTGAATTTATTTAAGAATAAAATTATTATACAATTAACAATTTTTTAACAGTTAATTAAAAAATTTTTTTAAATATAAATTACACCTTTTTTTAATTATTATAGGCATTGATTTCCGTCAATTACCATCAAACTTTTAACCGATTATTTTACGATAAAATTAAATGCATAGGCAGTATATTGAGATTATGAGTTTTTTAATATAAAACTGCCTAACGTGCTTTACCGAATAATTATATTATAATATCATTTAATTCGGAGCCGTTGAAGATATTTACACCTACAAATTAATAAGCGTGGAAGGTGTTTTTTTTTTTTTTTTTCAATACCATTGAGTTATGCCAAAGCATTATAATTGCCCATTCGATTTCATAATGAATATTAAGGGAGAGCTAAGTCAATAACCGCTTTACAATAATGTGTGCTTATAATGTGAGTCTGCAATGATGTGTTTACAATGACGCTAATGAAATTTAAGATCGTACCCAATGTAATATTTGCAATGCACGTGTCGGAATACCGAAATATTTATATAAAAATAATGTAAAAATACCGAAGCAGAATTTAAAAATTGGTCAGTTGAAATTTTAATAGGACGATGCGCTAAGGAAAAAAAAACCCATTACAGATCGAGTTCAATTTGAGCAGCAGCCGGCCGTTGCGGTTATTCCTCTTGGAACGGGAAATGATTTGGCCAGATGTTTGCGCTGGGGCGGTGGTTATGAAGGCGAAGCAATTCACAAGGTCTTAAAGGTAATACAGAGATTACACATACACATATTTTATTATCATAAAATACAAATGGTCTTTCCTGCCTTGCTTACCGCACTTTTTTTATCCCCTCTATTTATCACTTTTTTTTACATGAAAAGCGGACAATTTTTTGTAATAATTCAATTTAAATAAAATTTCTAGAGAATAAAGAATAATAATTGAGTTTTTATGGTGAAGTTTATGAGTTCAATCGTTACTTTAATGAGACAAATATTTAAAATAATAATGGACAATAAAATTGCAATTTCGACATGACTATAATGACTATATTTATGGTTTATCAATTACACTATTACTTTTTTCGTAAAGGAATCGATTTTTAAAAATTTATAATTTTTTTTCTTTTTAATTTTAAATAACTGATTTTACTTACGCATTACAAATTATATTTTAAACAAGATGAATTCAGCTAAAATTTATCGGGTCTCCCAAGTTTTTGGCATCAAAATATTAATTTTATCAATTACGATAAAAATATATATATGTATATATACAATAATAGAAAAAAAACTTGTTTCCCAAGACATAAAAGTTGTTGATTAAGCCTACGACAAGAGTAAATTCGTTTATTTCCGATGAATAGAAGCTTTGAACAAAGATAAGGTCATTAAAAGCTTCGAACAAAAAACTAAGAATAATTAATTTTAAATTACGACATTCTCATTGCACTTGCTGTTTATGAACGATGCAGAAAATCGAGAAAGCCACGCCGGTAATGATGGATCGATGGCAAATTGAAGTAGTGGATCAGTCGGACGAGAAGAAACCGAACCAAGACAGCATACCTTACAATATAATAAACAATTACTTCTCCGTGGGGGTGGACGCGGCGATTTGCGTCAAGTTTCATCTCGAACGCGAGAAAAATCCGCAAAAGTTCAACAGCCGAATGAAGAATAAATTGTGGTACTTCGAGTATGCCACCACCGAGCAATTCGCTGCGAGCTGTAAAAATCTCCACGAAGACCTTGAAATTATCGTAAGGGCATTAAATTACATTAAATTATTATTGATTAACCTTCCGAATTTAACAATAAATATTATATTATTGTTTTTTAAGGGGTCTACTATTGCCTCAATGGTGTGTGTACAGTTTCTTGTTTTTTTTTTTTTTTTTTAAATAAAATTATATCTTAAAACCTACACTAACAGGTCAATGGTTGTAAAACTACGTAAAAACTTGTTTTACTTTTCTTTCCTTGTACTATTATCTTAAAAATTGTATCATTACTTTAATGGTCGTGTCATTTTTATTGCTGCTGTTTTATATAAGATTCAATGACCTTAGGTTGACGAGCTGTAATATTTCATTAAATTTCAATTGTTATTTTACATGATGATTAACGGCTACGGGAATATTTATTTAAAATTTGAACTACAGTTAAGATATCACAAAATTTATTGCAAATTAATTTCGAACATTGGTTACGTGCATGACTTAACTAATAAATCATTTTTTTATTAATATTTCAATAGCAAGTAAAACGGGTTATCTATTAATATAAAATTAATAAAAAAAATAGTTGTCATTATATTGGATTATAATATGTGTTATTGATCAATCGAATTTTAATGATTTAATACAATCATTTCTGCATATTATAAACCTTGGTAAACGCAAACGTTATTCCCTCGCATAATTCAAAATGTTAGTTGCAACTAATAAATGCTAATAAATCGAGTAAACGAATAAAATTAAGCAACAAAGATTTAAAAAAAAAGTCATTTGAAAAATGAGATACATAAAAATCAATGTACCAGTAAAAGAAAAGAGTTTAAAAATCAAAAATAAATATCGGTGTCACGGTGGAACATGGATCGACAAGATACAGATACCATGAATACCATAAAAATGCCAAAACTCTCGAATTCTCTAAGAGGAATTCTCGATTGTTTTAGTGTGATGGCGTTCCTCTGGATTTAGCGCACGGTCCATCGCTCCAGGGTGTCGCCCTGCTAAACATTCCGTTCACTCACGGAGGTTCGAACCTTTGGGGAGAACATCATACTCGACATCGACTAGGAAAGCGGAAAAAACGCCCCGACAAGGAACTCAGCACCAGCAGCTTCAATTCGGTCGATCTCACAGTTGCGATACAAGGTGATTGATTAAAAACTCCTGATTAATCTCCTGTAGCAAATGAATAAAATAAAAACGAACCAAATACTTTTATTTATCTTAAGTACAATATTTGTTTATTAAAAAGGGTTAATTTTGATATGCGCAATATGCTTTCCTATTTTAAAGTACAATAATAGATGAATAAGCGATGTTTATATTTTCAGGTAAGTTGACGAAATCAAAGGAAAAAAGTGTCCTTACGAATTATTTCTTCTATCATATACTTATATATGTACATACATGTATATATATATATATATATATATATATATAAGCATATAATCTTTTGGGCCTTGAGCCACCTTGGGAAATCCCTCCCTCTGCTCCGATGCACGACGGAGACTTGAAATCGTTCTTCGCCCTTCTCGTCTCCTCTCTTTGGAAAATAATTCCGGGTCGTGCGTCGGGCACCCCGGAATCCAAAACTCAATAAACCAATCAAACTTTGCCCTGACCATCTTCTTATGGCAGTATCTGACAAACAAGACTACAAACAATTGTCGGGCATCCCCGACTACCCAAAGTCCCGCCTTACTTGTTACACAAGGTTATTCTTTTATCTTTTTTTTTCCAATTTTTTTTCAACGAGTTTGATAAACATTCCTTTTACCCAAGCTGTTACAGTGTTTTATTTTCTTTAAAACTCACTCTACAATAATATTTTTATGTTTGTGTTTACGGTTTGCTACATACAATTCTCACTAGAAACAATTTTTCAATAAAAATTATTGTTGCACACAATTTTCGGACAGCAAGTTTATGACTTATAAACATCTGTTGTAGACTCGGGACCTCGGATACTAATATATCCGATATTAACAACATTCCCATACTTATTTAACTGAATGAAGTGGAACTCTCGAATGATATTGCTTGTTGTTAATACAGACAATAATATTTTAATAAACACGATGATTGTCTCCTTCATATTGTAATTAATTAAACTACACTTGATGGTCTACACTTCAAATGGTCTTTTTATTTTATATACATCTAAATAATGATTGATTAAAAAATTTATTCGTGTCAAATATTCCTAATCTCTTGCCTTGATTAAAGGAGGGTGATCGATAAGAACTGTGAAAATTGATAATCTCACCTGTGCTTTTAAAATTATGATTTTCAAATACTAAAAATACGGATTAAAGCAGCCAATATTAATGCTTGTGTGGTAATTTTAGACATAGGAGATAACCTGATAGAAGTGATTGGCCTTGAAAATTGTTTGCACATGGGCCAAGTAAAAACTGGACTTCGAGCGTCGGGCAGGCGATTGGCCCAGTGCAGTAGCGTTCAGATTACAACTTCGAAACGATTTCCCATGCAGATCGACGGCGAACCCTGGATGCAAGGCCCATGCACTGTAATTAAATTTATTTTGATTAAGTTTACGACATTAAGTGCTAATGCTTTAGATTTTTCATAAGTAATGAATCCTGAAAGCATTTCTTGTAGTAAATGATACATGCTCAAACTTATTGTGTTGTCAAAGAAACTATTATACTCCAACTTCTATTCAACATTTAATTATTTATTTTTCATTCTTTTAAGCTTTGGCATCACCAGCAAATAATTGATCAAATAAATTTAGCTTAAATATATTTTTTAACCAATACATCCCACTTCAATTTCATTTGACATTTGCACATTTGTTTACATTTTCTCGCTAAATATCATTACAGATTAACATCACCCATAAAAATCAAGTGCCGATGCTAATGGCTCCACCGCAAGAAAAACGAAAAGGCTTCTTCCGCTTCCTCAAAAGATGAACTTCCTGCTGAATAAAAAAATGTATACCTACGGGGTATATGTATACGTAAATATGTGCATATTTGCAAAAATATAATTATTTCCTACCTCCGTCTAGTCTAACAGTTTTAACTACACTACATTTTTAATTTTTCAATCCGTCTTTAAGAAAATGCGACTGATTATAATGCATAGTAGGTTCACAAAAAATTACAATTCATTTATTTTTGTTGCAAAGAATTATATTAACTTATAAAGAATTTTCATTAATTTCATAACAAAAATTATAATACAATATGATAATTTTAAAAGAAGTTTTACTTATATGCGATGTATAAAATATGCGATCATACATTTAAAAATTTTAAGTACAATTGATTTGATCTTTTGAAACAAACACCAAAATTAACTGAAAGAGAAAATTATTTATTGGTTATCGATTAATTAATCCGAAAATGTTATGTTGAATGAATGATTCGACACGTTGTTGATATATTATTGTGTACAGTATTTTCAAAATTAAAATTATAATGCGATTACTGTCGCGCAAATTCAGCGTTAAACTGTAGATTATGAAATTAAATAGAACGCGTATTAACCTTTATAATACATATTAAATTAAGAAAATAAATTATTAGTGAAAAATAAATCATATGTATTCACAATCGTGATAATTAGCTTATAATTGAATCAAATTTTAGTCAAATTTAGCCGTCGCCTCATTCATTGGTTTTTTAAACATGCATAATTCTTACAAAATAGTATGAATTTATTATGTATATTATGTATTGTGAACTTCATATTCTACACATGCGCGCGCACACACACACTCATACATATTTATTTAAGCTGAAAAATATCGATTACAAAGGCAATTTTGTGCGACACTAGCGTCTTCCCATGGGAATAAAAATTGTATATAATTATTAAATTATTTACTATACATTAAACATATATGTGTAAAATATTATACTTGTATATAATTAAAAAATTTACGATTCATCTGTAGTATCTGTCCGAGCCATGCAGAATTTGTGTATCATTTTTTGAATAAAAATAACGGTAGTTCTCAAAAAATGAGAATCAAATGAAATTATATACACAGTGTATAATTATATAAAGTATATATTACTAAATAATAATGTATAAATATAATTGCCAATTTAAATAGATACTGTTCAAGTCAAATGCAAGTAGATCGTGATATACGATAGATCGTGACTGCTACAATTGTAACTAATATTAAGATCTGATAATAATAACAAGATCATGAATATACCGATTAAAATAATAGAATACAAATAGATTATTAAATTATAAATATTAAGTTTTATAAAAGTAACTGTCCTAATTCAATATAAAGAAATAATATTAGCAAGCGTTTTATTATATTTCGATGAAAAATATTTTAAAGCTTTTGCAGTTTCTAGAGTGAGATTACAATCAACTAATCCTTTAAAAATCTCTCTTGCTTTTAATTACATTGAAATTCATAATACCCGAAATGCTTTAACAAAGAGGCTGGTGAAGATCGAAAATGCTCAAATTTTGAATTTAATTTGTAAGCTTTTAGTCCTTTAAAACCGTTGCATATATAATTTTAATGTTAAGATTTATTATATAAATGGCAATCGAATATGATTTTATTATTAAATAATATATTTTTTACTTAATATAAAAGCAATATTTTCTAAGCACATCAGTGATTTAAAAATAATTCTTGTTTTATATTTATGTTTCGACTCTAATGATTTTATATGGTGTGTTGTAATATAAAAAAAAAAAAAATATCTCAAAAAAAAAAATACTTCAATTATATAGTAAATTTCAGCATTTTATTTATGAATAAATCATAATATATTTTGAATGTGAAATAAGAATCTTTAATTATTTTATTTCAACTTGCATTATAAAAATAATATTAACATTCTGATATATGTATCCAACAACAAATGGAACTATTTGTATTAATTATATATTACAACACAAATTGATCAATGTAATATAAATTTATCATATATCTTCATTTTGTGAGGGTCCTCTCAAACAATATTTCCTACAATTATAATTTAATAGAAGCTTTAGAGCTTGTCATGTGTGATAAACACAAGTATGGACCACGAAACCATAATAAAAATTTCCGTCCGCTTCTTACTAAAGTGAAAATATCTAATTAACTTATAGTTAAACTGCTTTCTTCTTTAAAAATCAATTATTTTTAAAATAATAATATAGAAAATAAAAAAAAAATAAATTTAATTTGTTTCTGGGCACTCAAAAATTCCCACAAAATATTCGGTAACAGAATAAAAGATTTTTATTTGCATAAATAATTAAGTTGTGTATGTTAAATGATCTCAATTTAAAAAAAAAAAAAAAAAATTAAGAATATTTACATGTAGTTTTGCGTCTGTCATCTGTATTACATTAAATGTACATTTAGTATTTATTTATTCATATATTATAATGACAGCTTGAAATTATTGTATCTGGCCGGGACCATTTTGTATAAATAAAATAATGTAACTTCTATAACCAATGTGAATTCTTGAAATCGTAATATTACTTATTTTTTATTTTACTATGCAGATATTAAATAAAAATAATAGTTAAATATGAAAAATTTTACTTTAATAGATTTTTAAATTAGAAATTAAAAATAACTTAAAATTTAGATTAATTGAAATATTACGCTTATTTAAAATTATACACTTGATAAATATAAAAAAAATATTGTGATCAGTGTATATGTACATATATGTATAAGGATGCGCGCGCGCGAGAGTGTGTGTGTGTGTGCATGTCTGTACGATATATTATTCGTGATATGTTTACGAGTGCTTATGTCAGATCACGGGTGGGTGTAACTGAACATGTATAATATATAATGTAAATTATATCAGATTATTATTAAATTATAATATATAATATAAATTGTTTACCGTCAAAAGTAGTAATATGTAGTAAATAAATAAATACCAATATTTCTTAGTGTAAACAACAAACAATGAAAGGGATCGCGCTACGCCTTTAAGATGCCTCGCAAATCCTTAACTTATAAATTATTAAATTTTATTTACCATTAATTTACTCATTTTTATTTTTATTTTTAATTTACTCCATGGCTTGGTGTACTTTTCTACACAATGGTTCTGAAAAATACAAATATACATATAACAAAAATTATGAAATATTTTTCCAAATTTCAAACAATATTTTTAATCATAATATTTTAACAAAAGACAAATGAAAAATATAATATAATTATACTCAAGCGTAATTATTATCATTAAAAATATAAAAATTTATCCAAATAATTTAAAACAATATTGAACGTATCGCAAAAAGATGCAATACAACAATGAAATTATTTAAATAAATTTCAGATCCAGGTAAGGTGCGGTGTGAATAAAACCAAGTTATTCAATTATTTTTCCCCGACGTTTCGACATCCCTTGCCCTTATCGAGGCTAATTTTACATTACAAGAATGAATTGATATTAAACGAAGTATTAGTGGTAACGTTACAGTTGGGATTACCTTGTTGAAACGTCGGCGAAAAAATAATTGAATAGTTTAGTTTTATTCACACCGCACCTCACTTGAATCTGAAATTTATTTAAATAAACAAGATGGAAGGTGCTTCAAATCTAATTTTACAACAATGAAATTATTTATCAAAATTTACATATATATTAAAAATTATATATTAATCATTGTATCTTACAAGCATTATAAAAGAATATTTAAAACTTTTAATATTGCATAAATTTACTGCCATGCTTTACTTTGAATCTGCATATGTTGCATTTGACCACAACTGCCATTTTTAAAAGTTTAGAGATGTACACTAATCAATCAAAAACACGTTTATAGGAGAAATTATTTATGAGATATAATATATAAAATTATCGCATAATTATAAAAAATATAAATAATACTAAATATAAAAGTATGTTAAAAATGATTATTTCATTTTATTGTTATTTTATTATTTACTATACTTTTTGACGGCTAAGATCGTATGTTGTTTCTGATTAGTAATTCTAATTGAATGTCAAAAAATGTAAATTACCTCTGTCAAATACCAATAAAAATATTAAACTTTTAAAGTTTTAATTTGAGTCATTACATACAACAAAATCTCCAAAACTTTTTATTTAATCATTTATATGCATATTTTTACTATTTGTTTGATTTAATAAATATTGATTTTACTAATTAATTGAAATAAACTAAACCGTTTGATATAAATTTTTATTTATTTACTTAGATAAACAAAAATCTAAATTGGTAGAATATTGAATTAAAAAGTCATAATACAATAATAATATGATTTATAAATGTTTTTATTGTAGCTGAAATTTATGATGAAATTAAGGAAAGTTCAAATAATTTAATTTGTCTAAATCTTTGAGATTCTGTATTTCAAAGTAACAATTGATTTGTAAAAATTCAATTATTAGTCTGTATAAAGTCTTTGTAGTTTCAATAACTATTTAGTGCGAAAGTACTATTCGTAAAATTTGCTTTAAAATATATAACAATCCAATTCACGAGGAATTAAATAGATATCACCATTTTTATCAATGTCTTTATCAAAAATTAGCATCAAAAATTACCAAAATATTAATTTAATACTTAAGTCGATTATTCCAAAAATTCATTTATACCTTGAAACTGTTCCATAATAATTTAGTGAATAAAAACAAATTTTTACATTAATGGAGGAGGGATGAACTTTCCATCAGATTCGCCTCCTGGGGCGCCAGGATTCATTCGCGAGGGTGTACGGACAGGTGAATCAGACGCAGGATTCGGAAAATACAGTAAACCTCTGGGAACGGCGTTCCTTTAAAGTAACAAAAGCTATCCCGCTTACTTATGGCAAATTTCCCTTATAATTTACATATGTCGCGATACAGAGTCTAGTATATAATATATATAGTATATAATATATAGAATATGATATATATAAGTAGTACTTGCGGCTAGAACGCGGGGATCGTTGATTACTCAGAAGATTCTACAGAAGATTTATCAACGCTTATTTTCTAACTCTCTAAAACTAAATATTGATATTTATTTATAAGCGGTGAAGGAGAGATACATTTTTAAAAAATCGGTCAAATAATTTATTTATATGTACATACATGTATGTGTATGGGAACAAGGGCTTAGTATTTATTTAAACATATTAAAAAAGTATACTCATATTTATTCATATATTAAATAGAAATTTTATTTTAAAATCTTTATAAATGTGAATTTCAACAAAATAAATATTTAATTTTTATAAAAACCTGTTTAATGAAATGCATATAAGCATAAGTATTATTACTCTCCAATACATGTATAAGTAATTAACGTTAATTAATTAATGTTTATATAGCTTCAACGTGAAATATATAATTTTTTTAGGTGAAAAATTTTTATTTATGATTAATGAAATATAAATACATTTAGAATTTTTTTATTTTTATATAAATTTCATAAATACCTGTGTTTCTAAGGAATTCGTTAGACAACTCGAAATACTGTTTGAATTGCTTAATTACTTGAATAATGTAATATATACTTTAATTGAAAATTTAAAAAAATTTATTCAAACTTCGAAAATACGCTTGTATAATATATAAGTAAAAATTGTACATTATTTCTCTCCTGTATGCAAGTCATTATTTATAGAAGAGTGAAATTTATGTTTACTACTAGCGAGTCTGTAATTCATATTCAATATAAAGAATAATACAATTATTTTATATTATTAATATAAATATAATGATAAAAATATTTTCGTTGCATGTCCTTAAAAAAATTTTTTTTTCTCTTTCCAATATTTTTTTCGCAGTTTACGTATTAATATGTTATTAAAATTATTAATAATATATTTAAATTTGAAAACAAAAATATAGATATATAGATAATCAAAAGCATTTTTATCGTTGAATAATCATAGGATTCAAATTCATTTTTATCAATTAAGGTGGTCAACCATATCGTCGTACTTAAAAAAAAAAAAAAAAAAAAAAAAAAAAAAAAAAAAAAAAAAACATGAAGGTCATATTAAAAAGTAAATGAACTACAAAGTATACAGATTTAATATTAAGAATAAGTTTTATTTAAAGAAAAATGAAACAATAATAAAGTGGACTGTATTTATGAACGTCGTGTCTTTTACAGAAATATTCGTGATATAAGAAAGAAATAATAAATCAATATTGAAAATAAATATTTATGAATATTTAATTACTAAAGGGTACAACAGTTACGAAATATTCTCACTATTAAATATATAAAATGAACTGTAAAGACGGAAGAAATTTTTATTTATTATATTGCAAAATATATTGAACAATATACAAAGTGTAATAGAAATAAAATTAACACAGACCTACGTTCATTTTATTTGTTACAATAATCTTTTTTTATTGAAATTGATAAACTATTCCTCGCACAAACATTGAATACTAACGGAAGTAATGTAGTGTAAATGAAAATTGCAAATAATACATTATTTTGAGTAAAATATTTAACACCTTTTTGGAAATATAAATAAATATTATAAAAAAAAAAAAAAAATATTAAATTGAATTTGTTATACAAGCTGTAATATGGATAAATTGCATTTCTTATTAATGTTTTACTCGGGTTTATTGGTGGCTTATATGAGTTCTTTTTTTCGCAGATCTTTCACACCTTCAATGAGACTTTTAATTTAATATGAAATAAATATTTTTTTTAAAATAAAAATAAATCTCAAGGCTTAAATACGAGCAAACCTCACCTATCGTATACATAACAACTAGTAAACTGGTCAATAAAACTCTAGTTTGTTGTTTCTCTGGAAAGTCGCAGCGACGTTCTTTATTCCAAAAGTAAAATGGAAAAAAACTCACGAAAGAAAAGCCGTTGGCTGAAGTAATAGCTGCTGCTGAAGTTTTAAACGTGTGAAGTTTTAAAATTAAGTTTATTTCCTCTGAGTCTTCAAGAGCTCAGTAGAATATATTTACATCGAAAGGGCTTCACAATTCCATTCAATCTAAAATAATGCCAATTATTAAACGAGTCCCAAAGTGCAAAGATGCATCAAATTTCGCACCAATAAATAATAATAATAAATTTCAAGAGAAAAAACAAGTTGCCCGTAAACCAGCATATTATTTTAATATAATAATTTAATTAATTTAATATAATTTTTATTTCTGCGCGAAACATAATAATAATAATAACAATAATAATAATAATAATAATAATAATAATAATAAATACCTCAAAGTTACCCTCGAAACAAACCACCGTTTGCCAACTGAAAAAACAATACACCCCCCCCATTTTTTTGCCCAAAAAACTCGCCGCGGGCTAAATACTAATGAAAATCAGTTGTTTTGTAATTTTGTTTGGATTACATTATGTGGTGTGCAGCCACCTGGTGGTCATTGCCTAGAGTGGTTTTCGCGATCACGTCATCTCTCGGTAACAATTAGCAAACCAATTCCCCACGACCGAGCTAACCTTCCCTTTCACCCAAGGAAGACGCAAAATACGCGTTTTATAGTTTCTAACTTTTTTCTCGTTTACCATCGTCTATCACGAAAATCCTCAAGTGCGTTTTTTAGTTGTAGCACTCGTATTTTAATCCTGTATTAGCCGCCAATAATGCAGAGCTAAAGAATTGATACTCCAAGGGAGGGGACGGCGGATTTCTAATTAAATAGAAGACGCAGTCAAGGCTAATACCAGTAATAAAAACAGAGAATATATATGCCCGAGGTAAAGAACAAAGTATCGTTTAGTTGTATTTTGTAGTATTCCGAGAAGAGGCACAGCATTTTTCTTTAAAGATTTAAGCCCACTGTTAGGGGCCGGTGCGTTATGAGGTTATGTCGTTCCTCTAATTATTATTCATTTAAAAAAATTCACAAGAACTATTGAAATTTAAATTTTTAATAAAAACCATTAACCAAAAATATTTTAGATCGTTCGAAAAACGCTGACAACATGATCAAAAACGGGGAAGATAACATGCGACAGACTGTGTAAGTTTAATTTTCTCGCAAATTTTCCATTTTCTTTGTTTTACAATGACATGTTTTGTGAAATTATAATGACATTTTCATTATTTTGACGTTAACGTTTAATGCACGTTTATTATCCAGTGTACCTTGTATTATTTTATCTGATAAAATCAATGGTTCTATTTTATATTATACATGGCATTCTTATAAAAAATTATTTTAATTTGAAAGATTTATAACTACATACATTTTTTTGTTACTTAATACTGCGTAATCTACACATTTAGCAAACATATATTTTTTTAAATTTTCTTTTTATAATTTAATAAAATTTATGTTTAATATTTTTTTAAATATTTATAAATTAAGGGAATTTACTGGTCGAGAGGATCAGCTTACTGCTGAAATTGTAAGTACTAATGTTGTCATAGTACCTTCACCAGGAGGACACAATCATGGAAGTTCTAAAGTAAAGTTAAAAAATATCGTTGACTTTACTTGGGAACATCGTTATTATGTTGGTCAATTATTGGCAGTTCACATGTCTGGAAAATATCTTGCTTATGGTATAAAAGGTAAATAAAAAAAATAATTAAGAATTTTTTTTTAAAAATTTTCTTTTGATATCTTTGAATTTATTATGAAGCTGGAAATGGAAATGGTGTAGTACGAGTTGTAAATAAAGAATTAGAACAAAGGACTCTTATAAGAGGGATGCGAGGTCTTATACAAGATCTTGCATTTGCTCATGTTGATAATCCTATTTTGGCTTGTGTTGATTATACTGGAAGCCTATTTGTATATGCAATTGAAGCTGTGAATACAGAACTATCTTGTAGTCTAGTTCTACAAGTAGGAGCAGATGATGCTTCACCAATGAATCATAGAGTCATATGGTGTCCATATATTCCCGAAGAAGAAGTTAATGATGAAGAAGAAGTTTCAAAATTACTTGTCCTTACACGTGGATCAAAGGTAGAACTATGGTCAATAGCTTCTGCTTCTCGACTATTCAATACACCTATAAAGGTAAATTATGAAAATGAATTTATTTGGAAAATTATTGAATTACAAAATATTTATTTTTAAGTTAATTTTTAACATGAATTAAGGCATAAACTCGTATTGATTGTGATTGTATAGGCTACAGATCCAGAAATAAAAGAAAATAATGTCATGCTTGAAATCTTTCAACATTCGGGTAACATTGTAGAAGCAACATTTAGCCCCGATGGTACAGCTCTTGCAACAGCAAGCTCAGATGGTGAGGTTAAATTTTTCCAAGTTTATTTACATGGATCAAGTGGGCAGCAAGCACCTCGATGTTTACATCAATGGAGGCCACATGATGGACGCCCAATATCTTCATTATTTTTTCTTGATGATCACAAACATCATCATTCTGAGTAAATATTTCAAAATAATTATATATAATATTAAATTATATTGAAAATGTGTTTTGAAAATTTTTTGTTAAAAAATCATTCTCAAAATAAAAAAGTTAATCTGTACCATGTCTTAATTTTAATATTATTAATTAAAATAAAAAAGGTTAAATCTAAAAAATAAATAATTTTTCAAGTATTTGTAATTGAATTGCATTTATTTTAAATTAAAATAATTTATATTTGATAATGCACTTCAATAAAGTAAATTTTTTAATCTATTAATTGAAGATACCATTTTTTAAATTTTCATGTACTTTTATATCAATTAAATATTATTAATAAATCTATTTATTTTTCTTTCTTTAATTTTATAGTACCCAATTTTGGAGGTTTGCTGTAACAGGCTGTGAAAATAATTCAGAATTAAAAGTTTGGTCCTGTGAATTATGGACTTGTTTACAAACTATTAAATTTGCACCGATGCCTACTACACAAAAAACTCCTGTGTTAAAAGCTAGATTAGATCTTGCTGCGGGTTATTTGCTTCTTTCAGATATTTTTAATAAAGTTTTGTATATATTAAGTATTACAAAAGACAGTGATGAAGCAGTAGCCTTTATAAATACAGTATCTGAGTTTCCATTGCCATATCCTATCTTAAGCTTTGCAATAGTTGATGCTGGTCAGAGGCGCCTAAGGCCTACTAGCGAATCATTAGAAGATTTATGCCCTGGTGATGATGAAAATGAAGATCAGCTTGTAATAAGAATGTATCTTGTTCAACCAAAGTCACTACAAGAATGTCATATTGCATTTAGGTCTCCTATGGTGATGAATGGTAATTGTCTCATGGATACATTGACACATGATTCATTGGACTATCCTGAAGACTTACCTGATATTGGAACAGTTAATCATAATGGTATTATTGATGAAGGTAAAAAGAAAATTATTCTATAAAATTATTAATCTTATTTATTACATAATACTAAAAATTGAAAATATTTTTTTTAATTTCATAAATGAAAGTAAATATTTGGTTTTAAAGAAGGATAAGATTTATAGAACTATGAAAAATAAAATGTTACAGATTTGAAACTATGATTGGAATAAGTCATACTCAAATTTTATCAACATTTTGAAGTATTTCTAAGTCGAAAATATTTATTTGATTATATTTAATGTAGTACAATATTATTTTTTGTAATTTATTCATATATTATGCAATAAAAATATAAATATCAATGTTTTAATTAATTCCATAACTAAATATTATTTTTATGATTGATTATAGATATTGAATATTCGGCTTTATTCTGTGTATTTTTTATATCTACATAATAGTTCAAAAACTAATACAATAAAATTATTTTTAACTTAAAATTGTATGAAAATAATTATTTTTTAACTATAAATTGAATTTAAAATTTAATATGTAATCTTATATTATTATTTATAATAAACTTAAATTATTGCATGAAATTTTTAAACAATAAATTTTACTAGGTCAAAATGGGGTAGATGCAAACATTACTGAGACAGTTGAATTAACATCCAATCATAATTCTGGATTGAATCTTATGACACCCGATGCTTTTAGCTCACCAGCAAAAAAAGAAAATATATTAGATTCTAAATCATCTAGTCCACAGCTTGGAAATATAGAATCTGCAAGTCCTTCTATTGCACATACTGTACAAACGCTAAATGCAGCAGATCAACCACTAGCCACTAGTAGGCTTAAAGATCTTGTTGCTCCACCTAGTGGTGGTAGTAGCCCTTCAAGAGAAGTTTGTGAAATTTTGTCACTTGCAGAACCTGAAGAAAATGAGTCTGAAGTCAAAGCTGAACCAACTGCAACAACAAATGAAGATTGGTCTCAGATACCAATGTGTAAATATTTAATTAAATTATTTTCAAAAATAGATTTTAAATAAATTAAATCAATGCTTTTGTATTTTTTTGTTAAGCTTTAACAAACTTTATAACAGACTTATATATCTAGTAATTTAGTATTAAAGATACAATTAAATATTAAGAAATAAATTTTAATTGTGATTTTACCTATTTTAATATTACATAAAATTCAAATAGGTTTTCTATTGTTTTTAAAAAATTTTCTACACAAAAAAAATAAAATATTTTTCCAGTTCTATTTCAAAACATTTCCCTCATCGTAATTTAGTAATAAAATTTAAAAATGATATAAAGGTATTAAAATTCATAATTCAACTATTTGTTTTACCTGTATAAATATATTACTAATAAAAAAAATTATTGAATGTTTGTTTTAAATATTAATGAAATAAATTTATTTATGTGTAAATACAAATATTATTTATAGGTTTAATAAAAGATGCATTCCATGCTATGCAAGAACAAGGAAAAGAAGATATTACTAATGAAAAATTACACATAAAGAAAGAAACCTCTCCATCGTTAGTAGATACAGAAGATACTCAAACAAAATGGAATTTATCCAACCAAATGTATGCAGTGACAAATAAACTTGACTCACTTCTCGAGATCGTCCAGGATCAACAACAAGAACTCAGTGAACTAAGAGTCGAGGTAATGCCAATTATTTTTTTGCCCCATTTAAGGAATTTGGCCATGCTGTAAAATTTACAATGTTGATGAAACTTCTTTTGTCTCAGGAAAATAGCATATAAATAAAAATTTGATTAAAAATTAAAATTATAAAATTACAATACTATTCATAAGTTTTCATAGATAAAACGTGTTTTTATTAAAACTATTTTTCCAAATTCTGTAAGGTATACATATTTTGAGTTATCATTTAAATTCATTACTTTTATAATAAAAAAAAATATTTTTTTTTACAATTTAATATATTAAGTATTGCTAAATATCGAAATAATAATTCTTATAAAATTTATACTCATATATAATATTTTTATATATAATATAGACATAATTAATAAAAACCTAAATATAGAAATTGTAATTCACGAGCATATAAAAACTTAATATATGTATGGTATATATTTTAAAAATTTATATTTCACTGTACCAAAAATTATTTTCTTTAAATTTGAAATTTTATATCATAATTATAAGGTAGAGGTCACTAATTGTAATTTTTAAAAATTAAATATTTAATTATAGAAAAATGAAACTAAATAAAATAATGTATGAAATATTTCAATAAAATTAAAAAAACATCCAAATTAAACATACTCAACTTTTTGTTTTAAATTAAACAAAATTTTTATTTTTAAAGGTAACACGACTTCGTCAAGAAACTCCATTAGCAAATCGTGTCGAATCTGCGCTCGCAAAAGCTGCACAGCAACAAACCACAAATATAGAACTGTCACTACTAAACCAAACATCTCGACAACATGAATTTTTAAAAAACTTAGAGATTACCATAAAAAAAGAGATTGAATTGACAATACCAAGGGTAGTCGATAAATTTATAGAACCATTAAAAATGCAACTAAGATTAGATGCTACTCAGATTGATCGAATAGTTCAAGAAAATTTGATGAAACTTATTGGTGGATCGAAAGTACAAGATGCAATTGCGGCAGCCGCACAAAGTGCCGCTAAACCTGCCTTGGAACAGGCCTTTAAAGAGGTTTTCACAGGTATCCTTTTACCGGGTATGGAAAAAGCTTGCCAGAATATGTTTAAACAAGTACAAGATGCTTTTCTCATTGGTACACGGGAATGTAAGTTTGAGATGTACATATATTATATTAAATGTAGATACTATTTTTAGTTAGTATTATTATATCGAAGATTCTATATCATTTCAAAAATAATAGTCAAGAGTATCTGAATATTTTTATTATATTAAATTTTAAATTTTCTGTATGTGAACATAACATGTACTTTCATAAAATTAAAAGGTGCCTTAAATAATTTAGAATTTCTTTTCACTCAAAAAGTTATCATTTGGTATTATTGTTTATTTAATAATTAATTGCAAATTGTGCAAATTAATTAATCTTATGTAACTAATAAAATATTTAATTACCTGTCTGTAAATATTGTAAATATGTAAATAAATGGTTTATGTCATTAAAAAAAAATTTATATCTACTTTAAATGCTTTATTTTTTAATAATATATATTGTAGTAATTATAGTTTTAGTTTTAATAATAGTTTATTTTATAACAAACATTTATTTTTTAGATCTTCAAAATGTAGATTCCATTATGGATAAGCAGTACCAACGTCAAAATAAACAACAAAGTGAAGCTTTGGCTACTGCAGTTCGGGAAGAAATGCAGAATGAATTTACTCGAGGATTATCAATGATGCAGGAGCATACTATACGAAGTGTTCGAGATTCTGTGAGAGAGAACTTTACTCAGCATATGTCAGATATTTCTGGTATCCGGTAAGAAGTAGTAAAATAAAATTATACTGTCTCGTAGATTATTATAAATCAGTTTTATTATAATGTTGATAATATATCTTTTTGAAATTGTTGCACTTCCGTCACTGCTTAAATAAATATTACTATACATTCATCTTTTCAATGTAAATTATATAAAATATATAGAATTAATATTAATTTAAATGAATTAATTATGAATCTTTATATATTTGCAATTGGTTCCAACGCGAATAAAAGAATGACATTGGCTAATATTCTACAGAAAATTAAATCCCTACAATGCTGAAAAAATTCATTTTTTGAAAATTCCATGGGAACATTTAAAATATGCATTATTTTATTGAAGTGTTAAAACGTTAAAATTTAACATTATTCTCATTTCTCATAATTCACCACTAAAATAATTATAAAATAAAATTACAGCTCAAGAGCAACTACTCCTGGGCTGCCAGGTTCGACTCCGGTAGATGCCCAGGCGCGAGTTATGTCACTTCTCCAGCGAGGCCAACTTAACGCAGCCTTTCAGCAGGCGCTGAGTGCGAGTGACCTGGGCTTAGTCGTACTCGTTTGCGAGAACACGGATCCTGCGCGGGTGTTTTCTTGCTCAATGGGTCCAGGACAAGGCTCGAGATGTGTATTACAACAACCGGTGCTGTTGTCGCTCGTTCAGCAACTCTCAGCGAATTTGGGACATAGGACTGAATTAAAACATAGGTTAATAACTTAACTTGTTTAAATACATCTTACGTCTTATTAGCAATTATATTAAGATGATTACATATTTCTTCAAGAGAACGTTTTCCATATGAGTTTAATAAAACTATTCATGCACAAATAAATATTTGATAAACCATACAAATTTAAAAAAAAAAAAATTTAATTTACAATTTATAAATAGAAACTTTATAATAAAAAATTAGTAATTTATTTAACATAAGACTTAATTTCTTTTAATAATCACTTTAATTTTATGGAAATAATTTTTTAAATTCAATCTGTATTTTATTTGTTTTGTAATACTTTTAGATAATTACATCTTCTTTATATTTTATAAATTTAACTCTTTACTTTATAACAAATACAGCTACTAGAGAATTTAATTTATTATCAAGTATCAATAAAATATTTCTATTTTATACTAGATGGTTGGAAGAAGCTGTTATTAGCTTAGACCCCAGTGATCCAGTTACTCGAGAACATATGGTTAATGTATTAATAACATTACAAAGTCAAGTAGCTGCTTTTATTTCGGCAAATCTAAATCATCGGTCAGTAAGAAGATTGAAAATGGTTGCAATGGCTGCTCAAGCTCTTTTGAAGCCTTCATAAGCTTTTTTGATATTATAGACACTATACATAATAGAGATTTTTCATTTTGCGATAAGTTCTCGAAGTATATAATAGTTTATACGTATTTGTCACATGTAAGACTGGAGATATGTTTTATTTAAGAGTACATTATCATCAATGTATATATGATATTGATGTTTAATATTTTATAAAGCAAAAGAAAACTATTTATCATTACAGATTTATGTAAAATTATAGTTTAGAACTATTTATTTCTCTATTTTAGAGAAATTTGAATTTGATGAAAAATGTACATTAAAATAATTCTCCTGAATTAAAATTTTTTATTATTTTACAAATTAGTTCGTTTAAAAAAAAAAAAAATATTTTTTATTGACTAGTTTTTGAAAATTTGTATTTCTAAATTTTGTTTAGTTAACCCTTCCCTTATTAGATAAAATTTCATTTCATAAAGTGATAATAAAATTAAGATCAACAACGTTTTAGATTAATATATAAAATCAAAGTTAAAAATACTTTATTCTTATCAATAGAACAAACTATCATAATAAAAAAGTAAAATCTTTTTCATATATTTTTGTATATTTATTTAATATTTACAATCAAAATTTAAAGCAAGCATCATTTTCCTTTCTATAAATTATTAAGTAATTTTAAGAACTTCCTTTACATGAGCAGGTAACTTTATTCGTTTTCTTTTTTTTATTTTGCCAGTATCATTAACTATCCTTATACTGGAATTTGTATTTGAAGTACCTTCTTTTTTCTTCTTCTTTTTACAACTTAATGGATTAGGTCCATTCTTTTTACGTTTTTTCTTCATTATTGGAACATTAGTTTCTAAACCAGATTGCTCTTTTAATATCTTTAATGTTTCTTCTTGAAAACTAGTCATTATTTTACTACGTGTTTGTTGGGCAAATTCACGACTTTTTTGAGATGGAGCTTCAAGAGTTGGTGCCTTACCATGCAAATACATAATTGGAACTCCTGTTATATGTCTTAATTGATCTTGAAGTAGTCTATCTTGTGATGCAATGATATATCTAACATTTTTTTTAAAATATGCAAAATAAACTACATTTATTTAAATTTATTTAATATAATAAAATGTAATTATAAATTAAAAAAATTAAAATTACCTAGATGGATTATTTGATCCAATCATTGATAGCAAACACTTTGAGCCTGACAATAGCTTTTTTTCATGGCCACACTTATGTATAGCAAATTGTTTTATTATTAACATTGCTCCATAAAGTTTATGACCTAATTTTTCAGTTTCTACAATAATACATTGTGTTGTTAATAATTTAACTTCTGATTGATAGTATTTACTCATTTGTTCAACAATATTAAATTTGTTCTGAAAATAAATATTATTTAGTATGATAAAAAAAAGAATAACTAAATTTTAGGTTGGAAAACAAACTTGAAGAGCTGCGTATGCAAACGTTCCATCTATCAAAATTTGATACGGTTTACGAAATTTGTAATTATTTATAAAAAAACCAAGATTCTTCTGAACCTTCTTTAGCCGCTGAATCTTCATTTTTCTAATTACTATTCATTAACTGAAAGAGATAATTCTTAAAAGTAATATTTTAATTAACCATCACTAACGTTATCTGTTTTCTTTCCCAAAACCTTTTAGTTTCTTTACATGAAAACTACGAAAAAGAAAAAGAAAAACCAAAACATAAGTATAGCACTCTCATATTTTAATAAAATTTTTCCAAATTAAAATAAAAAACACGTGTGATTATCCTTACTACATCACATATAATAAACACAAGCGTAGATCCTGAAGTAAATGACCAGTCACTGCAAACGTAAATATAACATGCGCAATAGAATTAAAAGCTATTGGCCCTCGTAAACCCGGGCAATACAAATTATACTTATGTGATATTTTCTTATCCTACACACATTTTAAAACAACGTCATTATGGCTTTTTTATTTTTTTTAACTCTATTTAGAATTAATACATATGTAGAGTAATACTTTTATTCCAGTGTTTCTGCTTGTTTGAAGGCTATAAAAAAAACCTACACCCCTTAGAACAAAATAATATTGTGTATATTTCAAGTTTTACAGACTAAACAATTTAATAATAATGTTACCAAATATTCAAAATATGCTCGTTTATCATTATTAAATAAATATTAATAATTCTATTTGCTACTATTTACTATCTAATTACTATTAATAGCTATTATTTATTTACCTTTTTTTTTAATTAATTAAATAATCAGTTTATATAAGCGTTATAAAAGTTATAAAAGTTATAAAAGTTTTATGTTAATTTTTCATCAAGAAAATGTAACCAATAAGTGAATAATACTATCTTAATAATAAAATAATTACATAATTTTATTTAATAAAATTGAATAAGTTTGGAATAGAATTTCAGTGGGAAATATAATAAATGTTTATCGATAACAGCTTTTTGTACCAATTACAACTTAAATATATTATACATTTAATTTTGTATAGTGAATATAAACTTTTTTTGAACAAGTGATGCAAAAATTTTCAAGTCAAATGTCATATGTAAATTTTATTTTAATCTACAAAATCATTAAAAATTGCAATGGTTAATTAATAACTAAACGTGTATTAGCTAAAACTTTTTAACGATAAATGAATAATTCATTATTTTAATATATTAATTAAATATATTATTAATATTAAAAATATATATAGATGTATCCCGCATCCCAATTAACATCAATATAACCTGTTTAAAAAGTTGTAAAAATGTAACTTGAATGTTAAATGCTGCATCGAAAATTAAATAATTATTCTTATATTAAACAAACTAGCAGAAAATATGAAAATAATAATGATATATCAAAAGTATGGCTCTATATTTATTTTAGTAAATTCATGTCAATTCTCATAAGTATTAATTGGATTTAAAAGTAAAAATACCATATTAGAACTATTTCAATATTTTAAAGTATTTCTTATATAAATAAAATTGGTTTGTAATACATACGCATATATATACATGTATATATAAAATAAACTTTATAAATATAAATGGAAATATATTTATACTGCAAAAATGAAAATCATAATTTTTATGAAACAAAATTCAGATAATAATTATTAAAATTAAATTTTAACTTAATTTAATTTTTTTATCTAAAATGATAGGAAAAAGAATAAGTATTATTTAATTCACAAACATTTTATTTTCTTATACGAACTATGTACATTGAAGAAAACGAGTAACTGGATCACGTTCAAATTTTCAAGTTTGCACAATATATTTATGTATATAATATCTATACATTTATCTTGAACGTCAAAATTATTAAAATTTGAACATGTTCCAAGATTTTTTATTTTGTTTAGATGTATATTAATTTTCTAATTAACTTCGCTTATTTTATACGTACATAGGACTTAGGTAATCATCGTTTTATTTACATCTCACAGTAAAATAACGCGTTCCATTGTTGGCACCCTATAACAGGTTTAACGCACAAAAAGACTTCAATCTATAGGACCCTTTTATGCGTGCTCTTTGAAGTTACATTTCGAAAATTACATTTGCGTTGTACACAACAATCACTGATGCAGACAATGCCAGCATTTTCCTCTGAGTAAATTTACAAGATTGATCATACTTAATAATTTCTTTGATATCACTGATCATATTAAAAATTACACGATGAATAGAACAAAAAAAATAAAATAAAATAAAAATATTTTACAATTAAGATGAAAATTTGAACGAATATCAAATAAATTCTCATAATTTATTTTGTAATTATTGAATCTATCAGTCGGGAAGATTGCATGTTTTTCACTGATATTTTGAAATTCTATTAATTTGTAAGCTGCAAGCTTTGCGTCACTTATACATAGGTACACAACGTAGTTTATGCGGATACATTTATGCACGTATGTACACGCGTGTGTCCATATATATGTACACATTGTACACATGGATATACAAATTGTGATACTTATGTGTACATGTATAGGATAGGAAAAAAGCGTATAGACTTTTATAATTCAAACTGACTATCTGAAACTGAAAATCGCAACCAACTAAGATTGCTGATTAAGGTATCTAGTAATTCTTTAATCCTTCAAATTTATCTATTGAAAATATAATACTACAAATAAATATCGAAGTGGCTTTTGAACAAAATTGGTTCTTAACATTTTATCTTTTATATAATTAATTACTTCGAAGTATGCTTCTATTTTGATTTTTCTATGCCTCAGACTTTTTGTGTAACATTCAATTACGATAAGACTGAAAATTATTTATAAATGTATAAAGAAAATTTCACTTGCATTATCGATAAATTTTTAGTTAAAAAACTTATAATTACAAAGAAATTTAAAATTAAAATAAAAAGATAATTGTTATTGATAAATAACCAATTACATACAACGACAAAAAGAGCGAAGAACAAACCCTGAAAAGCGATTGGCTTTTAACATTTTGTTAATGCTTATTTACAAATACCTACATATTTGTCCTTATATTAAGTACGCAGAGCGTCAAAGAAAAGCAATATTAACGCACCAAATGAGATTTACAAATTTTGATGAGAAGTACCAAAATAAGTGCATACATGTGTGTATAAATAGACACATATATATTTCGCGAAGACATACTCATCAATATTTAAGCCATAATTAGTCACTCAAATATTTTACCAAATTATAATTTATAAACTTCCTCAAAGGCTACAATTTTCCCTTTAAACAGTTAATTATTTGCAATTTTGTATTTCTGTATTATGTTTATGTGAATGTGAGTACACATTGGCGCAACTATGTAATTATACGCTTTTAAAAAAAATCTGAAGACTAGTTAGTCTTCTAAATGCATTACATTTGTCTGCTTTTTGTTCAATAGATAAAAAGCTCGTGCTAATTATTATTTTTTTCATTTTATTTATTTATTTATTTTTGTTTTATAAAATCTACTTGATCAGCTGAATGTAAAGGAGAGTCTCGAAGATAACTTGGCTTTTAAATTTAAAAGTATGCACTTTTTTTATCGGTTTTGTGAGTTATTCAAAACTATCACTAAATGCATTTTCAGCTCTATATTTCCTCACAACGAAGATTGATACTTATATACAAAATAAAAAACATAATTTCATTTTGTTTTTAAATGAATTTATACGATATTTTATCGACTAACAAAACTTCTCAGCCTTTTCATTCTCAAATACTACTAAATTTAGTACTACAAAAAAAAAAAAAAAAAAAAAAAAAAATTGTTCAGTTCGTCTTGCAAATATTTATTAAAACAAATCTTAAAAATTATGTTAAAAATGATACTGTATGAAATAACACAAGAAAACGATACCACAGATACAGATGAAGAATATTAAAAAAATGATAGGATAAAACAATATTATAAATATTCGACAAATATTTGTATATTCAAAATAATTGTATAGAATTTGTTAAAGTTTGCAAATTATTGAAAATCTGTTATACGTAAAAAAAAAAAAAAAAAAAAGAAATTTGATAAAATAATGAAATTAGCTAATTTATGAAAAACGAGTGAGAAACAGATAAGTATCATAAGAAATCTGATATATAAATACGTAGACAATTTTAGATTAGAAATAAAACCAGTATCGGCAACACATTTTGGTTATAAGATACATAGGCTTAATTTAATATCAGATAAAGTTTTGAAAAAGAAAATTAAGAATTTGTCGTTATTAAAAGAATCATTACAAAAAGAAGTAGAAAATTTCTTAGAGACAAATGTAATGGAATCGTCTATTTTACAAGACTACTTGTCAACATGAATTGTCTCAAAGCATGTAAATACATAGAGGGAAAGCAAAGGTAGACTAATAACATATTTTAATCAATTTATCTAATTTTACATGGTAAAGTATATTTATGAAAGATCATTCATTTCTACTATATCTGCATTTGTAAGTTTGTAAATGTGATTTTAGGCATTCGAAAGGTAATAAAAATATTGAAATATTTGTTTTAATAAAATATTATTTCAAAGTACTAATTTTGTTGCTATTAAAAATTAAAATAAATTATATTAATTTTAGCAATATTTAACACTAAATTTGGTAGTATTCTTCACGATACCGGCAATAATTTATAAAGAGAAAAAAAAAATTAAAAAATTAAATTTTTTTAATAAATTAGAATAGAATATATTTTTTACAAACGTAAATCTTCGTTGATTCTGGTGTTCTCCCCAGATAAAGCTAAGAAAGTTCGCTTAAAACTATCAATAGTTCGCATTAATTCAATTCACATATTAACAAATCACACTCACACAAGTAGAATTTACACGGTATTACTACTAATTTTATAATCCTAAATGGATGTATACACAACGATAAGCTATATTTTATAGTATCAATAACTTAAAAAAACATACTTATCATCAGTTGTGGTTTTGTGAAACAAGTTACATTGATAATTCATTAGCCAATTTTTTATAATCACAATGAATGAACAATTATTCGTTAAAACAGCCGTTTTTAGAAAACGTATTTATCCTACGTTTTCAATCAATCACTACGATTTTCTATGATCGCTTTTAAGCAGAATCGCAACGAAGAAAATGTACATGTGTGTCAATGTATATATGTACAAAAAATGAAATTTCAAAGTTTAAAAAGCTACTGTACAGCAGTAAATGAAATAATATAATTGGTACAAAATAAATTTTTTGAAATTTAAAAATTTGAAATCTGACATAAAAATGAAATTTTATTTTTTAAATACGTAAAAGTCTTGATGCACGTGATAACGCATGTTTTCGCCATCGACGCTTGCTTTCAAACATAAATGATAAAAGTAATTCATTGTCATTTCACCAGTTTTTTACCTTTGGAGAGTGTAACCCCGGTGATTACGGAAAACTATAGGTAAAACAAATAAAACGGATAAATTTGAAGTGGTTATCGTAAACGGTGCCTCAATTCTACATCGTCTATCCATTTTATTACGTGCATCGACTTTTTTATTCTAAGATCGAGAATTCAAGTTTTTGTTTTCTAATGATTCGATGTACACACACCACTCCAAGAATATATACTCGTTCGACACGACGAGTCGTTTCGTTCTTGAAATCGTTGACGCGAGTAGCAATCCTCGCCTGGAAATGAACAGTATCGTATTATAAGCAAACGTAAGGGCTCAGTGCTGCATTGGTTGTTGCATTTGCTGTTGCACCTGTTGGTGCTGCGGTTGTTGCTGATTCTGTTGCTGCTGTTGTGGAATCGGACTAGGACTCGGACTCGTGGGTACGAGCTGGTCGTGTCCAGACGAACCTGATCTCCCAGGACTATGCCTGAGCGGTCTCGAGAGCCAAGGGTGCACGAGTGCATCTTCGGCAAGGGGTCGCTCGGTGGGTTCTCGCCTTAGAAGGGCGCGCACGAGACAGCGAGCTCTTGGTCCCAAAGCCTCTGGCACGGCGAAGTGTCCACGTGATATTTTGGCAAAGAGACTCGCGTGCTCGGCATCGTTGAAAGGGTAGCGTCCGACGAGCATCGTATACAGGAGCACACCCAATGACCACATATCGGCAGCTTTTCCCGAATAGGCGCGACCAGAACGCAAGACCTCCGGTGCCACATACGCCGGGCATCCGCGACGGTCTGACAGTCGGTCGTCTTCCGCGTCGACTAGCACTGCATCTTCCAGACTCTCCAATCGCAGCTTCGTCCTGAGGAAAACAAAGAACAAATAAAAGAGTTAGTTGACTTGGCCTGCAGATGACTTGCTTTGTAGAATCGCGTAACACAGATGCTCGACTTAAAAAAAAGCCGCTCTTTCCTCCCGGAATGTAAAATTGCGGGGGGAGAAGGGCTGGAGGAAAAAGAACGCATGTGCTTAACCAAAGACTGATGCAAGAGGCCACCCTACCTCTAGGAAAATAAAACCGACTTCCCGAAGAACGCGAACACGCGCGCACGCGTATTCACGAGGTATACGATTTCTCACCGCCAGCAGCACCAACACCAGTTCAATTGAGACATTGCATTTTTTCTCAACCGCCTGGTGAAAGACCCGAAGAAGGCAGCCGCCGCACCTTCATCCTCGTGCACGTGTCAGGCTTTTGTGCGACTCCTCGAGTTTCCTCGATTGCGGAAGCGGGCCCACAGCTGTCGGGGTAGCCTTTGAAGAAGCCGATTTCGCTTTCCCGATGAACCTCCCTTCCCTTCTGCGCGTGCATGAAAACCATAAACGACGACTTCTCCTTGCTCGTAAAAAGCCTAACCTTTGGCTCTGGAGTGCAGGGGTATTGGTCGAGGAGGGTCGAGAGAGGAACACTCCGAAGAGCGTGTAATTTTAATGCGCGTGCTGATAACTCGGAAAGAGGTCTTATTTCGATTCGTGCGACCAATCGTCACTTGGGCTACTTGAATAAGCCGTCGCTTATTGTTTAGAAGGAGCTCGTTGAGAATCGTTTGAGTTAATTATTGAATTTTTCGAGGGAGCACGCGAATGGCGATCCGCCCGTACTGGAGCACCCAAATATACAAAGTCAATGCAAGTAACAGCCCGTCGATTATAAGAAATCAATCGTTGTTTAGAAATCGTCGTTAAATCGAGGTTACTTTATCAATTCATTAAGGTCATGTGGGTTTCTGAGTGTTGCGCCAGTCGTACTTATATGCGATGCGTTCTTACGTACTTACTTCATCGGGAGTTTTCGTCACTTTTACATTTTTAAAATACTTGCTCGCTTTGGAGAGCATTGCTCCACATGGGAAGCAAATATATCAAAGTGCATTCCCTCTAAAACGCACGCGAAAACAAACTTAATGGCCCGTACTTCCGGAGTTAATTGATGCCCGCAATGCACAAGTGCGCGGATCTTATCTTGCAACCCAACGCAGCGCAAGGCGACTGCCGCGAGTGAGCGAAAAAAACGTCGAAGGAAACAAAGTGGCACAAGGGCGAGAACTGCGAATATAAAAAGTGGAACAAAGGCCAATCCTCGGAGCCGCGACCTACAGACACCGACCAGCAGCCAACACCGGCAAGTTTCACTCCGGGAGTGAGCGACCAAAACCCCACAAATACGCGGGCGGCATTTCACCCCAAGGACACTGGTACTCGCGCGAGTTTCAATTCCGCGTTGCCCCCCCCCCGTATATTTGAACTCATTTTAGAGTTCGCACGCACGCGTGAAAAGTGCGAGGAGTCTTCATCGTTGCAGCATAAACACCACTAATGCAAGAAAACAATTTGCTTCTTTCTCAAAGACTATGTTTCTGGTAATTTATATCTTGTCGTAAGTAACAATGCTCGTGACTCTTCCCAAGAGAAAAGCGAATTTAATCAAGTTTATTTTTTCCAACTCCTCCCAGGGTAGTCTCCTCGTAATTACGTGGGTGTCAGGACAAACAAATCGCGCGCTTATCTTATTCGCGAACTGTTTGTCTAGGGAGTCAACTTCCTCCCCACGGCAAATTTTCTCCTGAGAAGATATTTCACGCGCGTGTGCACATTGCAGTAAATCGAAGGAATTATGAAATTGTAATCTTTGTACGAGGTGTTTTGAAATTGAACAACAATGGGCTCGCGGATAATCGATATTTAATTGAGATACGCGAGTAACCGTTTTTCATTTTATAAATCGTGCGTATTTTTCTTCATCTTCAAGAGCTTATTGCAATGAAAGTGGATTGAGTAAAACAAGGAACAATTGTTTAACCATTTAGATTTAGATGTTTTTCAGATATGTATACTCGATAAATAACCGATTATTATGATCAATAGTATGCGTAATTTTTTTTATTTTTCGTAATCTGCAGGAGCTGATTAAAGGTCAACTTGTTGCCATTGTGAAAAAACTTTTTATTATAATTGCTCACTAAATTATCCGCATTTAAATCAGACCATTTTCTACGGGTCAAACGCAAAAAACAGTAAGACAGACAAATAAATAATTAATAGTTACAATAAAAAAAAGTGAAATAATTATAAGCAGTCAAGGACGTTAATTAAGGCAATAAAAGTTTCCACTATCCTAAAGTCTCGATGAGCCATTAACTCCAGGCACAAACCCACACGTGCACACGCGTGGCCGTACACATACACAGATTGTTTTGAGTTTATTTGTTCAAGTAAAATTTCCAGACCCTTAGTAATTGGGTCCCTCGAAACCACTCCCTTTCCCAATTTAACGCGGAAATCAAGAAAACAAATGGAGGAACATCTGCTACTCTCAAATTGCTCCTGGATAGTAAAGTGTGGAAAGCGATGTGTATGTGCGTACAAAAGAAATCCAAGGGGGATGCGTGAGTTGTTTTGTAATATATATGCCTTAGGGACGAGGCGCTAGCTTCATCCCATTTAGTTACCTAAAACTTTATGTATACGTGGATGCTTATGAATTATAATATATATATATATTATATTCTATATATATACATATATTTATATATATATATATATATATAGAGAGAGAGAGAGAGAAGTACGAATATACAACTATATAGTTATTCAATACTGCAAAAGAGTGTTTTACATTTTGCTTGAACATTTTTAATTAATGTAATAAACTGCTCGCATCAACGTTATTGCTTATCAAATATAATGGTATTCGTATCTTTAATCCATTAACTAAGAAGTTAATTTGAATTCGTAACTAACTTAAATACACTTGATTATGTGCAACTTTTATCGTAAATCGATGGCTTGCATTTGTATTTGTACTTGTGAAACAGTACACAAGTGGAATATAATGAGATAATAAAGAGAATGTATTAACAATCTAAAATATGTCTCTTAACTGTTTGGTTATTCCTACTGATACTTGACCTTTCATATTTAATTATATTAAAGTAATATTTATCTATATTCAACAGAGAAAATCTTGGAATTTTTATTTAAAATTACATTTCAACTCTCCAGAAAACTAGAATAAATTTTTTACTAAAACCTGAGTTAAATAAGAATTTACCGTATCATTTAAGAGAGTCCAACATACACCGAACCAATACGAGAGAAACGGTATTTTTGTGCATGATACGTCAACTAATGAGTCCACGAAGATCAGGATTCGGATCAAACAGCTGGTTCGGCTGCCTGGTGCCAACGACATTTTATCGATGTTGTAATACCCAGGAGAAAGGAACAGTTCTCTCGGAGAAAGAAAGGAAAAGGGGGAAGGGAAAAGAAACACCGAGAGCAGATGTGTCAATGGCCTCGGAACCACTCTGAGGAAAGAGTCTATTCCAGCAACGCGGTTGCTTTCTTCGCAAACTTTCACTCGTAGACAACACCGGTAAGAGTTCAAAGAACCTTCACGCGGGATTCCATGTCAAATTCGAAAAGTATTTCGAAATGACCAACAACGAAGTGGGATCTTCTCCATCAAAAGTAACGCATAAACTTCGAGCAAGCTTTGCTTTTCGATTCAGCCGTAGGCTTGGCTGCGAATAATTACCAACATCCTCGATCATTGCGAGTTTTGATTTAAAAAATTGTTGCAATGGATTAATACTAAGTAAACTCACTTAAAAATAACATTCATTAACCACTATTTTTCTGACGATATTAGCACAAGTTTCAAAATCCTCAGTCTCTAAAAAATTAATTTAACATAAATTCAAAAACGCAAATTTATCGAAAGAGACTACTGAGGTGACTCACTCACGAGGTGGAACGAAGGCCATGTTCTTGGATAAATTACAATAAATTACATATTGGATTATTTTTATGAGATACGAGATGAATAACACGCACAATCGACCTATAACATTATTCAAAAATATTCCATCTCACATGTTCCGTTTCTCTCTCTTCAATCATGTCGATTCTTTCGTAAGATCCAAGAGAGAAGATCATTGTACAAGGTAATTTCCAAGAGGGCATTGAACCTCAGCTGGAGTTCCGGGATGATTTCGCAAGTGCACGTCACCACCTAATGCAACGAATAAAATGAGCTTACAACTACTACCCAAACTGGATTCCAAGCTACGAACTTAATAGAACTATCAGAAATAGGTACGATACTATTTATTTAGAGGTGACTCGATAGAAGAGATGTTGTTGAAAACCGATAAAAATGAATTCTGTATTTAAAACATTCATAAGCAAAACAACCATTCACAGCTAATTTTCTGTGATTAATATGACAAGGACTATTTTATCAAGTATAAAAAATTTTTGTTAGATTTCACCGTAGATATTTTATTTAAAGACAGATTATAAATTGTATTATTAGATCATCATAAGCATAAAACGTTAGTAATATAAAAAAATGCAATTACTTCTGTAAATTTCTCAATGTGTTCTTTTTTTATAAGATTATCACTTAGAAACCCTTTTTGCATAACAAGGTGTTCCGAATTGTTAGTTGATTAACCGCATTTAATTACTTAATGTTTATCTATTTAAATAAAATGAATTTAATTCAAGCTTAATTGTCAAACGGTTACGATGAAAATGACGATCTCTCATTGGAATTTACCTGACGAAATACATAACGAGTTTTTCTCTCACGCCATCAGTCAACTTGTAGAATCCAGACCTTATTAATATACATGTGATCAAATCTACAGAGCTTGGGATCACAAACGCCAGTGCAAGGTTTAACAGTAAAATGTATAAATTAGGATGAGGAAGCTGGGTAAGTAGACAGGTATCCGGCAATTTTCTAATGTAAGTCCATTGGAAGGTTGTGTCAACTCACATAAGCTGTTTACTTCCTGGACACTGGACATCAGAATCTACGTCTTTGTCGTTCGTTTACTCATTTTTCCCCCTATTCCTCGCACGCATCATCCCGACTATTTCATACTATGCGCTTCGTAATGTTTTCCTCAAGACTTGTCAAATACAGATATTTTGACGCCCCCCAGACCAGCCAGTAATGCAATAGGCGATTTTTTTAGGCCATATAAATAGTCATTTTAAGCAATTATCTAGTTCACACATTCCTGCACAATTATAAACTTTAAATATTTATAATTATAAATGAAGCTAATAATTATTACGTTGAAGTGTATAAAATATTGCTTAATAATATTTTCGACAAATTAAATTTACTAGAGGCAATCCAGCGCAGTTTCCATTTTTATTAAATATTGTTAATAAATGTAGAAAAAACAACTAGTTTGTGAGGCTTATGTACGTAAACAAAGTTTTTAAATAATATTATAATACTCCAAAAGAAAGATATGTTTTCACTGGCTAAGATATCCAAGTTTATTTAGGAATTTCAATATAAATATAAACGAATTTGTACATATTAAAAAACTTTAATAAGTTAAATTAAAATTTTCACAATATGTAGAAAATGAGAAATAATTTTTATATGATTTAATTAAGTCAAGTAAAAAAATTAGAAAAAAACAAAATTTAATTTCTGTATAGAAAATATATTTAAAAAAAAAAAACTAGGAAAAAAACTAAATACCTACAAAATTTATTGACTAAATTATTCATTCAAGTTATTAAAAATAAAGTACATTGTTAAGGAGTTTAATGATTGCCTTCTCAAATAGGCTTCCCAAATATTTTGAAAAACAAGATTCAAGAGTGGATGCTTATTAAAATTGATTTTTTAAAACCAAGACTTGAGATTTGTATGATCAGAATTTCCTTCCACATTACCTGTCACAACTAAAAGTTTCGTCCATTGGCACGTTCGAAAGCAAAGAACCAGTGCATTTATAATGAACTTGGCGTATTTATTAGCGCCAAATAAATATTATTATAATAAGACTTATACATCCGTTAAGTCTTAAAAAATACGCGGTCGTTTTCTCAACACAAGTAAATATTTGAGTGACACCACGCAGACCAAACGTCATTCGGTCTTGTAGTCCCGCTCTCGTTTGCATAAATTAATCGCAACGGAGCATTAACGAAAAATTCCTAACGCAAATATCGCGCCGGGGGAGCGTTTCCCAAGAGACTCGACATTTTCAAAACGCTCGTGCACGTCAACGTAACATTTCACGCGATTTCTCAAATCCATACGCAAGTGTAAGAGTGAATATGTGTATATGAAATTGCAAGCGTTTCGGCAGAGCAAACATAAGCGGGTATGTGGCGAAAGGCGTCGAGGGTGAGACGGGGGGGGTGGCCAGAAAGAGAGATAGAAATAGAGAGAGAGAGAGAGAGAGAGAACGACTGTTGGCCGCTCGTTTCCTAATTATACGAGAGAGGTTGTGTTTCAAAAGCCCTCGAGTCGATGAACCAATACACTTTTATGCGGCGCGAACACAACTCTCATACACAGAGTTTGCAACATCCCTCTCGCACTCTTTCTTTTCCCTTCCCCTGCTAGTGTGGGCGCGAGAGATATAAGGCATTAGTCGTGGAGTCTGCGATTAAAGCCTTTTAGATTCCATCGAGTTTTAAGAAGGTGTAAAAGTGGGAAAGTCCTATGAAGAACGTACGTGCGCTCGTAATTTTGTAAGAGTTTCGATCGGGCCGCTTTTGTAATTTAACGCTCTTTTCGCGGTTTCGCTTCTCGCCAACTCCTTACGTGTACCTGAATCAGCCCATATACACTCACGTGTTGATAAATCAAGATGACGCGATAACCGATCTCGTATGTAATTAAATAAATGGATATCCAATTAATTAGTCCACGCGAGCGCTAATTTACATTTACCTCACCCTCCCTCTTCCCCGGGAAAATAGGAAAAATACAAAGGTGCGACTACTGCCGGATAATTATCAGAGGCAACATCATAATTTCTGCGGTTCTCACTCAGAAGAAACCGGTATCTCGTTGCGTGTACGCACGAGACCACAATACAACAATATAAAGTCCATCGCCCGCATGCACGAGGAAACGAAAATTTCTATCAAGACCTCCGAAAAAGGCGAATACCTGTTGTAGGTACTCGCAGTCATGCAATTCCTCCAGGAGTTAAAATTTTAATAATTGTTAGTGAGTCGGAACGAGCTTGGTCAATTGGCTTTAAATTTCCGCTAATGCGAGCACATAAAACTGATGCCATTATTCGCTTCTTGCCCTTTCTCCTTGCGGGACCCAGTCTTTTCACACGTTTAACCTGTGCACGAACGACCACCGCCGAGGAATGCGAGCGCGACGAACTCTTGGCTAATCAAACGGGCTCGACCCGAGCTCACGACATAGCGCACACACACACACACACACACACACACACACACAAATTTACAAATGCCTAACAAATGTGTTGCTGCTGCCACTTGACAATGCGCTTGGGGACGGTCCTCTTCCCGAGGTCGATTTATCCTTGGAGCCCCGCGAACTGACCTTTTTCTGAGGGATCACTCTCATTCGCATCCGGTTCTTGGAGGCAACTTCGCGACTACTTCCTAGTCGTTTGATTTATGGGGAGGAACAAAGGCAGTTGCGAGCAAATACACGGTTGCATCGCTTCTGGGTACACGTGTTTCAAAACAAGCAACAAGCAAAAATTAGCGAGTACTCGCCATTTGGTAAGTGTCGCTCTTGAAAAATTAGCAGCTAATGCGACTGAATATCTCCGACGGACATTGTAGTTTCCGTGATTATTAAATTTCAGCAGTGACAGATGTGTCGGCATTCCACCGGGAAATCATAAAAAGTGAGGAATCTCTTAAGAATCGGGTTCACACCTAACGATACGTTCACTCGACTACAGGCGCATTTGCTCACAACATGACTCGATGACTTTCGTAGACGTCACGTGTTCGCCGAGTTCCTTTCCTAATCAAAGTTCAGCGAACATCGCTCTCAGCCTCCCCTCTCCCTCTCCGGCCCCGCCCCACCCAGCACTCGATTTAATAAGTTTGTTCTGCGATTAGTTCTATGGGTTCAGAAAAATTTCAATAACCTTAAGCAACTCCATTTTCGTTTAATTTTCTCTTGAAATTAAGTATTAGATGCAACGGATGGATTGTACTTTTCACAAATACCCCTCCCCCCGTCACCATGCATCATCTATTTGCAACCGATTTTTCTCGATTAGACATGAGTGTCTCAAGATATTACAATATTAAAAAGAGAGCATAACCGAGGCTCATTTGCAGGTAACTTTTGCAAAGATTAATACGATAATCATGCGTTTAACAATTTCGCGTGATTAAAGGGTGCATTGCAAAGCAAAGGGTATTATTAAATCAGTTTTCATTTTTACCGTGGCCTACGAACAAAACAAATTCTAAACAAGAGAAACTAAATGAAATGCAAATTTTACCATTACGAAACCGATCGAAGAAATCTCAAGAGTCGATTAAAAGAAAAAAAGAAAGGTAAAATGCCATTGCAACTCATGCAAACGTGAACGGGTCTTTAGAAATTTTAAAAATGGGACTGTAGGGTGGGTACACGTTCGAATCCGGTTCTCTCAAGCGGGCGGATGTTCTATAATGGATCGTCTCCTGTGACTCTCCCTCTATATCTGTCTTTATTAAACCGACCTTTTTTCTCGGAAGGTATTTTATGATGCAGGCCCAGCAACATTTCTACACACCGGTAAAACGAATCCGTCCGTGCGAAGTCATGGGGGCTTAAGTAAGGCTACGTAGATCTTTCGGAGAACCGGTAATAGGCTTTTTCTGTCTGCCAAAGGCCAATGTTGTCTCAGCGGCTTCAATTATCCGTTAAATTCGTCATTTAGAAGGACACGTCGGACTTTCTGTCACGATTGTTTACACGTTTTATCGTTCATTAATGGGACCAATTTTTAATTAATTACAATAAAATCCACTTGGCCTTTCTCAGTTATATTCACGTTCATTTGGTTGAGTAGAAATACGTGTGAATTTTTGAAGGTGAGCAATTGATTGCAAATAACTGATGGTGACATATCTACCTCGGGTTGTTTCAATTACCGGAATTTACATATCTTCGAATTATTATTTTAGAAAAAAATTTTATAACAATTTTCATGACTCGACAATTACCTCAAAAACAATCATTCAAACCAATTAAACTAATTATAATATTTACTGAAGAAAATTTATCTCATGTACAAAAGGTACGTGCTATTAATTTTGTAGATTAAACTAATGTACTTTGGACAAACTATTTTTTAAACAAGAATAGATCGATAAAGTCTCTTTCTTATTAATATAATTAAATATCTATTGATTCCACAAAACGATTTCGCATTAAAATTCAAAAAATCATATGTAATTGAATAAATTGTTGTGCCATTCGTTATATCGATACTTTTCATTATGAATGAGACTCTTAAGAATGCAAATTTCTCTGCGTACAATTATTGTTTTGCGAACTTTGTCGAGATACATATTTTTAAATTGAAGTCAATTTTATCTGATTTAGAACAGTAATAACTCATTGACTTATAGTTTTCAAATAGAATAAATAAAGTGAGAGAAATACGACTCACGATACAAGAGGTTCGCAAATAAGACTTAAAAGCCTTAAAATCATCGCGAGCAATCGATTCACACGAGCTCGTAGTTTTCGAATGGCAAGACATTTATTCTTCAGGACGATCACAATTTCTGCTCACCTCGCCTCGTCGGCGAAAACGAACTTCCTGAGCTTGAGATCTCTGAGGACGACCCCGTTTTCGTGGCAAGTGGCGACGGCTCTCGCAGCCTGCCGGAACAGCCTTCTGGCCTCGGGTTCTCGCAACCTCCTGCGTGCCCTCACGTACGCATGAAGGTCACCGTGATGTCCCTCGAGGAGGAGGTAGCGCTTGCGCCCGGCGTCGACGACCCCGGTGACGGCGCTCGCCGCACCCGTTCCTTCGAGACGTAGGTGAGCCTGCAGCAGAGCTTCAGCTCCTTTGTCACCCATCGTTAGCTCCTGAAAAAATACCAGAAGACGGTTATGACCTAAAAGAGCAGCTGAAGGTCGGGAATGGAGTCAAGGTCAAGGGAAAAGTCGTTAGCTTGGACACGTGTCCGCGGCTGCGAGTGGTTAAATTACCGAGCGATTTGTTTGTTGTAGCAAGAAGAAGAGAAAGAGACAGAGAGAGTCTTTGCAATGAAAACCAAGTAGATTGCAACATAGCGCACCGATAAATTCTTTATTAGGATGAGCTTAACTCATAATGCAACAACTTATGCATCGTGATTCGAATAGAAATGCTCGAGTGAAAATCTTCTCGCATTCTGATCTAACTGCGATCTACATTCTTTTAGAGCCAGATGCAAAAGGAACCGCATATATATTTTAGTTGTATAGAGGTTCATTAGCTCTACAAAAATAATTATCTTACTCGAATCCTTCTGTTAACGATCTAGCATGCACAGTTGTTTGAAATCGAAAGAAAAAACAAAAAGAGTTCTTATTCTATTCCCTCTGTTTGTATTCTACGTACAAATACACAAACCAACATACACTAACATACATTAAATAAATAATAAATAATAAACCAAGATACACTGTTGGGCCCATTAACAGCCATAAACACCATAACGATCACCCAATTATTCGTAATGATTTCAAGAAACTGTACGAAGTTCTAAAGCAGGGGAAAGCGCACACGCGCACCCATACACACTTTACAGGTGAGTTTGAGACATGGTATCGGTTTCGAGGATAGCGAGTATTCGGCATCCCGCGGGTCTTGATTTTGAAATTTAAACTCTCCTCGATGACTTCACGCGCGCAGACAGACAGACAGACAGAGAGAGAAAGAAAGAGAGAGAGAGAGAGAGAGAGAGAGAGAGAGAGAGAGAGAGAAATTTTGTAAGGCGAATGCACGCGCAAACCGATTTACTCTAATTTAATAAAGGTAGGGCGACACCGACTCGCGCACTTGCAAAACCGATGCAAAACTTACTTCGTCGCTTCTCATTTCAATCGATTACCTCGTAACAACACATGCCTGCTTGGAGAGGCCCGGTGTGCGAGATCGTTATTGAATATTTGCGATGTATCTGGGAAATCGCATTATTCACGACCAGTTTTTCACCCGCAGACCTTGGAGCAAACAACTGTTTTCGATCAATTTAACCATGGGCCTTCTGCTGCTGGTGTGCTTTACTATTCACTCGGCCGCCAAATAGGAATATTATTAATACTCATCTTTCTTTGGTTACTCTTTCTCTTTTCAAAATCCTTTTAATCCTTATTTTCTCTCTTTTCCTTTTAACAGGATTTTGAGTTACAAAATTATTGCTCACGGTTTTATGAGCCTGACGCTGATCTTCCACAGGTATGATGAATGTTTTTGAAAAATTATTTGGAAGCTTAATCCAACTTCGAAATGCGGTATTGATAGTTTCTTTTAACAGATCGTTCGCGATAAATAAATAAACGATACCTATTATGTAGCATGTAACATTATATAACAATATTTGTAATAAACGTACATAAATTAAGTCTTCCCTCCCCTCCTGTTCTTACTTCACTTTTCTCTCTTCATCTCGACTAAGGATTTTTGCTCGTTGCGCAAGTATCGATTGGTGAATTTTGTATTTGCGCAAGACTTACGCACACTCACCATTTTCTATGTATAATGTGCTGCAAAATTCAGCTCACAAACATGAATTTTGTGCAATCAGCTGTACACGCATATACAACAATTAAAGTTTTAGTACTTTTATGTGCATAAAGATACTGAGATAAATAACTAGCGACATTCTGTTTCCGTTTTTCCTCGCAAGATAAATCATCCACTAATCAAAATCGTTTCATTTCATTTCGAAAGCGCATAATATTGTAAGTTATAAAACAAAAAAAGGGTGAGAAACAGAGAGAGAGAGAGAGAGAGAAACTAGTTCACGTAATTGTCGCTTAAATCCATACAACTCATTTTAAATTTATCGCAACTATTACTTTGAATTATAGCAATTGTACTTGTTATTATTAGTAGAAAATGAAGAGAATAAGCCTTGATTTATTTCCGTATTTCTTTCTTTTCCTCCATTCATAATAACTTTAATTGTTTATGAGGATATGAAATTTCATTGGTCAACTGCAATGAAGTAAAATTGCTAAGTATTAAAACGATGTTTGTGTAACATAAGCTCAAAACATGAAGCAAGATATTAATCATCGTCGAGTATAATATAAGAGAGAAAGAAATAGATGCAAAATTAATTGGCTTTATTAACCTTGCAGTATTTTAGAAAATACTGCAAGTAATATTTTCAATCGCAATATAACATTGTAATTATTTTTTAGCCAAAAATAAAAACTAAACTTGCCGTGTGTGTGTGTGTAGAAACATCGGGAGTCATAAATACAAGTGTCGCAAGCTATTTTCCGTGAATCATAGCGCATTAGCGCATTAAAAAGAAGCCGGAAACAGCTTATCAAATTCGAAAAATCCCCCACCATTCTCGAACGGTCTTTTCGTCACGTAAATCCGGAAACTACTGGGATTTGAATTTTCCGCGGTTAAGCAATCGAGTGCATGTAAATATCACGTCCCAACCCTGAATAAGCGATGCACCACACACGAACATCACTCGGTAATTACAAGATTGTAACGGGAAGATCGCGCGCGTGAATATCGGTGACGTAAGACGATTTTTCACCGTGCAAATATTGCTCACTTGCACGTTACATGAAGGTGTCGTGGTGTGCGAGAGCATGCACACGCCGATTTTAAGGAAAGAGTGGAAAAACTGGAAAACGCCAAAGGAGTGGGGAATCATTTAGTTCTCTCTCTCTCTCTCTCTCTCTCACTCACTCATTCTCACGATGATTATGACGGTGAGGCGGCGTCGGCGCCCATGTACATGTGCAGTTATTTAGTTTAGCGTTCAAGGTCGGGTCAATGCTCGTTTTGCTAATCAAAAGTGATCGCGTATTTAAACTCTGAGCCAGTGTCTTGTACATGGGAATCACGAGGGATTTTCGTCTGTGCTGACTATCTCGTTTCCTGCTTCAAATCGTTTCGGTCTTATCTCGAGAGCGGGAAAGGCACGAGATGCCGAGTGTTATCAGTAAAAATAAATTGTGCGACGCTGGAAAATAGATCGATATTAATTACCTCATAAATCACAATTTTATATTTCGTTAAATTACAGCTGTCCTCTTTTTATTGTGTAACTTAATTCTGAAGAGAATTACGCGGTGCTGATGAAACCCTTACTAGTCGCTGCTACTGATGAATGAATGAATGGATGAATGCAGTCAAAACGTACAAGAGATAAGTAAGTGCACTTCCTGTCAAAAGTAAGTATCGAGCACATCTGCAAATTCTGTAACTGCCCTGCATTTCTAATATCGCGTTCAATAGTGCAATCATCTTCCAAGTATCCATGTACTTTCCTGAATTAGAAGGTAAACGTGAAAGTAAAGAAAAGTGCTTTGCATTACGGTTGCGGCCTTTGCGAACCGCTGCACGTTCGTGTAAATCACGAGAGATGAAACGGCGTATCGGTTCAAGCCAGAAATTATTTCATTCCTTTTTTTTTAATTGATCGAAATAAAAAGAGTCGAGGTCCGCACAGCAGACGTAAAAATATAAATTAAATCTTTAAACTATCCAACATTGTAATTAATGCACGCATTGGGTTTCGGACACCTGGGAATAAAATCGCAGAGCGTGAAGGTTTGCGAAAATGAATGAGAATGAGCAATTGTGATTAAGCGACGTACTTGTTTTGTAATTTTGGCAAGACCTCGATTCTGACCGAGTCGCTCCGACAAAATCTAAAATTAATAACATTGTTTCCAAACACGTTGCACTAGAGTGTGTCATCGGATTCATGAGCGAACGTTTCCGCCATCGTCCCCCGCGACAAAGGAAAGCTAGACCTGCCTCTTAAACAGCCATTCATCGCGAAAAAAATCTATCCGGACCGGTTGGCGCCCAAAATGTTCTCAGCATCTGTGCGCGCGTCTCGGTGATGAGTCAAGCGGGAAAATTAAGAACCTGACGCCCTTAATGACTCAGCGGAGCGACGCTGCCCGTATGTGCGAACCCAGGGAGCACACATAAGCCGGCGCTCCATTATTGATTATCCATTGTGTGTTGGGGGTGATCAGGGTGGGCCAGGGTGGGCCGGGGGGGGGGAAGGCTGCAGCATGCAATGTGCTTCTCTTTTTATCCAATGGGGCCATGGGCAAAAAATTCTCACTCTCTTCCCCTCGCCGATTTCCCAGGAGGGGGGGGGAAGGAGGAGGAGGGAGTGGGCTGGTTCCTGTTTCTTTTCATCTTTCCTGGGTAATTCTGGGCACGTGGCCTATCGTTCGGAAGATAATTGAAGCTTTATTCGAAAGATAGCGAGCGTTGTTTTTTACCGCCTGACCTATACTTCAACGGTTTTCGAGTGCTTCTGATCGAAAGTAGATTAGAGCTACAGTTCCATCTTGAGGGTCCATCCGAAGGATTTATACGAAAAAAAGCTCGTGACGTGTTCCTTTATATCATCATTTTAACGACGAGTGACACTTCCTGTTTTCTTTTGCTATTGTTTGTTCTTACTTAGGATTTAGATTTAAATTAATCTTTATCGCATTACACAAAATGCGCAAGTACTCTCGAATATTGGAAGAATTATAGTTCTCCAAGGTATTTTTGTATACAATAAAATGAAATATTCCCTGTGTTCAAAACAAATCTAGCATCTGGTCGGTTATTTGTGCGTGTTTTATAAATGAAACAGCTTCGAGAGTGCATGAAAATCGGGTGCCCGGATTATGCGACGATTTGCATGAAAATTAGTATTATTGTATTGAAAAAAAAAATGTCACTGGAATTAATAGGCCGTATATCTCCAAACTAGTCCGTTATTCTATAATGAATAAAACTGGATCTTAAAAATAAGCTGAATTCTTGCAGTAATATTTGCTGTTACGCACTATGTTTTCCCAATGTGCGCTTTCGCAATTTTCACAATTTTTTAAAGATTTTCAAAACGTAATTCTTAAACCTCATCTTATGCAAAATGAAATATAGAGAACGGCTAACCTTATTACCGTTTTTCTGTGTCAGTTAACTGCTCTTATATGCATTTCTTCATGGAAAATTTAAAGAGAAAGAAGAGAAAGCGAGGACTTGGTTTAGTCAGAATTGAGGAAGCCAACAGGTGCCTTATCACTCGCAGATTATTCTTGTAACTGTGAAACGAAACAAAAGAGGGAGTAAGGGACGAAGCAACCACCGAAGATTAGATCATTTGTCAAGGCTTTCGGAGCCAGTGGTGCCGTTACCCGCCCAAAAGGTGTCTCCGAAAAAACCCCAACAGTTTCAGTTGGAGGCTGAGGCCGGGGCTAGGGCTGGGGCTGGGGCTGGGGCCGGAGTACGTCATCGTTCTCTGCCTAGCGTGAGAAAGAAGCGTCCGATCGGGCGCAAAAAATAGACGTCCCGAGAAGCGCACAAGCTGCTTTTTATAGGCGAAACACGAATAGACGCGGCGCGCGACGGTGCGAGTTGAAAATAGAACGCTTGTGAAAAGCGCGGGACCCTAGGTTTATTCAACTCGCGCGATTTATTTCGAGAGATAAGCGCGCGATAACGCGCGCTTTGCGTTTTTTATATGGAGGGATGCTGTGTTTTTCCGACAATCCTCCCGCGGCCGTTTGTCGCGGACACGCTCTCAAGCGCTGTTGCAGATTCACTCTTTAGATACAACATGCAGCTCGCTCGTACACTCTTTCTGTTCTCTGAAATGGAGATTCCGTGACTATTCCAATTTAAGAGGGACATTCCGGGAATTCCGAAATTGTAAAGATAAGCCCCGAGGAGCGCATCCACGACATCCAAACGCGCATGTGTCGATTCTTTGTGAATGCCGCATTTTATTGCGCGCGCTTTCAATTACTCCAATTACAAATTTATTAACTTGTTCCCCGGCAAACGACTTTGCCAACCGTTCCTTACATTACCGCTAACTTTTACGATTTAATATGTTTTTCGTCTTTGTGCAATGCAATGCACCCGCGAGCGAACCGGAAGCTATTCGACGCCAAACCTCTTTGCATTCATATTAAATGAATTTACGAATAATATAACAACGAGTTACATTGAACTCGAGCGTATACCGTTGGCATTAACGCGGGATACCTTTGATAAAACCCGAGAAATAATAAAAGAATGACGAATGGCGGCGTTTTGTGCGAGAAAGCGATTAAATTGAATTTCCGATATAGCGAGTGTGCGCGTACCTCGTTTTTTTACTTGCATAATAATGTTCACTGCTTACCACTGCGTAATTACACGTACACTGCTACTTCCGCCTTAGACAACGCCTTTTTTTTCTCCATCGCGAATATCTCAAATTCTCACTGCTTACACATACGTTATTTGTTTTCCGAAAAGAACGTTAAGAGATTAACGTTCTTCTGGCCATTAATAAACCTTCTGGTATATAAATAAATCTTTTTTAATTGTTTCTATTGTCAGTAGCTGAGCATATAATCGTAGGTTTGGCAATCTAATTGAGTCATTTTTGTCGTGCTAATTACCTAATAAAAATTCACTCTCGGAGAGTCAGTACAATATCTGAAATTTAAATATCTATTGTAATAACTTCTCGTATCGGGGAGCTTGAATCCGCATTTTCTTTTTAAATTAAAAATTGTTGAAATAAAAAAATTGCTCGATATCGGTAACATTCAAATCAATAACAACGCATTCAAATCTATTTTGAACCAATAAATATTTTGAATAGTCCTCACTGTGTGCAGTACGCTGGGTCATTTATACGTGGCCAAAAGAATATGTGAAATTTGTGCGTGGAAAATTGGCTCGGGGTCCACCGCAATAAAAGAAAAGCACTCGGGCCGAAAATCGTCGATTAAGGGGTTGGAATGTTTAGTGTTATTAGACGACACAGGAAGTGGGGTCGGTTCCCCAAATGCGAGAGATGCCCCGACTCGGAGTTAATCGCGCTCGAGCGCACAAAGAAGAGCAGAGAGATCCGGAGAGTCGGGATGAAAGTTGTGCACAAGATGCGGTGGAGGAGGAGGAGGAGGAAGAGCTCGTGGCAACGTTCCCTACCGGCGTTCGACTTGGCCTGAATATGCGTGCAAAATTATAGTCCCGGCCAAATGAGTGCCTAGAAAGGCTCGGACCACGTATGTAACCTGACTTTTCCGCGGTCATTCATCGCCGACGACGACAACGTTCCTGTGGACGAAGAGGATGTGGGACGTCGAGGGGCTCCTGCCGATGAGAAAGTTTAAGGAACTCTTTCTCTTTTATGCCGACTGTTGATGTTCCACCTTTTCTCCTTTCCTTTCTCGAAGATCGAGGAATCTAGGATCTCCCTGCACTTTCCAATACTGAAAAGTCTGCTGCCTCTCTGCTCAATCTTCTCTCTCCTCTTATATAAGCTTTATCAAATCAATTGTTTTTAGGTCAAATCGTGTGTTTTTGCAGTGAAAGAGTTTACTTTCTTCCAAAAGCTAAAATTAGCTTGGTAATACGATTAGATAGTAGGCGTCGGCTGCGTCACTTGCCTCTTATCTCCACGTTATTGGCTTGCCGAGATAAGGAGCATTGAGCAGCGCAGGAACGGACAACTTCCCCTTCGCCGGGGATAATTGGCCAGTCGGAGCGAGGCGCTCGGTCGACCACGATGTCTACACCACGTGCACCAGGACGGGAACGGAAGCACCAAAGGAACGCCGTCTCAACGGGTCTTTTCCTCTTTACAGCCGACATTGTGCGTACTTTTTAGTGGCGTGTGTGTGCGCCGGAAGTCGGAGAGGAGAGGAGCTTCCGGCAATGCGTCGTCACCGGGCAAATTGGGCACGCGGCGACACAACCGCCGTCCTCTAACTCGAGCTTTCCGTTCTCTTGTGTGCGCAATCGCCTTCGTTAAACTAATCTAGGGCCTTGGTCTTTCCTCGAAACTCTCGAGCTCTTTGCGGAGTCGCGGGTCACTCTCCAATCCAGGATATAGTTCACCACTCATTCGATGATTAAGCCGTTTTGTCGTGCCGAACCGATTTAATATTGCTTGAATTTTGTTTGATTGGTGCGTTTCCAAGGTTTTCGTCAAGGACAGGTGTTTTGAAAACGATGATAAGTTGGCTGTTCGACCTGCACAAAGTCCCAATAACAGGGTACTCGAGAGAGGCAATTTAAAGTTGCCGTTGTTCAACTGAAATAGCGAAAGAGGAGGCTATTAAAGAAGGAGAGAAGAATTCATTGTAGGTGTACATTATGGAACGTGAAATGTTCTTGGGAGGCGAGATCGCTTGGTTAATACTCGTCGCGATCGGGAAAGTTGGACGAGCGACTCCTTAACCCTCGGCTCGTAATCCTGCCTCGAGTCCTCATCTCCGTACGTCGACGGCTTCTTCTTTTGTCGTAATAAAGCGACGAATTGCAAAAGAGTGTGATTACCGGTTGCGCAGTACTGCAACGACGGCAACTGCGCACCCAAAGATGCGAGTTTAACAACAATAACTTCACCTCACTACATGCATTGCAAGGCGCGTCTGTCCGTGCTCGCTAAAAGAAATTACGCGTTATCGCAACAGCACGCAACGAAACTGTGTCGGTGACAAATCGCAATTAACGCGATACTCTACGGCAACACCTTATCCCAATTTATTTACCAGCGAGTGAGCGACTCTGTCACGAAAGCCTTACGTTTCAACCATTTGACCATAACGCTAAGTATGTTATGTTGTTAGGGAGTAACTCCCGTAATGACTCTATTGTAATTTGTTTATCGGATTGTTAAAACCATTTTTCCTCGGGCCGGGCAGTGTCTGTCGAAGGCCCCGTGGTATCATCGGCTTTACTCACACTAGCCAAATACTCGAAATTTAAATTTCAAATTCTTAGCCGCTTCCAAAAGCACTCTGGACGAATGACGAATGAAAATTTTAATTAAATTATCGTTATCGAAATTTTTGAAAGAGCATGTTCAGTTTTGTATAGAGGACGACGCAACGAAAAGCATGAGTTAAAGAATAGAAAGAAAGGGGAGAGAGAATCGCAGCCCAAGACGAGTTGGGAATTGTGTCGCAACGCGCACGCGAAGAATATCGAACTTATTTCCGTGGATCAATGAAACACAACGAGCAAATAAGATCGAGGGATCTATAATTAAACAGCGAGCGGTAGCTTTGAAGGGGAAGCAATAAACGCGAACGTCCAACGGTTGCTCGTTTGCTCACGACTTTTTGACTTTTCGACTTCAGGGCCGAAAATTATTTCGCAACCCGTCCGCACCACGTAACGTAAGCCTGGCCACGGCGGTCACTTCTGGCAAAAGAATTTGCATGGCGCAAGGATTTCATACATACTTACGGTTGTGTGTGTGCGCGTAAGCACGACACGAAAAGTTGTTAGCGCCTGGCCACAGATGCGATATAGATCAAAGGTAGTGACACCAACACTCTCGCACTACGGTTAGTCTAAGGCCAAGCGCGATACTGTCTTTTGTAAGCCCCTTAGTTAAAATTCAATAAGGACCTTTCCCCCCCCCGCTCCGCCCCAAGCCACTCAATCGATCGGCTCGTTAAATTTATAAAGGGAAGCCACATCGTTGATGCACTAATGGCAATGCAAATACTTTCTCGGCAAGTATTTAAATAACCAAAGGGCTGCGCATTATCGGAATCAAAAGTCTTCTTTCTCTCCTTTCAGATCCGACTAGAAATCCAGCTAAAAAGTAAAACTCTGGAAAAAATACGTTTACTTTTACAACTTCATTTGGAGAGCAGCACAAAGAAAGTCTTTGCCGCTAATTAACTTTCCAAAGGTTATTATGAGCATTTTAAACATTTCAAGGTGGGGAAAGCACCTGCCTTCAAGTGGAAAAACACTGTATTTCTACGCATTGTTAGTCGCAAATTTATTGAACGGGAAAAGAAGAAGGGCGGTCCGGTCCACTCACTGCGCGATGAAGAGAAGTGACGCTAGATGCCTGATCTGCCTGAATTTCTCCTCACCACCCTCGCTCTCGCTCTCTCTCTCTCTCTCTCTCTCTCTCTCTCTCTATCTATCTATCTATCTCTCGGTAAAGCGCATTAGTAGGCAGACGAGCAGAGCAAGCAGAAGTGCGGGAAACTCACGGCTGCTCTCGACTTAATGGCCTCCGATGTGGCAATAAATGCATTTCAACGACCCTCGAGTCTTCGTTTATATGTGTGCCATACCATTTATATGTGCGTGACGCATTCTGCGCCGACTCACCCCTATTTATGAATTCACCGGCTTTGGGAAACTCTACGTGTCGCGCTTTCGATACCAATGACTCATTGTGATACTAACGACTCCGACGAACTGTTATAAATTTGCTGTTTGTGGAAAAGTTTGCGTAAATTTGATAAAAACCATAGACTGATTTCCCGGACTCTCGCGGATCAATTGAGACTTGAGAAGAGGCAATAAATATGCTAATACTTGAGTTATATCTGTTAACTTGGCGCTTTCAATGAGAGATTGAAGTGTGTAATTTTAATGTAAGACACAACCAAGTAAAGCCAACAATTTAAAAAATGTAATTTTTTGAGTGGAACTTATACAACGCGATATATATAAATTCAGACCGAAAACGCTCTTCATCACTCGAACTTGAAATTAAAAATAAATCTGCGGAAATAAAAAGCCGCGGTGGGACCGAGTGGAAAAAACCTTTGTTTCCACAAATATTTCGTATCGATTCTTTTAAGAGAGCACATATATGTGCGTGAGGAACAAAACGAACAAGACCACGGAATGCATCACACAACAGCACACACTTACGCAAAAATCCAAGGAGATGCGTATAATATAAAGCTAGAGGAGGAGATTTATCGCTCGTCCCTTAGCCTTGGCCCTTCATCTCTCGTCGCCATTCATCTCGAACCAATTCGCTTGTACCTTCTCTCTTTTTTTTCTCGCCCTTCTCACTCTTTCGCTTATTCTCCCACTCCAATCGAATTGAATTCGTTACCTTGGCGACGACGAGTCGGCGCGACCGGTTTCATTTTTAAATAAAACTCCTGGTCGCGATCTCCTTTACCATTTGCATACACGGGCATATATCGTTTTCAACAAATCCCTTCGAAAGATAGAGAGAGACTTCTAAGAAAACTTTTATATAGTGGAAAGTGGTAAAAAAGGGGCAAGAAATAAAGTGCCTGCGAGACTTGACTTGATATTTTTCCAAATGACAACAGCAGACGCTCTCTTAAAATTATAAGACTTAAAAGGTAGCGAAGGAAACGTGCAGAAAATTTGAAGGATTTATGATCGTGTAATGCGACGCTGCTGTATAATTTTTCAAAGGAAATATGTATATAATTTATCATTTGCTGACGTATGTCTCGAATCTGAGATATTGAACATTAATGAATTTAAATTACTGGCAACTCAATACAAATAAAGTATACTTTTTGCCGACATCAATAATGTATAATATTGATATTATGCATTTTTACACAAACAATAAAATAAAAGTTGAATGACTTTTTCGCTTTGAATCAACCATTGAATTGCAGTAAGTATACGAAAGCTTATTATTGATTATTGAACCATACAACAACAAAAAACCCTTGAGAACAAATGAAATTCGCAAAAAAATTCTTTACTCAACTTCACTAAAGATTTGAATCCTTTGCTCCAAGTCGACAAGATAAAGGAATTCGCATGGCGACTCGAATTGTACTCATACAAATAGAAACCCCCGTTTTTGATCTGCCATCAAGAGCAAAATATGAGCAGACAACATCGGTATATATAATCTTCAATTTATACCCACTTTTTTTAATTTACAAGTAAGTAAATTTTAGTGCCGGTGTGTATTTCTTGCTATTTATTTAGTTTCCGCGAAAAAGATGGATTGCCCTCGTCCGAGATAACCCCAGAAGCAACCCAACACGAGTAACATACAACGAATAACGAGAACTTACAATATTGTACGAATTAAGCATTCGAATGCTCGAGTGCGTAAGGGGGTCGATGGTCGAAATGGTCCTCATTCTTCATTTGTGATCATATCGAAGGGGATAAAGTGACACGATCCATTCCCAACATTGAATCTCAGCGAGTGCACATTCTCCATACAATGCAATCCATACAATACACGTCTGCGCACTCGGCAGGCGAATCGATAATGCACGCAGACGGACAACTCACTTATCCAAAGGACAGAGAGACAGACAATTGTTAGACAGACAATGAGTGTACACATGACTCACCTTAGCCACGAGCTGCTGCCCGGTCTGGACGTCGACACACCTGAACAACGTGCTGCCTTCGGCCGGTCCCACCAATAAAAACCGATCGCCCAGTATCGTCGGTCCATGATGGTCTGGAGCTGCCGTAGGGTTGGGCTCGCAATTGGGAAAGACTACGGGGGTAACAGGCGAAACGGCAACGTCATCGTTCGCCAGCTGCTGGAGGTTCTGGTGTGTCTGGTGGAGGTGCAGGGATTGCTGATTGAGGTGGTGGTGGTGCTGCTGCTGGTGAGGGTCCGGACTCGCATTCGGACTGACGAGGAACTTTCCATTGTTGGTGCGCGTCACCTGGAGGTGCAGCGGATGCTGGTGCCGCGTTGACACCCTCATATTGGCGAAAACTGGGGACTCTCAAGGTTGGATGCAACTGCGCACTCGCACTTTTTTTCTTTCTTGCTTGCTCGAGTCAACTCACCGAATATGTAACCTTGGGTCAGACTCACTAAACTTACGATGCTCACACTTTTACTTCGACGCCTTCGCGTATTCGTATGCTCGGGCATCCGAGTGCGTGGGTGTTACAATAAAAGCTGATATACGTTGGAGATGGGGGTACGGAGATCATTGGTATACCCTCGGTGACTCTCTAGCTTCTTCTTCTTCTTCTTCTTCTTCTTAATAATAATCCTAGATACGGGCGTTGTGCGATTGCTTTAGATACCGGATGTCGATATCCCAATGGACGGAGAGAGATCTCTGGTTGTTTGGGCAAAGGATGTGCCTGCTGGTGCGTTGACGGTTAATTTTGTGAAAAGTCCTGCGGGAAATAAAAGAGAAAAAGGGTACTTTAACAATGGGTTCTGGGTAGTTTTTCTCTCTCTGGCACAGCTCCGATGACTAATACGAATATATACAACGTGTTGAAGCTATGTCGCATTCCTACCTTCCACGGTTTCTCTTTTTCTTTCTCTTTCACTCCATCCTTCGCTTCGCCCGATTCTCAGTAAGAAGACCGGGGGAAGAGAAACAGCGAAAGAGAGAGAGAGAGAGAGAGAGAGAGAGAGAGAGAGACAGAGAAAGAGAGAGAGGGACAGGGGGAAGATGCGAGGTCGCTGGCCGCGTACACTCTTCTCTTCGTGACTAGTTTGATGCGTCTCGCTAACGCGGATTCTCAAGCTGAGATTTCGCTCGCAATACTTCGGGTTATTTTCGAGCGAAACCGAGTTTTTGCGAGCTTTTATTTAATGTAAATGCCTTTTAAATATTATCGCATTCTCGACTATTTTATAGTTTAAAAGAGCTCTAGAATTGTTAGTATTCGTAATTAAACTGGAAAACAAGGCTTGTTTTTTCCTATATTCCAAAGCCAATTCCTAACTTTTGAAATTTAAATTTGCATTTAGAATCGAACGACAGTAAAGGAATGATGCGATACGTAATTTCCATTTAATATTTCTGCCATCATCGATTTTTAAAGAGTGAATAATTACCGAGCTACAAGCAGTTAGATCATCCGTTATTTTCATTTATCAGTTATTAAAGATTCATAAAACTGTGGGATTTTTCCATTATAAACGAGTATTTAAAAATACAACATATATTGAAACATTTAGTATAGTTACAGTTACGTATGCTGCGCAATCGAGAAATGCCGCAACCCTTCGACCATTTGATTTGTCAGCTTTTACAAAGCCTGTGGCATTATTTCCCAACAACTCCTTTTTCTTACAAACATGTGAATAACCTTTAGTGCCCGCAGATCAATAAATTAAGATTCTTCAAAATGTGTGTACAACGCGTGTGCACGGGCTTGACGGCAACAATGAATTTTAGATAAAGCCGCGTTTATCGAAAATTATCGTTAGAGCACGGGATATGCATGTGCTTACGCACATGATAATTCGAAATAGTTGCAATAATTTCTCGAGTGGTCTTCACGCAGTTTCCAACACATGAAACCGAGATTAGTTCAACGGGCATTTTGTAATTGAATATGTAGTTGGCAATATTAATTATGAATCGAGATATTCAGAACGATGATGTTCTAGGTTAATGAAATATTATCATAGGCATTTTGCAATTACGTGTACTCGTAATCATATGCGAACATGCGAACGCATAATAATTGCACTCGCGGGAGACACATCGAAAATAATTTCGGTTACGTCGACGTCTCTCTCACAGCAACACGATGATTTTTATGCAACTACAAGATTCTTCAAATATTTTCAAAAAGAAAAAGCACTAATAATAATAATAATAATAATAATAATAATAATAATAATAATAACAACAACAATGGGGGCACTTAATTAATTAATTAATTAATAATAAAAACAATTGTGCGTGTGCAGTCGTTTGACCTCAAATTATTATTAACAATAATATTGTACATTTTATACTTTTTACAATGATTTCCTTATCATCAGTTCCGAAGGTAAAATTTTTTTTAATGAAGGTTAAGGGAAGTGCGCAGCGTCTATACAGCGACTCGCGGTCGCAACCAGACATGAAGTATTAATAAACACGAAAATTAACGAGAATTATCCATCAAATTTATCCATCCAGAAACTAATTTATGAATTGATTATGAATCGTTGTAACTACACGACCCCCATGAGAGAGAGAAAAAGCTAGATAGATGGATGGATGGATGGATAGATAGAGAGAGGGGGGGAGAGAAATAATAACAGGTGCTCCAGGGACTGTGGCGAAGACGAGGGTGTCGATACGAGTTCGCTATCGGCATCCTCGTCTCAAACATTTACCATCCAGAGCCAAATAATTCACGCGCTAATGCACACAGACTTCACTAACAAGAGCTTGGATACACGGATTGTTTCAAAAGAGCAAGAGCGCGCGTTTCGACATGCGTCCGTTCGCCGAGCCGAGCTCTTATGCAACCTTTCTCGGCCCGCGAGGACTCTTTAAGGTCAGGGGTATGGCACCAGCAGCTCCGAGCTCCGGGAAGGTGGTGGCGCACTCCTTTCGGATCTGCAACGAACATCCGGAGCGAGGTTCTTTCCCCCTGCCTCTCCCAAGAAGATTGTCGCAATTCTCCTTATCACCCATCCGCGATTATCGTGCGCAGGGAATCGCAAGGCGATTCGCGGCGCTGGAGGCGCGGTGAGAAGTTTTATCGGAGACCTTAAGCGAGTACCTCTTCGATCAGCAAGAGGCTCTCAACTCTGAACGGAGTAGGTGATTCGAGGAGCCTTTAAATGGAGTACAACCGCACGTGGCACAAATGACCCGAGAGCGATTATCCTCGGCGGGGAAAACAATTCAAATGAAATGTAGGGGAAAAGGGCGACTTTGACTGTGCATGTGCCTCCTCCCATCCACGTCTGCATTCCGCGGAGGCCAAGAGCGCCGATTCATTATCTACATCATCATTCTCAGCCTCGCAAGACCCACGGATTTTCACGTACAGAGGTACACGCGTACTCACGTGCAGGGGACGCCAGCGAATACGTGAGCGAATGTGTCCTCCGCCTCCTCGAGCACGCGAGAGCAGGCGCGTGACGCATACTGGTTGCTTGCTCCTACTCGCTCGGAGGAAATGCCCACGACGAGTGCCCCTGCTCGTCCTTTTCCCGCGCAAGGTCGAGCGCGCGGAACAAACCGCCGGGTTATCGCGGAAAAGCCGGAAGGACCCTTTAGCATACTCAACGGGGAACCAATCAAGGAGGTGCACTTCCATTTTTTTTTACTGTTGGCCTTGAGCCTATCTAACGAACGATATCTTCCCTTCCGCCTTCGTTCATCGGAGTTCATCGAACTCGTATGTGGCCATTAACGCACGAGGGTAAATATTTTCAAAATGTGACTGGCTCGCACATTCGAGCTTAGTGTTACACGCGAGGCCAATAAATCGATAACAATAAATTGGTAAGTGTAAACTGGGACCTAAAGGCGTTTTAGCTAGTGCAAGGGTGTATGATTGGAAAAGGAGGAGAATCGCTTAAGATCGGCTGGGAGGAGCTGTTTTTCATTATTTACAATGAATTCCATCGCCATTGGGCTTAATCAATATTCGCAGTGGCGATTAATCGTCAACGATCGGTTTTTGTTTCACCTCCAAGACCTACGCGAACAAAACGTCGAATTGAATTGAATTGGATTGATAACAAAGACGTGCCCTCCTCCCTTCTTATCGTGCTCATGAGCAATACCGACGTCGATATACCAGGGCGAGATAAATTCCATTAAGAGGTGAAAGAAAAAATGCCTCAGTTTTAAATGCGAAATCACTCGGAATCCGCGCGACATTATCATCGCTTTCCCTCCTTGATGTGTAACGTCCTCGTCAATGTCATCGACGTAGACTTGCACAAAACTCTCGACGACGCCCTTCGCCTCTTGGCCGGACAATGAAATTAGCTGCGAATTTCGATTCGTAATATCGAATTGATTGTAAAGGCTAGTGAGTTACTCGGTGTACTCTGCGCCGTGGTTCGAGCTCGACTGAGACCCGAGCTGAGGATTTGGATACGTATTTGGGCTCGGAATAATGATATGGATGCACGTACTATTGCACGATATTATAGAAGTTTAAATGAGCAACAGATAGAGGATGATGATGAGGATGATGAGGCAAAATTAAATAGAGTTCTTAGCTCGTTTCAACGATGTGTCGAACTGGGACGCGAGGAAAAGAAACTTTGCTCGACGTCCAATGTAATTCAAGAATGGTGCAGAGATGAGTATTGATAGAAAAAGAAATTTCGCCTTGGATTGTGCTCGAAGTGTGTTACAGCAAATGCTCGCACAGGTGAAGAGGAAAACATTATCCAACGTACATATTTTATTCCAACTAACATTTCGAGTGCTGGTTTATTCGAAAGAACATCGACTGGCAATTTATTGAACGGGAATTTCTGCAAATAAAAGCCATTCATCAGCGGTAGACTATTAATTAGCGTTTAAGGAAGCCCAACCGCTTATTCGTGGCATAACCGAACGCCATTACAAGATCATGTGGACTAATCCGACTAAACGCTCGGCTTCTTCGTATATTTTGTATTGTGAAAGAGTTTGGCTTCAAATAAAAATAGCATCATCGGTCGACGAGAATTTAGCGCGAAAAACGCGTCTCTTCGCAACGACGCAGCCTTAGAAATCCGTTATAAATCAAAATTCAATAGGCGTGCGTGAGGAAAAGGGCCAAAAATATCCCGAGAGGACAGATGAAAACCGCGAGCAGTCGAGTATTCGATTCGGACGATAAAGGCGAATCGAAACACGAGGAGAGGACCGAAAAATACAGAGGGAATAGGGAAGGATGGGGAGGGGAGGGGGGGAGAACGCGCGTGTGTACGCAAGAGAAACATGATGAAATTGGGCGAGCGGAACGAAACGGTACGTAGAAGAGCTCGGCTCGGGGCTCGCGATGACGAAACAAACGCGCTTGGATCCCACTCGCGGAGGCGAGTCTCGCTCGGAGATAGCTGATATCCTTGGCTAAGGTCAAAATGGCGGGCTGTACACGAATGCCGGTCGTCGCCCGGGAGCGGCTGCGAGGAGAGGAAGGACTCGGCGATCGCCGGCCGCCGATAATTGCCGTCCCGGTCATTCCTATGTTCTTTCCTAATAAAAAAGTCGAGGGACAGGATAATGGGAAGCCGCTTTGACAAGGCAAGAGCCTGACGCAATCGCACAAAATAAATTGGCATACACGCACTTATACCTGATGGAACCCGGTCTCGTCCGCCCCCTCCCCTTGCCCTGGATTTCCACCTCCTTCGGACCTCGAAGACGAGGGACGGAACTCCCGCGGTGGGTCATCGATTTGTTACATTGCACATGTGCGGGCACATGTAGAACTTTATTCAGTTCAAGCGAGCCGGAAGTCTCGTGCCAACTTCCTTTGAGCGTTCGCACATAAAGAAATGAAATGGAAGGAGGAGGAGACGAGCCATCCCGAAGTTCGCTCGATATTTATTTGTATTTTTTGGGGTCCCGAGCCCTTTGAAACGCGTCCTGCCGTCGACACGTGTAAACGCGGGAGGGGGGGGGGAGATCCACTACGGAAGCAAAATTCTTCGTCGCAAGTCTCCGTGGTTATTTTGAAAATTTAGCGGGCAACGGTTGATAAATACGTGACGCTGATTGTTAAACAAATGTGTGAGTGAATGACTTTTTCTTATGTTGATACTAATTGATTATAAGCTTCCTTGTAAGGAAGTCGCAGGGACGCAATTGAAAATTGGAACGTCGAGTACGATTAAAATAAATCCGCAGCGAATCATAGGAATCGCTCGAGTTCCGACTCACTGCTCTAATGTATTCTTTTTTGAGTTAACCTTATTCAGCTTTTCCAACGCCTGAAGAACAATATTTCAAAGCTGTCAAATGCCTGTGGAAAATGAATAATGTGTAATGTGTAACGAAGCTCGAGGCGCGAGGTTAGGTAAGTTTTGTTAAATCACTAACCTCTGAATAAATGAGTTAATCTAACCCGAAAGAAGCGGCTACGAGTGTACAATGTTTGCTCAACCAGAAATGTCTCAATTTCTCAAAAGAGTAGGCTATGACCATTTTGATTAAAATGCAAACTTTCAGACACGACGTTTGAGGGTTTAATTAGCAAAACATAATCATAACATACGTGACACAAGTTTAGACGGAATTTTAATTTACATGTATATATAGGCAGAGGTGTACTGCGAAATAGTGCGACACTGTAAATAGAACTGACGTCTCCTCCTCTGCCATTACGAATTTCTCGACCTCTTTATTGTCTTTCCACATGCTGGACTGCTCTTTACTCTTTTATTTTCTTTGTTTTATGACCCATAGGCTTACATTATCGAATTGTTCTGTACAGAGGTCATATTCTTGTCCCTCGGAATTCCACAAACAAATTACTCCAGAATGTGAGATGCGTTGTTAGGCTCTCGGATTTATTGATTCACAATGATGTAGTGCTCAATCATTTGAAGGAAGCCAAGCACATTGGTCAAGAATAAAATCGAGTCAAGCCGAAGAAATAGAAGATTATCCGAGAGCGACAGAGGGTTGTGCCCCCCCCCCCCATTCACTTTTGCGACACTTCACTTGCACACAATCAATGTGCATGCGTGCAAGTGAATTAAGCTGGGTACGTGTGGCTAATCAGAGTATAATTTACACTAGATAAGCGATGTAAACACTGATTTTCCAAGCTCGCTCGGGTCACAAGGCAAGCGAGCTTCTGGCTTTTATCCATCCCTCACCGCCTCCCCTCCCCTCCCCTCCACCAACTCGCTGTACCCGGAAATTCTTACACACACGTTTTGGATCAATAACTAGATTCAGTGTCGCCGAGGCTTAATTTGGCCAAAGTTCGCACTCCCTTTTTTGCGACAAATCGAAGCTGAAATTTAGGCGGGTTAATTTTCGGAGCCCAAAAGACATGTCAATGTTTTAAATTTGAGTAACACGTCGCACGGCCCAGGAGTACCCACAATTATTATGCAAATCACCGGGTGTGGGTTGAAATTTATTTCGGCTAACGTCATCCTCTATCTCGAGGTTTGGCTGGTTTATTAAGTAACATTGTCAGAATGCCTTGGGAGTGGCGAATTCTCCACAGAGTAGAGGCAACAAAACACCAGTCAACCCGACCTCAAACATTTTCACGAGTCCGTCGGCACAATTAGAGCAAGGACTTCCTTATCGGATGCGGTTGTAAAACTCGCTAGTTCGCGACACTTCGCGACCTACGAAAGCGCAAAAAGCCGCTCACGCGCGACCGAACAAAGGTGAACCAGGGGTTTAACGGCCGTCCTTCACTCGGATACCGCAGAAACTCACAAAAACCTCCACTTGGATAAACCAGGCACTGCACGGGTCCACTCCAGGGTCGGCCTTACCTTGTCCTCAAAGGTGGAAGGTGGCCGTAGTCTGCGGCAAGCACACCGGGGGTTCGTCTGCGCACTGGCTCCTTCCTCGCCGTGTCCAGGTTGTTTTCACACTCGCACTGCAGTATGTCGGTGTTGCTTCTGTCCCGCGCAACGACGAGCGGTCCGATGCCTGGCTGGGCCGAACCTCCGCTCAGAAACGTCGGGAGGCGACCAAGAGAGCAACCGTGCGCGCCATAGTGCAAACGATGACTGACGAGTCGCTCGCTCAGGCTCGACTCTCGGTGTTTTCTCTTTCGCCGGAGGTCGGCGCGCGCGGCGCTTCCGCTCCTGCCGCCGCCACCGCCGCCGTCGCCGCAGCCCGTCACGGTCACCCATTCGCTACCGGCGCCCGCCAAGCCCAGGATCACGCTGCCCCGGTCATCTTACCGTCAGCGAACCGACTCCCGACGACGCCGGCTGTTGTCTCGATGACGCAACCCCCGGAGAACTACATCTGCTCCGGAGGACCTGGGATTTTGCTCGGCGATTTGGCTCGAGCCTGGTGATGACTCCTGGTGACGTGTCCAAGTCACTCACTGAGTCACGCGCCCGCACTCAATAAGCCCGCTGCGCTGCTGTTTTACTCACATGTACGCCTGAATATCCACTGTGAGTATCAACGCATGTCAATATTGTGGTTCTTTTTCGCGTCCAACGCAGTCTTCTCCAGGAAATCACCCATGCGCTCTTCGAGTTTCAAGCTCGCGTTTTCCCCAGACACTCCCTTCACGGCCTTTCCCCCCCTCCCCCGTCGACCGTCTCTCGCTTGCGATTCATCGGCAATTACTGCATTATCTATTAGCTGTGCATCATATCTAGACGGTACAACGGTTTTTGGAAGAAATTAACGCGACTTCATTGCACGTGAGTAATCTCACTTCGTTCCATTTCGTGTTAGAGAACTTTTTTATTGCTTACTTTAGAATCGGGTGATTAGTTATTTGATTTCATTCGCGATAAAATAATTAATAAATCACCTCGGTATGATCCCAGATTTGCGACTAGATAAACTATGAAATCGGATATAAATTTGTATCTCAAAAGCGTAACCGAGATAACACAAATTTTTCAATAACAAATAAATGTTATCCAATTTTTAAATTAGATATAACTTCTTAGAGGCTGCAAATTGTCGCAGCTCGTTCCTGCATAACAACAGCAAAAGATTAAATTATAATTTATTTTAAATTAGGTTAAATATTATTATACGAAAATTCAGCATTATAGTTTTTTAATTGATGCAATCTCACAGTATAATCATGTCAACAAAATTATAATACAAACATTATGTTAACATTAGTTTTTTCGTTAAACAAATGTTAGGTTTTCAAAAAATTAAATAACTAGTAATTTCAGTTTAACGTGATTGAGTCACTCACTCGAGCCAAGAACCTTACAAGGTAAATCATATGAGATATGATTTAAATTATCTGGAGAAAAAATACTATATATATGCTCTTATCAAAAAAAAAATATCTATTTTATTTATATTAATCCGTTGTCTAAACCAAATCTAAACTTGAATTTCACCTAATTGAATAATCAAACCTATGAAGCCGCTATTCTCTCAATTATTAGTAGAAATTTGAATTTTTAAAATAAATTTTTACCTTTAAATATACGTGAATGTAACATTGACATATACAATTTTAAAGATAAGTTTGTACAAATGATTTTGGAGCAATAAAAAAGCATTTATATTTGAAAATATTTTTAAAAATCTAAGCGAAAACAATATTCTGATAATTTCTTGTGCTATAATTGAATTTAGGATCTTGAAATCGATACATTAGGAAGTAAAATTCAGCAAAAACTTGCTGGACTTGCTTTTTAATCGATGGTATGGTCATTTTTTATTTATACTGAATTTTAAAAAGAATCATTATTGTTATAAAAAATAGATATATATGTATATTATTTTTAATAATCGGCTTTGAAGTCTTATTTTCCATGTACTAGTGTTGAAAGGACTATTTCATAATTCACCATCTAAATGATACATTTTTATTACAAGAATAAAAATTACAAATACATATATGTATGTTATTTATTTATGATTGGAATTATAATAATTTATTGTTTAAAGTAATGAAGGTAAAGTGAAAAAGATTCACTTACATCATTATCTGCTGTTTCATACAATAGAAACTATGCAGATACTAATCTATTGTTGAGAAGTGAGAACACAAGTAACAGATGTTTCGTTACTATGTACATAAGATAGGTACATTTCTGTTGTAACTATAGGCAATAATGTAGTTTCATTTTAAAAGGGAAATATATAGTAATCCTGTTAAATTTATGAAATGTGTGGTACGAAATCATTTAGAATAAAAATTAATAAAAGGATTTACAATGCTTAAACCAAGAATGATTCAGGACATCATCAATTGGTATATCAACTGTAAATATTTAATTGATAAAATTATTGTTAATTCATATTTATCATTAAAAATGATACAAAAATGAAGCCACTCTTTTAAACATAATAAATTTTATAGACGTGGCATTTTGTTATTTATTAATATATTAATAAGGGAAATTTAAATTATGGGCATGTGATGAAAATATTTAAATTCATGTTTTGACGCGAATTAAAAAATGTAATTTAAGAATTCATGGTTTTCTTCAATTTCTTAGTTTTTCTTATTTGCATTATATTTTTTGTAGTATTAATTTTCATAAGAATTAATAAAACTGCATCTATATTTTCAGAAGCAATAATTTCAGATTAATCCGAACAAAAGAAATGTTTTGTATTCTAAAAGGAAGCACAATTTTTCACCACAACTTTTACGAATTGTTAATAAATTGATTAAAAATGTGTAAAATAAAGTGAAACTGCTTCAAAATAATATGTACAAGTGCCCTGGCAGTACAGTGACGTCCTATTTACGACAACTGAAGATCTCTATGCTTACTGCAATTTTAAACGTTTTACGGAAATCTTAATGAGAAAATCGTATAATGAAATATGTTCCAAGAAAACGTGTACAATAAATATTTCCTGCGCGGAAACATAAATACATTACGCAGAAATAATTGCTTGCGTACAAGTTGGGCTTTACTAAAGAGAATATTTTCTTTATAAAGAATGAAAGAAAGAAAAAATAATAATAAAGTACGATTGAGACACGTACGAGCGTACGTGTAATGCTAGGAGAAAAAAGGGGGAAATTGGAGCAATTTACCTCTGGTTACAAGCCAATAATCGAATACAACGATCAGCAACCCAATAAGCCGATTCCAATAATCGCCAAATATGTCACGTATATTTCATTCGCAATCCACGTCGAGCAGCGCTCGTGTTTTTTATTAATTGCGTATTACCGGTACGCATGCGTTGGGGCTACGTGGATGCCACTGAGGTCAGCGAGTGTCACATTTGCTTCGCTTACATGGGTCACGCACCTTAGCCCTTTCCTCATGCAGGTAACACCAACTTTTTGTGACGCACGACGTGTGCACCTTTTGCCAATCATCGTTCGTGTTTATTACATTTTCTTGCGTAACGCTCTTTTTGGATTTTTGTTCTAGAGTTTTCGTGTTTTCCTGTGGGTCATGAATTTCCATTTTTAGATCTCAATTCAAGAGACTTTTTAATGCGAAATCGTTCTTCAAAGGTATGAATTTCAATCTTTTTCGAAAAAGAGTCCAGGTTTTATCGATAATTTAGCGTGTGAGTCAGGCGAATTGAGAATTAATTATCTCAAGAAGAATTACGCCGTGGATTTTGTGTTTACCTCTACCAAACATTCTAGAATAGATATATTCGTTTTAAATTGGTGTAATTTGGAATGTAAATATTTTTCGTATTTGTTGCGATAGAAAGAAAATAAATCTTTTATATTACGAACGTATAATATAAATTGTCGCTCATGAATAAAACTGGATATGTTAGTCCTATTATTAACGAAATCCTTCGAGTTCTATACGACTGCGAAATCTTTATTCCATATTTTATTATATATTTTAGTAGAAATTATTTTATGCTTTTCATATTTTATTAATCATGAATGTATTTAGATTAACCGAGGGAAAAAATAAACTAAAGTATTCGAGCAGGTTTAAAAAAATTTTGATTTCAAATTTTATTTTTTTATCAAGCAACTTTCATTCACGCGTTGTTAAATTATAAGTACTTTAAAAAATTGACTCAATGAATCAAGCCATTTTAGTTCTCCGTGCATTCTAATATTGAATTATCAAAAAGAAGAAGTTATGTTATTTCGAAGGCTATTTCAAGTCATTAAAAGAACATCATCACAAATAACATTAACTAAAAATACTCTCACGAACTTGTTGAAATTTATTATGATGTCTTTCTTAATAAAAACATTAGGACACAATTGCGTGGCGTATACTCCGTGATTACATCAGGGATACGACACTTGCTGTGTATTTTTAGACATTTCTTTAAGGAGATGAAATTACCCGTGACATTGTCCACTTCATTTTCAATTAAGAACAATGAGAAAACAGGAAGAGTAGAGCTTGAAAGAAAGATCGACAGTACTAAATTTTATTTTATTGCTCTTTCCTTACACATCAGTCCAGGCGTTATTATAAATTTTACATATTTTTTACATTTTTATAATCAATTGAATTTATAATGTATTACGTTATTATATGCTGATAGAATAAGCAGTTTAATTTTTTTCTTTTTTTTTTATAAATAAAACTATTTAAAAAAATTATTTTAATAATAAAAATAAAGCATGCATTTTTACGAAAAACGGGAAAAAAGAAAAAGAACTTGATTTAAAATCTGTTTATTTAAATTCGAAATTAATAAAAATGAACAAATTATTAATAATATTTAGGCTCTTTTCACGTATTCATTAGGGAAAAAATGAAAATCACATGATTGACTATATCAATAAAGAGTATTTAATGTTGATTTTTAAGTGATGAAACCTTGAATTGACATCTCTGTGTAATCAAAACCATCGGGGCAGCATTTAAACTTGATATAAGATATTTTTATGCACAAGATATAAAGTATAATGTAGACAATTACAAAATTAATACGCCAATGTTCGTTTAATTTTCTTTTATTACCAATTACTTGTTATTTTGTATTTTGTATTTGAATCATTCAATACAAAATACAATAAACAAGTAATGAATTATTATTGGTTATTAAATGTTTTAAAAGAATTTTTAAATTTAAGCAATAATTTAATATGTAATTAGTTACCGATAATATTATTTTTTATAATGTAGGTTTTAGCGACTTTCGAGTATCTGTTATTACACAAATATGATTCCAATGTTTCTGTCAATAGTTACAAATTACACATAAATAAGCAACAAATGTTATGTTCAAATGTCTAAGTATATTTCAAGCTAGTTAATAACAATTTCATTATAGTACCATAAAAAATAAAATTAAGTTAAATAATAGAAATGAATCATCTCTAAAATATTGTTTACAAGACACAATTGAAATTATTATAATGCTTGTACATAAAATATATGCTAAAGTTCTAGAATAAACATAATGCCTGTCAATTTATATTCAGTGCGTATTAATTTATATAATGTGTATAATAATTGCTTATTAATATTCAATAGGCAATGTAAAAAATATCCCATAATTTACAGCTACTGATAATCGTGTATTTTTATACTCGCGGTTTCGCAAGTACAAGATAATGACAATGAAATATATCGAGTATCATTGCGTAAAGTACACCAAAAAGTGCTTAACCAACTGAAAAAGTTTTTTAAATCTGTTTCATCAAAGAGGGGGGAATCACGATGTGTTCGACAAACAAAATTTTACCCCATATTTAAATCAATAGAACGGTTTTGAAAGCATAACAGAAGGGAAAGTTTGGCGAACTGTAGCAAACCTCGACTTAATCCTTTTGAAATTGGGCAAGGAGCGACAAAGAATCGGGCGGGAACGATAAGATCTGAGTTTTATCTTTTCCTCGGAAAAGCGAGCAACGGCCTCCCTCTGCATAATATATAAGTCTGGCCTCCGCCCCGACAAAAGCTCGTCTTTCACCGTTCCTCCCCTCAGAAATCAATATTTTGTCGGCAGCTTGGGTCTCGTTTTAGGCTCCCGTGCACACAACACCCACGGAAAAGCTCGGAAGAAGAGCCGGAAATCACTGGGTTTGCGTCACCAAGTCATTGATGAATAATATAGCGACGGTGCCAGTGCCAACAAACTGTCCAAGAACGCGACCGACAGACACTCACTTTTCTTATTCTTTGTCATCCCCCTCCACCCCCTCCTCCTCAACAACAAAACTCGAAGAAAAGTTTCTCGGGTGGGTCTTCGTGGCGTAAACTCACGCACGCATTCTCGTTAAGTTATCGAGGATGTAAAGGTTATTAAGGTTTCCTCGAAAATAAACGGTAGGTCCTTGATGAGCCATGTATAATAGATATTTACACAGAAAGTCTAGTTTCAACATTTATAATTCAGTCTGATACTATTCCACGTATTAACTATCCATCTACCGGCACTACCTCTCTTTCCCTTTATTTGACAATTGCAAATAAATCTGCAGTTCTGATCGGTTAAATGCTTTTGAGGTAAGTTGTAGTGCATTGTGCAGCAAATTATTTACAAAATAAAAAGACATTTATTTTTGTAGAATATTCACGATAATTCCAGTCAATACACAATTTAAATAAAAAATTCATGTGTCCATATTGTACTTTTTAATGTATTTTTCAAAATGGCGATTACGTGTGTCAAAATAACCTACTTTCTTTGTTAAATACTATTTTTATATACACATCGATATTAACCTATTTTTTATTGATACACGTGTTCGTGTTCATATCTTCAAATCTAAAATTTAGTATATAAGAACTATATCGACATTTTACACCCGTAAATGCATTTCGTATATATATAACTCGTGTTTTTTGTATGAAAATTAAATATGCCGATGACGTGCACTATATTATAGAGTATTACTTTAAAATAAAAATCACAAATTTTTTTTTTTTTTTTACAAACAATATAAATGATATAATCTGTTAATCGTAAAAACAAAAAAATTTTAAACGGTTTTTATAAAATTGAAATATTTTATATTTGGTAATTGGAATACTAGCCTATTTATTAAATTATTTCATTATTATTAGTACGCCATAGTATTAAAATAAAAGTACATTATTATTTAGATTGCAGATTTTAGAAATCTATGCTTTAAATAATACTTTGAATATTTTTATGGATTAGTTTCATAATATATATATATCGTAATAAAAAATATTGAATATATTTTAATTTAGGAAAAATTATATTACTTGTAAACTTTACAGGCGAGACATTTCTCAATGGCGTACAAATAATTATTTATTAACTCTTAAATAGAATTTATATAGCCTGCTTATAAAGATTATCAAACTTAAGTCAATATTAATAAACCATTCAATACGTGTAATGAGATTCTTAATTAATTAAAGAAGTATATAGCATTTTTGTTAAAAATATTGACATGAAATATATACTTCCAAACAGTTGAATACATAATATGTAATAAAAAAAAAATTAAAAACAAAATTTAATCTTTTTTAATAATGCGTGACTTAGCGTAAATATTTAAGGCACTTAATTATTTTAATGTAAATTAGTAAAATAGTATTAAAATTTCAATTGAAGGCTATCTAATTGTTTTAATTGATTAAAAAATTATAATCATATTTATAAATGATAAATATTTATTTAAATAATAAATTAATGCTACCAAACATGATTAATTTCGATAATTATTTATTATTTCTAATATACTCACAACTACTTTCGATTCAATTAATATCTAATCTTTTATAATAATATAAGATGTGTTTTAATATCAAGCCTACCGGATAGGGGATAATTCGATTTTTAATTAAAACTAGTTATCAATAAAGACATGTACATGATATATTGTACAGGTTAAGTTCTTTAATACTATTAGTTCAGAAATTTATATCTACATATATTAACTTAACTGAAAAATTCTATAATTTCTTATAATGTATTTGATGTATTTGAAAAATGATAGAATAAAATAAATACTTTTTGTTTATATTTTTTTATAAAATAAAATTTATGGCTAGTACATCTTAATGGAAATTCATTATTTTATATATATAATGTGTTGGGGGTTTCCGTGTTCGTTTATGCCTTGAAAAACATGTATTTTTTTAAAAACAATAATTCTATAAATAAATATGTATAAATGAGTTGTAGTTTTCAGTCATTTATTTCTGTAATTGATAAATAATATATTCTTGATTTATACAACAAACTACTATGAACATTTAAATAAAACTTGTGTTGTGTGCTATAACTAAGCGATTATCACTTAACGCGCAAAAATTCAAAGTTGAATGTATAATGTAAATATACGTAAATATTTATTAAACTTACGTTTATATTAACATGTTAATAAATTAAACAACGATTTATAAAAAGTTATCATTATAATATTTCATCTATACCCATTTCTGACATCTCAAACAAAGAATTCAATTAGTATTATGTTGCAGCACGACCCATTACCTTGGTGATTTATATTAATTATAATTATAAATGAAAAAAAAAAAATTGAAAATTTGACCTCAATCTTCAACTGTGCTTTCCATTTACACAAAATATTATTGTGGTTTCAGTAAAGGCAGTTGCTGATAGTCGAACGTTCGCGTTGTCACGTTTCCACTGTAACTTTTTGCCTTTAATGATCACGTGCATCCACGTATAAACATAGATTCACATTAGAAAGTATTTTATATACGTGATACATGCTATCGTATAAACTTTATGACGCAATAACTTCTCATATGAGACAATAGCTTTTATCAGAGCTTCGATTTGTTCTAAAAGGTTCGAGTGTATCATTGCGAGGTTCACCATAAAAATGAAAAATATGATTCATCGCCAAAAATGTATTGTATAATTTCTGTTTGTATCGCCAAATTATAATAAAAATTTCAATTGACTCAATAACCGCAACATCCCTGAAAAATTCAGCTTTAGATTTATCATATTATGCGAATTACTCTGCGATACGTTGTAATAATTGTTGCGCAAAAAGCAAAACGTTAAGTCCACACGACCAACAGGCTCTGCATTTATATATTTCCACTCACACATTACCCCATTAATCTAAATTTGTAACATATTAACGATGAATACAAATGAAGCAATTCATAAACAATAAATTTGTGGGAAATCCCTACTCGAGGCGGGTTGAGGGGAGCCCTTTGCCTTAGAGTTGCACATCCCGATCTATAAAATTTTAATCATTGTCCTATTTTCTTATTATTGGAGTGCGTCGTAAGTTCTTAATGTATCTTAAGTTTTATCAATTCTTAGAAAAATATCTAAGATCTGATCTCATTTAGTAGATGTATGTATGTACCTCGTTAAGGTGTGAGATGCGCATCATCGTAAACCACTAATTAATGTGAAGAGATATCAGCTTTTAATATTCATATATCATAAATTATTACGTGTCATTACATAAATATTTGTTTTATAGTATATGTAAAAGTAAGAAATATTCTTTAAAATCCTTGTTATTTTGTTACATGACTTACAATGGTATTGAATTCTATTTAAGATAACGAAAGCTCAATAATCACGACTTTAATAAATTGAGCTTGATAATGAATTTTAAATTTATTAATGTCTTAATCATTTATTATAATTTATTATAATTTATAAAATTTCGTTTATTTCTCAAATAAAGACCTTGTATTGTGATACTCTAATGATGAAATTATTAGAATAATCGAATAATTATTTATTTTCATGTTTCGAGCTACTTAGTATTATTAAAATAATTGTCTTCTGAATCTTCTTAATATTTAAGATACGATTAAGAAAATTCAAATATATTGTGTTTATGCACACGTTTATATTAGTCAGTTGAAAAATTTCGCATGATACATTACGAATAACGGTATCTTGATCCAAATAAAGAAAATGCTTGTACCAATACGATATTTTATATTTACTTCTTAAAAATTTTATGACATAATAGTTATCTACTAAGTGTAATTTAAAGTTATAAAAAAGTATTATTTTTTACGTGCGCACGCACACACATAAACAAGCATCTTAATTGAGCCAAGAATTACAAATTATTTATTAGAAAATTTATAATATTGTCGTATGACAGTATCGAGATAAAAAAAATAATTACAATGCATTTTTAAGAATTAAATACATAAGCTTGAAATCCCTTTTAATTTATTTATATAAAAATTCTTACTTATAAAAGTAAATATTTGGAATATTGTTTCGAATCGTCGCATTTTAAGCATTTATTACATTTTGTTTGTGTATGAATTATTAAGATATGTAACAATATCATTAGTAAGCAATTGTGAAGTCAGATTAGATCAGTGATAATTGGAGCTGTGTTGCTACGTAAAAGTGCAGAAAACACAAGTTTTGTAATAAAATAAATTATTATTGTTCTTCTGAGATTAAAAGTGCCCTTGTAAAAATAGTAGATTTACATAATATTGATGTTAAATTTCCTTTATTGATTGTCATTTTTCAATAATGTGAATTGTAACTCAAAAGTATAATGTCGAAACTGCACCTCGAAGACAAAAATAAAAGCCAAAGCCAATCAGTAATAATATATTTCAAGAAAACATGCGACTTCACCGAACGTGTACAATGCAGTTATCGCTGGATAATTCCAGATTCTATCGTCTGCAATAAAAGTCACCGGCTTATAAGTGAAGCATACGAGTTTACTATTAAGTACAACTAAAATGTCACTGCACAGTGTACAATTTAAGGGGACGTAAAAAAGTGTTTTCAGGGGAAACACATGTAACTGCACGCGAGTTGTAGCTCTCGTTCATTTGGTTTAACAAATGAATCTCCATTAAATCGTGCATTAAGATATTATCATTATAATTGAAATGAGTTGCTCGCGCGCCAATAACGCACACCTACATTTTCCACTCGCTAACTCTGAAATCTGTGTCATTATTTGACCGTTGCTTCAATCTCGATTAATCCGATGACATAATCGGGCAGATTCAAGCTCATCATCGCGACGCTTTATTCATAGAGCTTCCTCGGATATTGCAGGCATTTATTTATTTATTTATCTGTGTGTGTGCGTGCGTGCGTGCGTGCGTGTGTGTGTAATAGATGTGCATTTGCTTATACATTAAGATGCACAGACATTGCACACACGACGTATTGCACTTGGAAACGTCTCTTCTCCAGCGGATCTTCGCCGCTTCGGACGTTGACCAACGCTCGGGGATGCCTCGGCTGCATCCCGAGCTTGCCTCACCCACGCCTCGTTGTGATGCCGCGGTGAGGAGTATCGCTATTGTCGGAAAATGAACGATTGAGTAGCAGCTACTGCTTCTTGGTGCCCGGAGTACATCGGGAAATTGTTGAGCAACCGATTCATTGCTCGAGGCATCGATTTGGAAATTGTTGCTTTGGGCTGGAGTGTCGATATTCTGTTTCCCGGCACAACTCGTACGTTATCGAATCTCCCGTTTTTATGATCAGTGCTAATCTCAAAAATCAAACTGTCTGTAAATTCAAGAGGTGTGGCTATTGTGTGGTTCGATTGCGTTCATAACGCTAATATATTTTTGCTTTTAACGATTTTCCCATTAGCGGAATAAGCCATTGCGTTGGAAGCCCATTATTGTTGGAAAAACTATCGAAAACCGCGCGCAAAAATTATTTGGCAATATTCGGTGCCCGATAACCCGCCCAATTTTAAGAATTATTTCAATTATTTCAATTATTTAAATAATTAAGAACATTTAAATGTTAAATGAAAACATGAAAGTGAGCCTAGGAAAAATATTGCAAATTCCATTATTCTATACATAGCAAGCCAACTATATTAATTCTTAAAATAGACAAATACGTACTATCAGACAAATTATTTAATTCATACTTCAGTCTGAAATACAAATAGAAATCACTTTTTTAAATAAAAATTTAATAATTTTAACTTTTTTGCTAAAAGCATAATCCGTGTATTTTGTTATACCAAGAATTTCAAGTTTACGAATTCATAGTACTGATTACGACATTAAAACGTTTTTTTATAAGATTCACTAAAAGTTCTAAGAAATCTCGGAATTTATTCTGAAAAATACTTGAGTATTTGTAAGTAATTTCAGTTCTTCTTTCATTGTATGATTGCATAACCAAATCAAATGTCTTCGTGTTGATGAATGATGCGCAATAAACGTTTGTCGTCACAAGAGGAAACTTATCTATTTAATTCTGAAAGAATTAGAAAAGTTTCTATATCTATAGACGATACCTGACAGCGCGTTCATTTAGTTGTTTTAATTTCTGTTCTTTTCGAACTCATCATCGCACTGTATTAATATCGCAAATGGAATCATTTATAAATGAATAATAAAGGCACAGGATATTTACTTTTGTAAAATTTAACAGCTAATAGATTATAAAGTAGATTCTTTAGATTTTATGATTGTGATATGTATGTATAAAACTTTGAAGAGATATGTATTATTTGAAAAGTCAAAGTCTTTCAACTTGTATCATCTCTAACATTATATAATGAATGAATCAAATGAGATTAGTAAGGTTGGCGCCAAAATTGTATATTTGAATAATTCCTTATTTTTTATAAAATAAAATTATATAATAATAGCCTTTTGCCAACTTTTAATTCTTTCAAATAGTACGTTAAAACTTTTTTGTTTATAATAGTTTGCGAGTGATTTATTTAAAAAATTAGTTTAAAACAAATCAATTATATTTCTAGTTCGATTTGACAAGATTCGGTAATTTTTTAAAATTCAGGCTTGTGGATAAAAAAAAAGAAAAGAAAAAAAAATTCATTAAAATTGCCTACATTGGTTTTAAACAAAATGTTTGTATTTTTGAGAATAATGTACTTAGAAAAGTGTATTTAAAATGACATATTGAGTTGTGCGTCACGGTATCAGGTGGAATATATCCCGAAGATAAGTATTCTGTAAAAAACAACGAATTATTAAAAAATTAAAAATATAAATATAATTATGTGAGTTGCAATACAATACGTTTGTATTGCGCTTGATTTATAAGGTATAATTTATATTGTAAACGTATAAGAAAATTACAAGGAAAGTTACTGATTACTTTAAATTTATGACGAGGGCTTAATATCTTTTGACCTTCAAAATATTGACACCCATTTAAATTTTTGCCAATTCAAATACTTGAATGTTAAAGCGCAAAATTAGTTCAATGGGAATGCCTCGAAATGGAAATAATTGAACGAACAGGGCAGTGTCGTGACATAGCATTATTCAGCGTATAATATTTACCTAAACGAGATAAGATAATTTATTTAACGAACAATTTTCTCGGGACAAACAAAAATTTCAAAATCCAATATCTTTTCTCTCAATCCTCAGTGAAATCCACGCACAACGCTTTTTTAAATGGACGTTTGCATGCACACGAAGACGGCCGAGAAAGAAGGAAAAGCAGTTACTCGGCGTGCAACAGACCGGACGCACGATGATGCAGACGTACGCCCAGGGCCGATCCTATTTTTGCAAATGCTCCACGATCTCTCGAAGTTGGCAGGTCCAGGGTCCAGGACTCGTGTCGGGGCGTCGTGTCTAAAGGCGAAGAAGGGGGGGGATGAGGGGCTCCATCACTGCAGGCGTCGATGACCAGAGGCAACCGAGAGACGCGGAACGCCTCAGCCTCTGCTGCATCTGGACCCCTTCCCCATCTTTTATGTCGATCAAAAAACTATTTTCGGGGTCCGGGTCGCGGAAGACGTGCACTCTTTGAGAAAATGCTCGAGGGCTCCTCGGTTGGGAGATTATTGGGCAGATCGGAATGCAAAGTACGTCGATAATTGGCGGAATCGGGCAAATTGGTGGGGACGGCGCGGTTGAGACGGAGCCACAACTAATTTTTTAGAGGGAACGATTGGGATTTTACAAGTGTTATTAGAGCAAGGAAAGTACTGTTGTATGATTATGAGGTTTAAAATAGGTTTACATTGTGCACGGAGCCTCGGAAATGTCTGGCATTAAAATTTAGCACGCGAACAACAGTTCTGGAGTTGGTTATTTTGACACCGCAGTTTTAGGCCAAGGGAAAAATATAATACGAATGAGCCATTATTGTTCTCCTCGCACAAACGGTTTTACTCATAATTCCAGGAGAGCCGGCCGATCGAGAGCCCAATGAAGATGAAAGCCACTTGATGAAATCAATTGCAACACGTTTGGAAATAAACATTTACAAAATGATTACTCTCTATTGCAAAAGCTCGCGCTCGATCTCGCAAGCAATCTCCAATAATTCTTTCCATTATCAATGTGTCGCATAATAAGGCTCGGCTTTAAAAGACTGGAAATTTCGCGAGATTTCCTCGTTGGAGCTCGGTAAGGAAAGAAAAGAACCGAGACCAACTTGACACCGTAAATGGAGTCTTGTGAGCTAATAATTATAATGCCACGCCATTGTGTGCGGCATAAACGCTAGGCGCTGATAATTTTAGTGCTGGTTTATAATTGCCGAATGAATGCGATTGAGGTACTCATTTTCCGAGGCTGCATCGATTTTCTTGCAGGAGTCCAAAATTGACTACTAGTGAGAATCCCAAGTACTGGCCTGCGCCAATAATATTGCAAATAAATAATTCCTCTCGGAATAATATATCGCGAGGAGTCATTGTTTACGTGTGTGTATTTGTTCCACTCTCAAGATAAAAAAAAGTTATTAATACACTCATTGTAGAGTGTATCGCGACTTTAAACGAATTATGAAAATCTAATATTTAAATTCAATGCGTCTCTCAGAGGCATTTATCTGCTTTTACTGCGGCTCACTCAAGTGTCTTCCATCGATGCAGATCTTGGAATTAAATTAATATTAAAAATAATGTTAAACCTAAATATATTCATTTTGTTATTTACCGTTGCACTAAAATAATATTAATGAAATATTATCTATTTAAGTAATTAGCGATTTACATTTATTTAATTGATATTAAATCGCACAAAAAATACAAGTGTGCTGAACCCATTTGAATTGTGGAAATCTTGTTATGAAGGTGATGTATGTGCAGAAGTACAGGCGAAATAAAGTTTCAAATGAGATTCTTACAAAAGTTACTTCACTCGAGCGTTTGAGGTATTTGCTGCTTCGCACGTGGAAGCTTCGATTATTTAAAATAGTTTAAAAAAAAAAACATATTATCCCACGCCAAATATATTTCCCGTGTCAACGTACGACGAAAAATTTATGCAAATGTGCCTCGGGTCGTCGAAGTTTAAGTAACAGACAGAAGCGAAAAGTTTTCAGTGAAATGACGAATCCAATAATGTAAGCGGAAATTGCAAAAGATGGACTGTTTTGCATGATTACAGTAGCTGAAAGAATTTTCGAGGTCAGCGATCATGAGCACGGGTTATAAATTGTAAAATTTAAACAAGCTTCTTGTGCAAATTGGTGTATTCTTAAAATATCATCCTGTACACTGAGCTGCCTGCATTTAAAATTAAAAGCTTGGGGTTGGAGAGACATAAACCGCGCAATGTCAGAGAAGTTATTCCGCAGGGGGAGGCTTTTTCATTAGAATTGAGGCTTTTCTCCGAGATGATTGTTAAACAGGTCTCCGTGGAGGAGGAATCGCGAGGCCTTGCGCTCCAGCGAGTTTTTCAAGGTCACGGTCGTTGAATTTGCATCGCTTAAGAAACGCTCGGCGGTGTCGCCAATGTCGTTCCGCGTAAATATGCGAGCTTTGCGAGCTCTCGTGTACTTTTTTTTACATATAGTATACACATTGGGAAACGTATCGCGTTTGAAGGATCTTTAGATGTGAAGAGAGAGAGAGAGAGAGAGAGAGAGAGAGAGAGAGAGAGGCAGACAGACAGACAAAGACAAAGCACGAGCAGCGGACCTTTCGTGTCTTTCGATATCTTCTTTTTTTCCTTCTCTCGCGTTGTGCAAACGCGGAAAAGTTTTGGTGGGATAAACTAACGCAGGAGCAAAAAATATTTAACCCAACACGATTTTGCTTAAAATTTGTAATTTGTTTTCCTTTATGCAGATTTAATCTGAAACGATTGCAGTTTAATTTGGAATCTTGAAGCGCTCATTTTTCAACATGTGGCGCGCAATTCCTCGTTCATGAAAAATCCATCAAACACGTGTCATGCTTCATTGAGCTATTTATTGATTCAATTTGAAAAGGTTATATCGGAATGAATGAATATTTATTAGCATACTAACCGAAGAAACTCATAAACTCGTCAACTTATTAACTGCTATAGCAATTAAGAAGAATTTTTATTTCACTCTTATACGATGAGTAACGTGTCTAATAATTTAGTATTCTCGACGCGAAAAAAAATTGTAAAGTACGATGTAGTTTGCAGAGAAGAAACATTTTATTTTTCAATAAATCAAGTGTGCTTAAGAGTCATGAAGTAATAATATGTCTCGCTATTATCGCTGTTGGTTACTATAATTTTTGTTATTATTATTATTTTTACTATTAACGTTGTTGTTGTGGTTGTTTTTATCGTCATCATCATCATCGACGTCGTCGTCGTCGTCGTCGTCGTCGTCGTCGTCGTCGTCGTCGTCGTCGTCGTCATTTCTACCACTATTAAAATCTATAATATACGCTTTTCTAAAAAATCAAGTTTCATTCATCGATACATGACGAATTTCAAAAAACATTATTGAAAATTATAATGCCGATCAATCGATTCCGTATAATCAACATAAATAGCCCCGAAATACTTCATGGAATAACCCCATTCACAATATGAAGTTTAAGAACAAAATTCCGAAATAAATAAGATTAGTTCGCAGTAAGTAGGAAAAGCCCCGTATAACAGTGATTGGAAAATTCATGTGGTTCTCATGGTACGTCTCCAAAAAAAATTTTCTATGCACTTAATTACACTTTAAACGAGGGAGCAAAACCAACGTCTCATATCTTTATACAATCGATCGATTTTCCACAGGTAGATACAGGTTTTCCCGACCTTCTACTTTATTTTCAAGCTTCGGGAAATTGCTCCCCGCATGCATGGTAATTAGGGAATTTATAATAAAGTACCTGATGTCTCGACCATGACATAGGCTTTTACGACAATGCGTCTCCTTCGAGTATTTTTGCGCGTCCCTTCAACTTCAAAGCTTTCATGTGCTGTCTAGAGTTTTCCCGAATTCGGAGCATAAAGCTGACCAAAAGCACCGAACTTCCGGTTTCCTATACGAAACATCAGCACGAAAACGTTGGACTACCATAGCCTAGACCATTTTTCTCCAACCGGTGCATCTGTCTCTTCTTCCTTACCTTTTTAACCTCACGAACCAACGAACACGTCCCGCTCGAGTTTCTCAAGTCTATGCCCGACTGCTCCACGAGGTTGTAGATCGCAGGTGTGGCGACTCGCAGGAGTTTATTTATGGTCTTACGCAAGATAATGCTGGCAGTTTACGAATGTTTTTCGTTTTTTTTTTTTCAAATTTACTATGCTGAAAACGTTAGTGCCCAAAGAGAAACGAGTATTGGGGATTACCATTTTGGGCTTGCTTCTTAAAATTTAGTGGCTCTCGAAAGATTCCTTACAAATACATATCATAACTTTTTTTTACATTAAAATCCAATTACGGCTTACCTTTTAAGAAGCGAACGATTTTGTTAGCGTTCAATACTGAATGATCGCAAAGTAATTGGAATGTCTACTCCAATTGACACGGCGGCTTTTCATCTCTGGGACTTTGGTTGGTATCAATATCGAACCTTGTAATGGAATGGACTCGACACTTTTACAATTATAGTACCCGTGCAATAATGTTAAAACACAAAACTGTGCAATAATACAAAATTACGCAATGGTTAAACGACAGGAAATAGCCATTTTAGTCAAGCATAATATCCTCAAGCTTCATCTATTGCCGAAATAATCAGCGCCAATATTACACATTCACTTTTTGATATGTCAATAAATTATCTCTTTCAACATTTAGCTTTATCGTAATATTTTAGATTGTTTTATTAGCATTAGCTCTCAGTCCAGTACAGTTGCTTTATAAAATTTATAATAAACGTTAGCGTATTTTGTAGATGTGAGAGTTTCACAACGCATTTCATCGATGACACCGTGACCTAAAATAACTCGACCTCTAACAGGGCAATTAAAAAATAAAGAACAATGCAATAGTTTTTCTTATAATAGGCTTACTGATTCGTCTCCTTCAGTGACAAATGAATTTTTATTCATACGTCTTCACCTCAAAACACGCGCTTCAATTACGAAAAACGGAAAATTTGATAATCGCTCGAGGTATAACTTGTTTTTCCCTTTAATGGCGTATCCAAAATAAATGATCTAAACTAAAGACGTGCTCCTAAAAAAGACCTGCCGGAAATTGAAGATGTACTTCGACATTTTGAGCAGTCAAGAGGAAAAAGTCATTCATTATCGCGTCTTCGTATCAAGTCGATGTCGCTTGTTCACTCTTGTACGTCATCTTTCGAGGCTGCTTCTATTTTGAGTCTCAATCTTGAATTAATTTTCCGAATACTTGTAGAAGGACAAAAGGTCTCTTTGACATTCATAAATTTTATTGACGGATTGTAAAGTCTTATTGTTTGGGATTCTACACCTTAAGATCTTAACGGATAAGTTCTTTTCCAAATATTAATACTTAACGTATTGTTCATCAATTTATTCTGAATTATCCAAACGAATTCATTCATTAGGAAAGAACAGAACATTTTTGTAAATTTTAAGATTAAATAACATAAAATAAACAATTTTAAAAAAAATATATGAATCATTTTTTCTTCAATTAAAAATATGTACTTTGTTTTATTTGTATATATTTTTGACATAATTTAATAAGATCGACACATAATTACTTCAATCATAAATTTGTTTACAACTTGGTCAATTTTTTAATTTTTTTTTAAGCTGTTACAGATATATAAGTTTCTATTTAAAATATATTTAAAATAATAATGACAATTTGCAGTTCCATTTCAATCAGTTTTTATTTAATGAATAAAATACGAAAAATCCATTATTTTTTTCAAAAATTAATTATTCAAATAAATGGCAAATTAATATTTATAAAAAACAACAATTAATTATTTTTTACAGCTCATTTTCTATGGGAATTCATAAAATTAAGCTATATATTTTTTATAATAATCGAAATATGTCTTGATTATTTAATTAAGGATTGCGGAACTTCAGTGCATTCATTGGTATATTAAACAACCGTCATGTGCAATAATTGTCTATTTATGAGTTAATGTTGTATATACGAAATGATTAAATTTATTAAAATCATAAATAACGCAGAATGATGCTCATTGAGTTAGAAAGGAATTTTAAAGTTAAATATTACTCTTATGAAATGCACATTTAAATTTCGCTCCAAAGTATTCACAAAGCTTTAACCATGTTTTTTTTTTTAGTTATAATTAATATTTCTATAATAAAATAACACGCGTGTTATAAGTAGTTCCATACATCAATCGCAAACTTGTTGATAATAAATTGAATCTGTTGACATTACAAAGTTTCCATGAGCTACTGATAAATGTAATTCTAAGAAAGTATCCTAATCCGTTATCACTACCACCGCGGTAAATACTCCGAAAAGTTTACAAAACTTTTTTTTTTTGAAAACTATCTAATTTTCATAGTGAAAACATGCGCGTGCCAACTTTCAGATGCGAACCCGAGATTGCATATTTTATTGATTAGTTACGGCGAGTAATTTATAAAATAAAGCAGCCAGTGCGCTGCAATTCAGACAATCCGTTTGCCACAGGCAATGGAAAGGTGAGTCGAGCTCCTTTTAAAAAAAGTCGACTTCCTGGTTGCATTATCCTCTCCTTCCCGATGCATCGAGCCATCCTACAAAAGTTCACAGAGTTACATAGGAGACGTCGGAAGTTATCTCGTACGATAACCGCCCCTCATCCCTTTTACCCGTGACGTAAGCTCCAGCCTTCGATCTGTGCAGAGGCGAGACCGGAAGTGCGCGAGTCGCGTTCACTTAAACTATGATGCCGACGACTTTTCTGATGTACGTCAAGGGACAGTGCAGCCACCACGGCGCATTTGTTTCCGGTCGATTTGCAGGCGCTCGATAAATCGATAACTCGAGCTCCACGACATGCGTCTACTCCTCCTTTAATTCCTACTGTAGCTTCCGGTTTCGGGTGCATTTTACTCTTGCTCTTTTTGATGGAATATATTGAAAAGTTACCGTGGCTAGGCTGGAGGTATCGAAGCATAATAATGAAATCCCTTAATAAAATCTGAAAAACAATTTCGATTTATAAATATTAACTGCTATGATATACTGGTCGGTTGCAAAAAAATCAGAAATTTTAATTACACATTTTAATTATTTGTATAATTTTGTACCAAAGTTGATAAATGTTACCAATAACTATTATATGAATAAATCATCCGCCAAAACTTCGATACGCGTGAAATTAGTTGCGAGCGTTAAATTCCGATGCTGTATCCATCCTCTTCAAGTGTAAATAAAATTTAGATTAATCTAATCGTGTTTCACAGATTTTCACCTTGTATAAATAAATTCGTTGTTTGCAGAAGTCATTACGATATTATAGAAAAAATAAAGGAAATTCATTCAACAAAAAATGTCGTTTTCCCAGAGTTCAATTCTAGCTGTTTGTATAAATAAGAGCATTATATTAATGTTTGTACATAGGATGAGATTCGAATCTGACATGGGGGTGAGGGTGACAAAAATTTGACTGATACGTTCGGCTTAAATTACCAAGATCATTTTTTAAATCTTTTTTATAAAATGATTAGGATTTAATGGAGAGATTAAAGTAAATAATTCGGAATCGTTAACGCGTCAGAGTTGTGGGTCTTAGGTAAAGTAGAAGGTTTTATAAAATTAAACGTATTCAAGCTTACAAAAACAATAAAATTCTTATGTGATGGTAATTAACAAGCTGAGGAAAGAACGGTTGGGTGATTGAAATGAAAAATAAAATAAAAATACAAATGAGACTAATGTGTATTAACCAAGGTTTGATTGAAGGATATTGCATTTAAATAATTGCGTTCTTACCGTATAGAAAGATGTACATACTGAATAAGATTTAAAATCGAAATTTCAAAATATTGATTATATAAATCAGTATATTAATTTCACAACCACATCAATTTGCACATATTTCTCTAGTGACTTATCCTGCCCTTACAAATTCTGTCAATCGGAATATTTGTCATAGATTTGATGTTATAGCTGCACAATTTACAATTAACAATTAAAGTAGATCAAGTGCAGTACACTTTCAAATCCTTCAATGCAAATACAATTGTTAGATTTGCAAAAAATCCAACGGATTGTTTGCCGCTAGAAACTCATCCGTCTTACTGATACTGTCGCGATCGTGCATCATTGATAATTTTTTATTCAATCTAGAGGTTAGCGGCAATGTAAAGGTGAAACATGAAAAAAGAGATGCAGAAACTCGCAAGATAACCTGTGACCGCATTCCACATTAGAGAATTGAACGGGCGGCAGGTGTAGAAGGTGAGGTACATACTCAACAATCGCGACCATCAACCCTTACACCGTTTATTCGAATCTTTTTTTAATAAATTCCTGGAAATGCTATTGCGAACCCATTTAACGACATTGGAATGGAATTTAAGTTTATAATACGCAAGATTTCATTTAAAAATGGCGTGTTTACGGGAATATTTTAATATGAATTATCAATTATCCATCTTGGGGTTCAAAAAAAAGTCTTATCAGTCGGTACACATTACTGGACATGTAGTAGCAGCACTGCTACTGCATGAATTGTTGGACTGTCTGTTGCTTCCATTATAATTATAACTAGAAGGATATCAAAGACCAGAAAAGAGAGATTGAAATATTATTTGTAATTTTTGTGCTTTCTAGCTTTTCTAATATTCTTGATTATGTTATAGTTATTAAAATCATGATGCTGCTGATGATGATTATTATTGTTATAATTATTATTATTATTATTAGTAGTAGTATTAATAGTAGTAGTAGCAACTAGTAGTAGTAATAGTAGTTAACGCTAAATTATAATGTGTGGAATAGTTATTGTTATTCTACTACAATATTCTAAATTAGTAATTATTGTAATATTATTGTACGAGTTAATAGTATCATACTTGGCGTTTCATGTCTTAAGAATAATTATTTCGTTTTCATAATATTTGATATTTTTGTTTAAATATTACTTCTTTTTATCTATATTTTGTCATTTGCGAAACATACCTTAATATACTTGATATATGTAGATTTCATTTTAATTAAATAATAATAAGTGATCATAAAACTATGATTTTTTGACTAATAAATACAGATATATGTCATATACTCTAGTCATAAATACAAAATTGAAATCTTAAAAAAAATCCCTACGAATTTGATTAGTTTTTTGTATTATATTTCGAAGAAGGTCAGAAGATATTTCTTTGGTAATTATAAACTTATTTGCATAATGAACAGTTCTTTTAACACTGTAATCAATTGCAAAAATTTAATTCTTTTTTTATTTTGTTGGCTTTATTCCATGAACGCTTATATTGAAAGAATTAAAAATTGAGAAATTATAGTAAGAAATATAAAAATATTTCGAAAACGTTATGATGAGTATAGTTTCAAAAAATCAAATGAAAATATACTTTTATAGAGTCAAGGCAATTGATGACGATATTTCATTAAAATAAATTAATTATGAATAAAGATTTACATTCTGTAAATAGGAGTAGCATTGCGGTTTTCTACAAATTAATTAAAATTAATAATGTTTTGTGTTGCTTGCAATTTACAAATTTGTTTTTCTTAATTAAAACGAAAAATATATTTAATTTGATTATGTATAAAAGGGAGGGATCATTAAATAAATTTTTCTAATCAAAATAAAATATTTATATTTTAGTAAAGCGAAAAATTAGACTATCATATCAGTCAAGGTTGTAACCGATCATTGAAAATGTTGATAGTAAATTAATAAATGACCTAAATATTGAAGAAACAAGTTATAATTCCGCATTGATTTCGATTTGTGATACCTTCATCTTCATCGTGTGAACTAGCGTTAAAAAGATTATTTCAACAATTGTTACGTTTAATAATTGAATTTATAAAATTAAGAAAAAAATAATGTATACAAATTTGTAATAATTGTAAATAATTGTTATTACAAGGAACAAAATGTTTATTTTAACGTCAGATTCAATGATTGAAAATTGATCTCGCAATATTGGAGGTAATGGCATAAAACTTGGAGATTATGTACCGGAGCAATGAAGCATTTAAAACGTCACATAAAACCAAGCGAAACAACCTTAAGAACAATCTTTTGAAATCTTCGCAATAATTGCTAAAGAACGAAATCACTCAGTAACGAACGAAAAAGTGGAGAAAAAAGCGAGGCGACGGCAATGGAAGATGGAGCGACTTTGTACTGTCGAACAAGTGTGTGTGCGTGTGTATCTGGAAGCCTCGGACCTCGAGTCGACCTCGAACGAGGTTGCGGTAGCGTAAGAATCGGTTGCAAAATCGAGCCCGCAGAAAGAGAGGGGGAGGGAAGGCGAGAGAGAGAGAGAGAGAGAGAAAGAAAGAGAGAGAGAAAGAGAGAGAGAGAGAGAGAGAGAGAGAGAGAGAGAGAGAGAGAATAAAACCAAGTGGTAACGTCCGCTTACTGTGACATCCGCGCGATGTATGAAAAAATGCTCTCGCGTGACCTGCATTGTACCAATGGATGACATACCTATTATAATTATTATGAGTATGGTCAGTAGAAAATCGAAAAACGGTCATGAGTATGAGATGGAGCTGAGATGAGCAAAATTTTAAAAATGCCTCTGATTGAGAGCATTGGCTTTCTCATTGAATCATTATTCAAAAAGTTAATTTCATCATTTCTCCTCTTATCAAATCTATTTTTGTTTTTTTTTTTTTTACTAATCTGAAAAGTTCAGATACTACTTTACTAATATTATAGCAACAGGTTAAAAATAGTTCATTACACCAATAATCATTGCTTTATTTTAAATTATAAAATGATGATAAGAGTTATCCGTAAAGAGTACTCTTTTTTAGTTTAACCAAACCTTTATTTAAAAGTTATTTGTATTTGAGGTACTTAATTATTATTTGCCAAAATGTATCCAAACACTCATTGGTTACACATTGATTATATTCTTTACATCTTTAATAAAAAAAATTCAGCTTTAAAATTCTAATAAGTGTCATTTTAAATGAAAAATATTTGAATATTATTCATGAAATAAAAATACAAGTAAATAACCACTTGTTATTCACACATATAAAAATAAAAAATTTGTTTGATATTATGCAAAGGTAGATATAGATCCTTTTGGTTTCACAAGTTATAATCTTACAAATAATGTGTATATGTATATATATAAACATAAGGTATAAATGATAAATGATACTAGATAACGGAAACAAGATTAGTGAATGCAATACTTACTTTTAGTGTAACAATAAGTTAAACAAAAACCAATAAAGGTCCATTAATCATATAATGCATACTTTTATTGATCACAACAATTGTTTATTTGAAAAATTAAAATAAAAGTATTCATAAAAAAGCAAGTAGCTTTAAAATTATTTATTCCAATCAATATAATGAAGACAAATTTTTCAACAAATATTATAGAATATGGAATAAAAAATTATTTAAATTTTTTTAAAATATGCTATAAACAAAAGTTAAAATTAATATCAATATTTAACTATAATTCTTGAAGTTTCCAACGAATCATTACTATCGATATTTCTTTTTAAAAGGTTTAAAGTTAATTCAATAATAACGGCAATGGTATTTATATGGATAAATTTTACTAAATCTCTTTTAAACAGATAATATTTTCTTGGAAAAATGGAAGAAATCTTCCTTGATTATTATACAAGAGAAAAGAGTATTATATTATCCATGTAATTCAACCTTTCACTTGCAACCTCGAAAAAATGGTATTTTTTCCTTCCGCACTTCCTACGGTGCGACTGATTCTTTCGCAAACACGTTTTGAAACCAATGTTAAATATTTCGTGCTTGTATTCTTAAAGCATAATTATGGTACATATTGTCTTTTCACGTACATGAAAAACGTGAAAATAGCTACAATGTGAAAATAACCTTCATTAAATAAAGGTACGAGAAATTTTTCGAGATTTCAAAATTTATATTTTCGAGCAAAAGTTATCGTTGTTGTATTGTTTAAATACATAAAACTTATGTACATTACGACACTAATCGCCGTTTATTGGACAAAAAACTTATTTAAATAAAAAAATTCCCTATTATTCATCCAAGTTTATCGTGCTGACAAATATATTTGTATCATTACCCTTTTTGTGTCATTGCATATCTTATCCAATGAGGAATCTTACATTAAAATAATTTGAATTAATTTAAACAAAAGTAAAACAAAACTCAATATCATTCAAAGCATAAAGCAAATGTTTTTATATAAAATAAAGAAAAAGTAGAAAATCATTTCTGCTTAAAAAAATAAGAACACGTGCGATAATGATAGAAGCTATCATAATCTGTAACGCTTAAAGATATTGTTCACTGTTTTATCATTACAACTTTGTACTCGAAATTTAAATATTCAAATGTTGTACAATTAATTTGAACAAATAAATTGAAGCTGGACAGTAAAATAAAAGCTTACAAAGGAGAAACCTTTATTTCTCTCTCTCTCTCTCTCTCTCTCTCTCTCTCTCTCTCTCTCTCTGTCCAGTTCGTGTACACATGGCTACGCATATATAATATAGAGGTAAGTCGGTATTCTCGGTCGTCTTTTGAATCCTTCTGCCAAGTTTATTCATCCGACAAAAGCCCATATAATTGCATCAGCTTTATGCATGCTTAAATTTCGCTTCTCCTTCCCTTTTATCTCACTTTTTATCCGAAAGTTGAGTAGAAGGAGGCGAGCCGCAGTTCGCCGGTTTTTTAGGAAATAGACGACGGGACTAGCCGAGACTTTTAATAAGGTTTATTTGATACATTTATCCTCGTTTGAGTGCTCGATTTGTGATTGTTATTATTTATTATCATTTTGTGGGCACACGACACAAAGAAATAAATTATACCATTATTGAACTTACATTGCTTGTTAAATTTACGTAAGCGACTGGAAATATTGGCTGAATGGCCAGGAAAATATTATTATTTAGAATATTCAAATTGTTATATAATCGCGTTCTGGTACACAAGGCCTAGTTCGGTAGCTTATCAACACAATATTTTTATCCAATGTTTACTAAGGTCTGTTTGCCGATGATAATGATACCCCGTGCACCTTTTTTCGTGGCTCGCGATAACTGGAGAACATTTTGAAATTCCTGTGCAGCGGCGGCGGCTATCCTCAATTGTTTAATTTTTAAATAAACTCCGTTTTTAACGGTTTTTCGTGCAACTAGGCTGCTCCACCCACGGGAGACTAGAGCACGGACTAAGCAATTCAAATTCTTTTAATAGCCAGGCCCTCGGTATGTTAATAATGATAAGGTCAGCGAGACAAGCAAAAGGACTCTCGGAGCATCTCCGTTAATGACCGAGCCGGTAACGACGTCCTTATTCTTGGGGCCGCAACCAACACGAAGCAGTCGGGGGCTCGCAGAATTTTCTAGAAAAATTATTATTTCCGTGTACAGACACACGCGTATAATATAATATAAGGTGCTCGGGCACGAGCAGCTCCAGTAATTTAGCGAACCGGCTCGAGGTCCATTATATTATATCCTCTCGTATGCACGCGTGGGTGTAGGTCTGGATCCTCGAGAGCAAGTGAAGTCGTGGCGAGAGGGCGAAGGGACGAGGGGCCTGCAGTGCGTCGCATTATAAGATACACGCACACCTCTTCACCGAGAGGTGCACGCCGTCACGCACACGCTAGGTGTGCGCAAACCGGAACTCCCCTGCCGCTCGAGCTCGCCTCCCAACCTCGGCAAGCTTTATTGCATACGGGGCGTGAATCGGCGTGGCCCCGACCTGAACCGGTTCCTCCGCATTTTTTTGATGCGCCTACGTCGTCGCACTTGCACGTCGCTTGCGACACGGGCGCCCTGGACCATCGGTATCTGGAGGCTGGATCTCGGGATAGAAAGGACACGCCGCACTACACTGCACCGCGGGCGATCACTGAGTTGCATTTGGCTTGGAGTAACTGCGATTTAGTCGTTGCTTTTCATTGGATTTGCGAAATGGCTCGAGACATTTCTCGAATGATAATGTGCAAGGGCCCGTCGTCGGCACTCCCGATGATGTTGACGACGACGACGATGATGATAACAACAACGACAACAACGACAACAACAATAAAAGAAATTTGATAGCATGGCTTTTGCGGAAAAAATCCATTTGCAAAAGTCTTTAGGCAGCGAAGAAAAAAGTATAGAAGAAGAATTAATATGGATGGACAAAATTAATATTTCCCTTGTTAAACCATCAATAATATCGGGAAAATGCCATTAATGCATTCTCATTTGTACATCATTAGCGTCATTAAGAACCACCCTCACAATTATTTTCCAGTTCCTTTTGTCAAAATTAACATTCAATTGCAAAAGGAGACTAATTTAAAATTTTTGCTCCCTTGTCAATTAGTCTAACGCTTTAGTTAGTAATTTAAGCCTACACGATAATCGAAGCTAATTATTTTGTCAGTATTTCGAAAAGTAATAGTGTCCGTTATAGTGCACATAATTGGCTAACAATATAACCTTTACAGAATCCAAGATATTTACGGTATACAACATAATTGCTTTATTCATTTAATTTTTTGTTTTTTAATTAACACATGTTTCGTAGATTTGATCGGAAACCTGTTTTTTTATCGTTTCATTAGAAATTGTGTTTAAATATAACTTGTTGAATGGACGTGCTTTTCTCTTATATTAGTGGCCGCGAGTAACAAATATTTCACTAGTTTACATTTTCCCCATTAAATGTTTTATATTTTGTTATCTAACGCAAAACAAAATAAAAATATCCATATTTTATATTAATAAGGTTAAACTGCATTAATATTTTATATTACTGCTTCATTATAGTTTGCTTAAACAGCAAATCACTCTGAAAAAATATGCATTTTTTTGCAATATCTTTGGATATAAAAAGTAATGACGTTTGGCTTTAAGGCCGAGAACGAAATTACACCAGTTCCTCGCTTACTTGATATACAAAAATATTTCCACCTTCCTCGTAGTCATTTTAAGTCTCGTCCTAAAATAACACTGAAACCTGCATCACCGGGGCACAATTGTGACGATGACGCGGCGATTCTCCGGAAACTCGGACACTCTTGCATTGTAATTCAAGGAAAGTAAATCCAAAGCTCCTTTAGAGATGAGCACGATTTCGGAGACAGGAAAACAAGCCTCGTAAATGTATAACACCAAGTTTGGGGAGGGCGGAAACAGAGAAGAAAAGTTTGTTTAAAATGTTGGATGTTGGGACGAACAAAAATTCGAGGATAAGGGATAATTCTCCGTGTGATGCCTATAAGACAGATGCCTTATTACGCTCGAATATCTCTCTTTTCGAATAAAACGATCGTGTCCTCCCAAGTTACCGAAAGGATTTTCTCATAGAAGTTTATCCCATTTGCTGACGGAGATCAAGGTGTTATTTACTTAGAGCAAAAGAGAGAGAGAGAGAGAGAGAGAGAGAAAGAGAAAGAGAAAGAGATGCCTTACGATGCCCGGTATGATTCATTTAATACAAGATAAAAAAAAGGATTTTCGGTTTAGTACACGTATATTTCCCTGTCGTCTCCTTATTTGTTTGCGGTATTTCCTGTCATAAACTTAATGTTTTTAAAGCTTTGGGAAAATTTTTTGTATAAAGTAGACGAAAATATTATTATTATTATTATTATTATTATTATTATTATTATTATTATTATTATTATCATCATTATTATTATTATTATTATTATTATTATTATTATTACCATTATTTTTTTCCATGGATTTTTAAAGAAATAATGTATTTTTCTCTATCGTGTCAGCTTAAATAGATGTATCGAATATCCTATTATATATCAATACTTTAATGATTAAGGATTATCACATAAATTGTTCAGCAATTTGCTACGGAATTTAAAAAGGTTGATTCAACTATTTAAAACATTCATTTAAAGTTTAAATTTAAATTTTTGCGAGAAATTTAAAAGATGAATTTTTTTAATTTTTGAAATACTTTTTGTTGACACAATACATATTGTAATACAATAATATTATAAAAATAACAATAATTTTATAAAAAAAATAACCTCAAAATACTTTTTACAATTATTTTCTTATTGGTAAATTAAAAGTATGTTTATCTGAAAATCAGCTGTTAAAGTAATTTATTTTCATAATATTATTTTTATAAAATATAATTAAATTATTCAAAATACACTTATAAAGTTGCATTTAAATATTTTTTATTTGTATATTCAGAACTATTTATTGGCGTTTTATTTTTTAAGTTTTATTATTTACAAATTTAATTACTTTAGTAAGTTTCTAAAAGTAATATCAAAGTTAGATATATTGAAATATGAATAAAATTTAATTATAGTACATCTAATAATATTCAAGTTTTTTTTTCTTTTTTTTGAAAAAAAACCAGCATTTTTTTTTTTTATCAAATATTTATAAAAGTTTCTTCGTTGTGAAACACGTTTTTAGCTGTATAAAGTTATAAGTATCATTATAAATTGCAATCTAAATGCGTGATATTAAAATAAAATTTACGTGATCTAAGTTCTATATAATTAAAAATATTGTTTGTTGCAATTTGGAACATATTTTTGAAAATGAGTTTTTCTTCTTTTCTTTCTTCTTGTTGCGTAAAAGAGCTTACAAATGAACTTGTAAGTCATACTTAACTATGTATTTTAAGGTATACCGAATTGTTTATTTGTATTACACTATTAAATTTCATGATTAAAAAAAAATATATTTAAAAATTTAGGTTGTTGTAATATTGATAATGTATTTCGAAGCTACAATTTGTTGAGTATGCCGAGTTTAACAAAGAATCGATGAATGTAAAATAAAAAGAAAAGTGCCGTTAAATAATCGGCGTGTCCGTGTTATAAAACAGAGCCATATATTTAGCACAAGCGATCTAATTACAGGAGTAATCATGCGAAGAAACATGAGGTCACGTCACAAAACGATTGTCATTCTGCAATACTACCAATTTATCCTTATTTAAGCTGCGCCATTATCCACCAGAATGAATAATTCATTTTATTCAAAATAAAAAAGGAGATGAAAAAAGAAAATGAGAAAATAAAATTAAAGCAATCGTGAATTTCATCACCGAGTTGCATCGCCCTAAAGGTTCGGTGCAGTGGCTGCGAAATCGTCATCTCGACACCATCGACGCATGCACGAGACCATGAGCCATAAATCGAAGGCTCCGTGTTTCGGAGACGCATCTCGGTGAATAGCAGCATCCCACTTGAATCCTGTTGCATTATTCGGCGTCTTGACGAATGGTTCCTCAGTGGTGTCTGTCTTCCTGGACCAGCGCCTTTCTGCTTGTTGCTCCTTGTATCGGCGTATCATCTTTTTGTTAGGACTCTTCCTTTCGTGGATGGAAATTTTTTCGATAACGGCTTTCTCGCAAATCTTTAACGCGAGTCTCCATTTGTGTTTGTTATTGTGGACCCGGAGCTACGAAACGATTGTACAACGATAATTTATGAAGCAAGGTCCAATAAAACTATAATAATAGCTTAAAGTTATAATAAAGCGATTACGCTAATATTCTTAATAATAATAATAATAATAATAATATTAGAGTGATCGGTTTGATCAATAACGAACAACGATTTTTGTTTGAATACCTAAATGCTCCTTCTCTTTTAATATATTTCTCATTATGCTAATAAGTTATAAGTTTTTATCCGGATATTTACGTTTCTTAACATCCACATCTGTGGAAAAATGAAAAGATGGAATTATTTTATATCCGCTAGTACTTTATTCTGAATAAATTATAATACTAGCACGCGTAATAGAGAATGAATGATCCTTAAAAATGTCATAATGTATACGACAATTATCATTACTGTTAGTGTGAAAAAAAAGTTGACTCACAAATAGAGCCTTGGGACATGAGAGATAAGTCATTACGTAAGCTTCGCAAATTCACAACGAATCACATTGAAATTTGCCTTGCGTCATTTTTTTATTCGAAATAGCCATTAAGATTGATTCAGCATCCAGTTCATCACCATGTCGATTGATTTTTTCCCAAAAACAATCTACAATCAGTCCCATAACCAGTACCACCATCAGCGCCGCCACAAAGCTTTCCACTCTCTCAATCGTCGGCCCCCAGTGTGTCGAACTTTATTTCTGAGCTGGAGGACACAAAAGCATTATGACTCCCTCGAGAGTCATTTCCGCCGCGAACTCGCGATTTTCCAGAGGTCCCGTGTGCCACCTCTACCTTGGCCCCTCCCACTTCTTTGGTACCGACTCACCTGCACCGGCCACGAGCCGCAGATGTGCCGCCGCGTGGCAGCTGCTCCAGAATAAAGGACGTCCGCACACGCGCAGCATCCTTTTCACGGAATGATTATCTCGGCGGACACCAACTGGCGCGCCCGAAGATTGAGCCACTTTAAGAGAGCCACGCGCGCCCACCATCTTCTCTTCTTATCTTATGCGGATTTTTGCTTTTGGTCTTTTATTTTTTCTTGGGCTCAGACTCGCGAATTATCCTCGCATTGACGCAGGCAGGCATCGGTGATTTCGAGGGCGGCATGTTCTCAGAAACGAAGTGTACTATTGCGATTGTCGCTGATTTTAATTGTGCGATTCATTAGTTACGCATATACAGTGGTACACTGATTGTAGTTAGCTAGGAATTTTTAAGTGTTAGCGCAGGTTGAAAGTGTTTTAAAGGTTTTAAGAGTTAGACTACTTTAAACCTTAGCTGTTTAACTATTTTTAGTAATTTTATTCTGCAAATGCGTTTTGAATTTATAAACGTAACTTTAATTTGTTGTCGAATGGAAACTATTTTGGCCATTAAGAATCAATAAACTCTTGAACTTTATGAAAGTTGGGATAGTTTATGCTTTGATGTTATATCTCATCGCTGCGCTCATACCCTGTATATCATAAAATAGAAAATGCATTCGACAGATAAACTCGCATTTAGAGGCATTTATCGTATTGATTTTGCATTGACAAACCAAATAGATAAATTCAAGTCCCATGCAATTTATTGATAATATACCTTTTGCCCATGTATTTAAATGAATATTAAATAAATATTGTGTACTTATTAGCATTATTTTCAGATTGTACAACCGTATCTCACATCATCTTTATGGACCTTTATTCCCCGTTAATTTAATAATTTAAAGAAAACGAGTGCAATAAGATGATATAAATAATACAATATACGTGTTTATTATTTTATCTTTGTCTGAAAAAAGGAAAAGATATACGCAAGCAATTTGCGGATTTTTCAAATCATTTCGTCACCGGTGTATTGCGCAATTATTGCCGCAAACAAGGTCTGCATGTCACCGTCTGCTCCCGCAAGCTCACACTTTAAAAATGACTCAGATTTTACTTGATCAAATCGCTCTCCTTAATTAAAAAAATGGTATGCTATTTACATCGTCACTTTGATTTCTCTAAGAAGTATTGTTATTCACTCTAACGTTAAACTACTTGAGAAACTTGAAACGGGTATTTATGGGGATTTCTTTTGCTGTGCCTCCGTATACGCAATAGATTTCGGCCTTTTTCATTTTGTGTTTTTAAATTTGTAATACACTCGTATAGAATGTTTCATTAGAATATTAATAATTTGTGAGAGGATATAAACTTCCTACTCGTTCGATTACAACTTTGAAGGTTAAGCGTCAGCTCTCAAAGAACCCACCAACACCTTTGGTTTCGACGCGTCACTCATCCGTCTTCTTGTACGACTTTTTTTTACAGCATCAGTATTCTTAACGTTAACAAGGCATATGTTCATAACATATACAGCTTCCTCTCAAACATTCCCATCTTTTCGTCTTTAAAATTTTAAAGGAAATTCCATGTTTACGATGTGATGGCAGGTGTCTCCAGATGATGACTAGCAGGTGATGGCAAATTATTACGAGACCTATTCTGATCTAAACCTCGCTCGTTACATAAAAATTGAGAATATACTCCGTTGCGAGAGCAGATTAGATGACATGTGCTTTATTTTTTTGTATTTGCCCTAAGACACTCAGCATGGGACAGTGAGCTGGCAAGCAATATAAAAAAAAATTGAAAACTCAGTCACAGTGGTTTTTACGCGTCGCCCCACCGGTATATGGACCACATGTGTCATGGTCTGTGGGAGAGAGAGAGAGAGAGAGAGAGAGAGAGACACACACACACAAACACTCGCGCGCACGAACGTAAAAAATCGAATTTTTTTGTTGCATCGCACATCAAATTTATCCGATCGCACAATCCTATTTTATTGAAATAGCAAAAAGTAGCTTTAATTTCCGCGTTGATCAACAAAAAATCCATCACTCGGAGGTCGGACAATTGGAGACAGAGTTGTTTTCGCTTGATTAGTCGTACAAGGTAAATTGACGCGATATTGTGGAAAGGATCAACGGTGAGTATCAGAAAATCCGGATCGCAGCCAGATTCCGCATATTGCAGATACTCGGAACAATGGACAAGTTCGCACAGCGTAATTGCCTCACCGTCAACCTTATCACCGAGCGAGTTGGCGTGTGTTGTTGGGCGAGGGACATGAATTCCTCAACGACCAAATAAAAGCATGTGAGGTTCGAGTTGGCGAGGGTGGTGTCGAGGTGCTTGAGTGCGGGCCAAGACTTGAGTCGCCAATTCGCGCTTACCTGTGCGCTTTTCTCCGTCGGACACGGGGAGGGCCGAGAGGGCCGGGCACGAAACAGAGGGATTGCACGTCGGGGGGGGGGTGGAAAGGGGAGGGGGGCAAGACTTCAACAAATCTTGTCGGGGCCAATGGGCGAAATAAAGTTGTGCTGCTCGAGCGTGTGTATAATTGCGGAATTACTGTGCGCCGGAGCTACTGCACGGCGGTTAGATAATAAAACTAGCACAATGACACTAAGGCTGGCGGAATTTTATTACGTGAGAACGACGACGTTACAATGGCGCTCGCCGATAATGTGCCTTTCCCCTGAGTCATGTGCAATGGCAAAACGCTACATTGTTCGAGACGCGGCTTATCTTTGACGAGAGTGAGCTTCTCCGCTCATTACGAATCTACGTGAGAAACCCTTGATTGAAGGATGTGATCCGATGCAGAAAGACCGGCATTCGTCTCCCGTGCATTGAGAGGTTCCCCCTCCTCGTCCTCCTCGTCCTCCCCCCTCCTTTCCTCCCTCCTCCCGCCTCCGGCCTCCCATGTGGATCCTGATAAGCCCTGATAAGATCGACGCTTGATTCAAGGCTGCTCGACCGATCGATTGGCGAGGCGAGTCTGTGGGGTCTGAGTCTAAAGGGGTTTTCAGCAATGAAAATTTACGTTTGGTCACTTTACGTCAGGCAAATGTGCTGCAAATTTTCATTATCCAGCTTTCCAGAATATTGGTATAATTTTCGCTAGTTCGACACCAGCTCATTGCTTGCACCGAAGCTAAGCAACCGATTTTGAGCAAGCGACCAGACTACTCTTACTTTATCGGCGGCATAAATATTAGTTTCATGGTATTAGAAGCATTTTTTAACTCTCCTCGCTGTTTACAAATTGAATGAATGGTATTACTCTGTAAAAGATTTATCGAGAAATGTTTCTGCTTATATATTGTTTATTCAGCCATTGTATTGACCTGAATTGAAATGATGTTGCTAAGTAAATTTATTCCTTTTACAATAATATATTTTCTCGGTAATTTGCTCCCTATGATTGAATCTCATTGAATGTGTATATAAATTAGAAATGAAAACTAGCATCACTTAAGCGTAGTTTATAAATAATACATTATTTAGAAAATACAATATTTAAAAAATACATTTATTGGCATAAGCCCCTTTTAGGATGCAATCAGTAATAATTGAAAATTATCTCCTGGTATTTTTAAAATTGTAAATCATAATTGTTTTAAAGCTATTCCAAGCGATATTTGAAATAAAAAGTTCCAGCAATAGCAGGCTCGATAAAAAAAATTTAATTTAAAAGTAATAATTTTCAGTTAACCAGTAAAAGTAAGTCAAAAAAATGATGACGTAATAAATAAATTTATGAAATAAAATCTTATAATGGAATTTAAAAGGTAAATTAGCGTCAATTATTTAAAGGATGCAAATAAAATGCGCGTTTTCAAATATATAAATTCATTCTGCAAGAGTTTATTACATGTTAATTTCATGTGGAACTATCACCAACTATTTAACATTGTCCACTATTTTATTTTTATTTTTAATTGCAAAATATTTAAGTTCAAATTCTATATCGTAGTTGTTTGTTAAAATTGGCGCCAATGAGTTCAGCGTTTCTCGTTATCGGAGCGCAATGATCTCGTTTTATGACTCGCGTCTAAAGCGAGATTTTTCTTTCTTATTCTCTCGTACATGCACATTACTACCCTCGGTTCTAAGGATGCACAGGTGTACCATTGTCATTTTTGTGAAAACACAAATTTATAGAAATTTCTGTTTTTAGGGTCATTGCGACAATACGGGCTGTTAATCATTATATACATCTGAAAATTTTAAAACCTCCGGAGAAAACATGCTAATGACAAAAATAGGAAAAAGACCTTCAGTTTGTATTAGGAAATTGGTGGCAGGTTCGAAAAAGTTGATTGAACCATAACTCTTGCGATTCGAAGGGTCAGTTTTTTAATTAAAAACCATTTCAAATACCGCAAACTATATCCTTTAGACAAAGTACAAGCAGAAAGTAAGTGTAGTAAAAAGTGTAGTAAAAAAATCAATTGTTTACGAATATATTCCGAGGGAACAGCCAAGAGAGATTAAATTATGGACCAGCTTCATTACAAACAAACCCAGTCATGATCAACATAAATTAACAGTTAAAAATCAAGTGCAGCGAAGAGGTTTGAATGCCAATTAGTGATGACGATGACGACGACGACGATTTCCATCGTTTAATTTAGCCGATGGATTGGATCTATTGTGCCTAAAAATCCGACATCCGAGACATTTTTCAAGGATTTTTAAATGCCATCTATGATGTGGATGCAACATTACGTTGAGTCAGTATCGGGATGCTGCGAGGTATCAGGGAAACGCGGCCGCGTAATGGGAATGCGCGACAATTAAAATATAATTTATGTAGACGACGGAACTTCTATGCAGCGTCGCTGTTTCTCTTTGCTCGCCTTGATTAATCAGCAAAGTTTTGTAAACTTATTTTTAGCCACCAACGAGTGGAAATATCTTACGATAAACGATTGGTTATTTTCATATGTTTAATACTTCGCGCGATTTGGTGTGCATGTATTGGCAATATAGTCTATGAATACGTGCACAGGCTTACACTGTATTTAACCAAGGATTTTACTTGTTGGATAATTAAACAATGTTTACCGTGGGATTTATCGGGTTACAGCTTATGATCAACAATCTCTCAACAATTTAATCTCTCTTCAAAAATAAATATTTATATCGGTCCATTTCTTACATTCGTATGAATACTTTTTTTTTTATTCAAATAATATGATTAGTGCTCTGTCTTTCTCGGATAAATTCTATCAACCGTCAAATTTAAGGTAATCTCAATAAATATAGTAAAATATAAATCATTTTCATGATGTACTTAATTGCGTATCATACTTGCTATAGTATGATAACATTTATGGTAAAATCGTTAATTTATTACAATTTTATTACAATTTCTTAAATCGAAAATAATATATATATATAATTGTAAGGTACATATTCATCCCTTTTTTAATTTAATATCCTTTTAGAATCAATTATTACTTCCGGATTTATAGAATTTCACATACTTTATTTTTTTTATATTTTATCTCTAAAACATAAAGCAAAATTATTTATTTTATTAAAAAAGATAAATTATTCTAATTCTATTAACGCTATTTTCAAACTATAATTGCTATTAGGAAAAGAGCATTTTATATACTAATTTATATTCATTTTATACATAAATATATATCATTCCCTAATTTTAAAATTAGTATTTTATATATACAGTTTTAATATGAATAAGTCTGATTAAATACATTTATTCTAAATTTCATATCTAAAATATTTACCCAGAAAATTTGTCTGCTTGATATCAAATGACTAATTATAGAAATTAAATTTTTTAAATAATTAATTTTAAATTCATTTTTTATAATTTAAAGTCTTTTAATAATTTTTGTGAGCTTTTGTTGACAATCTTTATAGTATTTAAATATTTACTTTATATTTAATAATAACAAATTTATATTTAATCATGTTTGAATGAAATTATGGTATGAAGATAAAAGAAAAATTATGTACAACTGGTAATGACATTTTTTTATATTTTAAAAATGATCGAGTCTTAATTTAAATTTCTACTCAAATGGATAATAATAATTTATTGTTACGTAATATTATTATTGTTATTTTTTATTTTCAGAGAAATATTTCGACAAGAATGGATCTTATAATTTAAATATATTTATTAACTATTTAGATGGTAGTTTAAAGAGAAAAAAAGTAATATATACAAGTCATAATAGTTAAGAAATCTTCGAATTGTTTTTAATTTATATATGTCAAAAACATGATTCAATTGAAAAATAAATAATATGCATAATTGATGATAAGAAGGTGTTGAATTCAGGATGAATTGCAATAAAAAAATTTAATTATTGATTAAATAACATGCTATTATTATTATTATTATTATTGTTGTTGTTGTTATTATTATTATTGTTGTTGTTGTTGTTATTATTATTATTATTATTATTATTATCATTTTCGGGCCGTCGGAAAATCCTCTGTATCTTTATCGAAGCTAAACCCACCTAAACCTTCCTGCAAGCAAGATTGTATTCGCCATTTTTCGTGAAAATCAAGTGTTAATTCCGATTTATTGAATCTCGTGTCAATTATCGCGCTTCACTGACGATGAACCAAAGAATTTTCAATGACAATAGCTGCGCTTTTTCTTCCCGACAATTTTCTCGAGCGTAAAATATGAAAAGTTTAAAATTGAAAAAGGACCCTCTCTCAACTAACACTCCTTAGTTTAGATGAATGTCAGACCGTTAGAGGTAGTTTTGTAGGATAATAATGTACTTCTCAACAATACAATCGTGTCCTAGTGTAGACGTCAACTATTTTAAATAAAACATGCTTTTGTGGAAAATAAATTTTCTTGAATTTTAATAAAACATTTGTGTTTTATAATTCGACAAACCAAATTGGTTTTGTACGGAATCATTGAAATTCAGGCTGAGTTCTAGGGTTTTGAGAATTTCTTTGTTGAGAAAATTTGAAAAAAGTGCTGATTATTAATAATAAGTTGTAGTACTTAACTTGTTAAATCAATCACTCGTTCTAATTTCATTAAACTTTATCATGGCCTTCTATTAAAGATTTTTAATTTCGCAATACCAATACATTATTCGGGTAATTTTATAATTTTTTAAATTTAAACTAATATATGTTATGCTACATAGATATTCAGATATACAATGTTTGTATATAAATGTATGGTTTAGTATTTTTCTACAATAAAATTTAAAATTAAAATATTTTATATTTTGCAAACACACAAAATATAAACTGGGATAAGATTCTTATAAAATCTAGTATGTATTGCAAGGTATGGACAACTGTTGTTTAATGTAAATATAATTTTTACATTCATAGCCAGCTATTGTTTTTTTTTTTAATTTTTATAAGGGTGTGTGAAAAATTTGTAAATAATGTATATTTCTTTCGTAATATTTTTATTTTTTATTTATAATATTTATGAAATAAAAATGTATTTGTTTGAACATAAAAGAAAAATTAAATATTTTTAAATTTTTGTTCAACGAATAAATTACTTAGATAGGGGAAAATTAAAAATAAAATTCTTTGAAATACACTATTTCGATTTATTTAAATTAAATAATTATGTCTCAAATTTTAAATATTGTTAAGTTATACAGACCTTTTTTTATAAATGGACCACAAATTAGAGAAGATATTTTATTATTGAAGAAAATTTATTCTTTATTATTCATTTTAAGAAATACGATACATTTAATGTATTTTATTCAATGCTTTAAAATAATAATACATTTTAAAATTTATAGTTTAATTCAAGTCACTGAATAATTTGTGATTAAAATATAAAGTAACAATATTTGCTTTCAAAACACTTCAACTAATCAATTAATTGAATCATTGAAGTTATTTTATCACGAGAAATAAATGTAGTATGATGTAACAACAATAATAATATAATATAATGAAATTAATGCTTTTATTTCCATTCTACTAAATATTATACATAATAATTCAACAAAGTTATATCATAAATTTTAAAAGTATTTATATCATTAGTTTTATTCTAAAATAATTATTGGTTTTTGAATTCGGCACTGAGGAAAATAATATTATAATTATTAAATGGATAAACTTTACAATCTTCAATATTTCTTGTGCATTTGCGTAAATTAAATCCTCATCACTTTAAGTATTGTTTAATTTGTTTGCCATACAAAAAAAACGCAATAAAAATGTTGAATTTTACGTTTTATCATAATACTTCTTTATTCTAGGAACTTATAAAAATTATAAATATTAAGAAAACTTTACTTTGCAATTTTAATAAACCACCGAATAAACTCCTGTTTATTTTACAAGGTTTCCAAGTACGAAAAAACCCATGACCTACTCATGTTTTCAACTGAAACATCTACTGCATTAATCGCAATAGAGTGCGCACATCTGTTTTACATTTGGTGTTGAAGAAACGGAAACATAGGCTCGATTTGTGCCGCGAACAAGCGCTTCATCTCGATAACCCCGAATAAAAAAGGGTTGAAAAAGTTAAACAAGAATGCAAAGGTAAGGTTTAATTCTCGGAGCGGTGGTGAGGATTTCAGTTTCCCGCCTATAAATCTGTACGACCCCTTGAAACAGCCTCTAATATATTAGCATCCCCTTGGCTTCTCCACTCCGAACTTGTCCTCGATCCTTTATCGAAGAATTGCGCAAGTACGAAACTCGTGATCGCCCTTTATTGAATGGGTCCTGGGGAGGCACGCGACGCCTATCGCTCCTCGCCTCTCCCTCCCCCCCCCGCCGCCAGCTTACAGTCACCAGCGCCCAGGCCCTCGACCCGCGCTCGGGGTTTAATTCCGTCCGCTCCACGGCGCCTCCGTCCAAGGTCTTCTGCGGCTTTGGGTCAACAGCCCGCGACCCCCACCCACGCGTTTTATCCGCGCGCTGCACTCGTTACGTGGGAGTGGCGCAACTAACCGGGGCTTTTAACCGAGGCTCGTGCTTTTCGGCTCCCAAGGCAAAAGAAAGGACCTTCTTTTCTGTACCTGCGGACGATCTCGAGGCTCGATCCTTGAACTTTGAGAACGTCCATTTTCGCCTATTCTTCTTCGCCCCCACCTTCTCCGATGCACCGATGAGAACGTTTATCGAATGGAAACAGATATTTGTATTGTTGTGGAAGGCTACATGTACATGTGTGTGCGCTCCGTTGCGGTACGTCTTCTACATTGTCATGTCGAGTATTTATGGGGTCGTTCGGTTTCAGCCAAACATTCTGTTGCAACCCAGAGATAAATGGCAAATGCGTAAGAAACTACTACGTTAATAAAACATTTATCATAAATTAATTCTCTTATAAATAAACGAGAGACAATTGAACGAGTTGCGTATTCATAAAATGGAAAATAACTCTTAATATTTTATTATTATGACGGAATGTAAAAGAGCTCGTTATTAAATACAAATGGTTTAATTATTTTTAATGTCATCTTATCCACTTTGTATATTGGAGAGTATTTTGAAAAAAGTGAATGTTAGTCAATTTGATATCCATCCACTTTCAATATTAAATCTAACAACATCCATTATCATATACAATAGATAAGATTGATCTCATAATACGTGAAAAAATGAATGTACAAATCGAGTGAAATAATGTCATCGTAACGATTATCACGTACATCTTCGTTATCGAATAAACTTATCTCCTCTTTTTCAATGTTTGCACAGTTTTTCTCTTAATAATTTTTGCTTAATATATAATAAAAATATGTGGAACAAATGAAGTATTTTAAAAAATAAATAACGCTTATATTCCATAATGAAATCATTATTTCAAAAGATCCCAAACTCTACTCGATTTTTCTTTATCAATATCCTCATGTGGGGGTATATAATGATTTCGATATACTTTGGGTATTACAGCAATTTTGGATTAAAATAAAATGCTACATCATTCCTTAGTAAAATGTTTCGAAATGTAATTTATATAGAGGTAATTGCATAAAAATTTGCAGACACTTGTACTCGTTTATTCGATAGTTCCCTGTGTATGAATTAATGTTTTTCTGTCAACATCTGATAATTTTATACATTACGTAAATCAGATCATAAAAAGTTAAGATTTTCAAAAAATTTTTATTTTGTAACATGTATACTTATATAATCTTTGTAAAGTTTAATCTTACGAAATACGAAAAAAAAATAATTTATAATCATTTAATTATAATGGTAAAAATACAATAGTGAATGTCAAATAAAGTTCCAAATAAATATTTAAATATATATTATTTTAAAGTTCCAATTTAAAATAATACTCGTACCTTAAATAAAATAAATGTTAATACTTGTGGAAAAATGTTAATTCTTTCTTTATTTTTTGGCGCAATTAACATACTATTCTATTTAGCAAAGCTTTGTCAACAGAATATAAATAATTATTTTTTATAAATCCTTTTAGAGGAAAAAGTCATAAAGAAAATTTGTGTTTGGCATAGAAGATAAAAAAAAAAAATTAATTCTCTAGAATAAATAATATTTCATTAACTTGTTATGTCTAAGTTTTCGAACCAGATTTGAAATTATAAAAGCTTGTTTCCTTGATCTAATTGATGTCAGAGTGCATTTGAAATATATTGTAATTTAAGCTGCAAGCAGATGCTACTAGAATTGTATAATTGAATATAAAATTATGCCAGAGTCAATCAAGTTTTAACGATTTTATTTTCATTTGATTAAAATGTAAAGGCAAAGGCCTGTAGTAGAGACATAATAAAGAAAGTATGTTGAGCGGGAATATCATTGTATAATTTAAAAACCTATTTATAAGTGCAAACAAACTTTTATCTCCATAATAAATACTTTGCCAGTCGGGGATTGTGCACACCTAGCGCAAACCCTTGTAAAAAAGTGGAAAAGATCTTGTGTAAAAGAAAAATTTAAATATTCGCGAATGCCCTCACGTCAACGAAACCGTCCGATAATACCTCTGTGCAAATATCTGTAAATGTGCACGTGTATGCGCGCGTGCACGCACACAGACGGTAGAGCGCATACCTGCTAAAGGGGGACGTTGCACGATAGGCCATTATTACATGCCGGCAATTCAAGCCCTCGGAGGAGACTTTCTTATCGCCTCCTCTTTCTTACTTCTTTTCTTGTCTCGTTTCCCAATAGCTCGCAGTGGCGGCGAATCTTCTCCAGCATCGTCGTCGCCCTCCTCCTCGTCGGCGTCCGGAGCAGAAAGCCTCCGCCACGTGCAGTTGCACAACCGAGTCTCGCAACGAGCGATCGTGAGCCTCGCGAAGATAAACCCGAGCACCGGATCACGAAATTTAAATGGGGAGCGGGCGATACTGTTGACAACGCGCTTTTAATTCACCCCCCCCGGCCGCCTTCCCCTCGCAACCGCCCCCGGCCCCGCCGGCGCGTCACTCCGCCTCTCTTTGCTCGCAATTAGGGCTGGCTGGGATGTAATGATATAATTTGCCAACACGGCCAAACGCACTTATCCATACTCCGGGTCCAACGGCTCGCTCCGTATTTTCGAAATGCGGTTAAACTTAGATTATTTATAGGCTGCCAACATTCTTGGCGTCATCCATTATATTACTCAAAAAATGGCTCCTCTACCAAATAACCTCCTGAGTGTTTTCGAAATTTATGCAACGCAATTTCAAACAAGGCGCTCGGCTCGGGCTACAGGGTTTTTTGAGCAATTTTTGACGTTTATCGCCTCATTTAAAATACAAAGAGATTCTTAAATTTAAAGGGGATTTGGCCCTATTTTAAGCAAAAATAAATCGGAGATCGTTAAAACTTTGCGTCATTCAGAATACGTTAAGTAAACGTGAAACTTGTTCAATAAAGCATTTGATCCAAATCTACTCTTCCAATTTTTTAATTTTTAGTGCTATGAAACAAAATCTAAATAAGTTTTAATATCTAGACAAGAAAACGACTTTCCACAATCGAATCGTTTTACAAATATTACTCGAGCGCACTTAAATTGCAAAAATTATAGGAACTAAAATATATAGTGCTATGAAATATCGTTTTCTCTCTTTAATTATATCATAATAAGAAATTTCATTTTTTTGTTGTAGTTAATTGATGTATATTATTATTTTATTTTTATTTTTGTCTTATCGTAATTAAACTATGAACAGAATTTAAAAGTTTATAAAAAACAATAGAAAATCAGATACTAGTTTGAAAATTTAGTCAAACATTAATTTAATTAACTATTTGTATCATGCTCTTGTTTCTAAAAAGAGATTTTTAATATTTATTTGATATTTCAGAATACTGATTGAAACTGTGCGCATCGTCCATTTAAGATAATAAATCAAGAAGCAATTTTTTATTATCTTCAATACTATATTATTGTTTGTATTAACTTTGATAATTCATTGTTTTCTATTTAAACGATTTTCGAGGATTACCTGTACATATTAATATCTTCTGCAATATTTAAGTACATTACTTTAACGCAGTACTAAACAAAAGCTGTAATTCATTGTTTCATGTAAACAATTGATTTTTCGGTATTTTCAAGTGCTGCAAACGTACGTGCAATGTACATTGATGTTGATTATATTATTTTGTTTGTTTCGAATCTTTTTTCATGATAAGATTCAATTTTAAATAAAAGCATTTCGTATTTATTCATTTTTGCCCAATGTAGATTGAAGCTTACAAAATAAAATTATTTATAAAATTTATTAAAGATAAGAAAAATTATTTATAGATTAATTATTGGTACAGAGGATTTATTTAATAAGGTCGACCCATCTTGGTCATCGGTCGAACGGAAAAGTATTAAAATTGTGAAATTAAAGTCGACATCAGTATAAATGAGATATATATAACACTATGTACAGCTACAACCAGATAAGGAAAATGAAATAATTCTTTCTATTAGGTCTCGGGGTTTGGTGAAAATGCGCGTGGGCGGCGATTGGAATACTTCGCAAAATATGGCTTTATGAATGATTTTTATTATAACGAAAAAGCTTAAATATTCGTATTAGTAACGTGGCGCTCGCGCGATTGTGATCGACGAAGTAATCGATAGATAAGATTGTGGCAAGCGCTTACACACTCGAAAATAAAAAATCTTTAGAGATACGCGTGTTTATAGGCTCAGTAGAGGTTTTTGTGTGCGTTTGGCTGGCAACCAAGCGCGGCTCGTTCGAAAGTAATCATATTTACCTTGAGCAAAGATCGTTGTTCTCTCGATCATCTTAATGGCGGTTAATTCGAGTTACGTGTGCATTGCTCGGGCACCCCGGAGCTGCCATACACGGAGCAAGCAATTATTCCACTTCAAGAAATTTTGAGTAAAACTCAATGAATTGCAGTGTGGGTGTAATAAAAGAAATGGAAAATTAGTCCATATTGATATTTATGAGTTAATTTAAGTGCCGAATTGTGCTATTCAGCTAGGGCACTGATGAAATTTTCGTAGGCCTGTGAATAAATTACGGGAGAATATTATTTCCAACTCTATCCGCTTTTGTCAAATTGTTGAAATGGTCGAAGCAATGATCAGAATCAGCACTATTTACCTAATTTTATTATGAAAGCTTGATCTTTATGCACATATACAGGATACTATTATACTATTTGATTGGTCGAGTGCTTACACCATTATTTAAATTTAAATAATGAAAAATTTCATTTTCATATCGTCACGGAATTACAATTTTTTTTTTATTTGTTAGAAAAAAGCTCTGTGCATGAGTTTTTTGTTAAAATGTTTATTACAAAAAAAAGAACCATCAAAAATTATTTTTTAATTATTTTAAATAAAAATGTATGTAAATTTGTTCTGAGCATAAAGTAATTATTAATGGTAATTAAGCATTAGCCGCAATTGTGCTTTATGCGTCACAGAATTATGATTTTGAAATCGGCCAGAATTACACTTACATTTCTCATTGTATAATTTTGTACATGGACTGAAAGAAATTACAGAGTTGCATGTTTTTCTTCGAGATTACAAATTTGAAACTTTTATGAGAAAAAGGATTTTGTAAAAGTATCATTAAGAGAGAGAGAGAGAGAGAGAATTAACATAACCTTTGAAATAAAATTCAAGCTACAGAAATTATAAAGACATGAAATTTGGTCACGAGATTAATAACTTTGTGATGAGTTAAAGGTCTGTTTAAAGAAGCCCACATGTTCTTTAAAATTCCTCCAAGGTGAACCTTAACTCGAGGTAATATTTCATGCTGTAAACCATTTCCACACGTCTTCTTATAAGTGCCAAGACCTTTCATAAAGTCAGGTCCTTGTTAGTGTCCCGCTTATCAATCAGTTCGCAGGCCAACGATACAATTGATTGCGAGTCAAAAAATGTCTAATTAGAGAAGTACCGCTCGGGAAATGTCGATCCTGGCGATCAGACCTAACGGCTAATAACGAATAGAATGTGGCAAGGAATGGTCAGCCACATAAACCGTTGACCCGCAAAGTGTCGAGACAGTTGAAGAGTAAGAGTAGAATACATAAGCACGCGTAAAAATGAAGTCGCCCAAATGTGATTCCCTCGATGAAATCGAGTTCGAGGTCGGATTCGGGGATACGCATGCCGGCGAATTTCACGCCTACTGGCTCATGAGATTGCCATAATGAAAGATTCGCACGAGGAGCCGAGGCTACACATGTTAATGTACAAAAGTACGGTCGATTCTGTTAATGAATTGTCGGAGGGAGCGACATTTTGGGAGGAGCGACGGGTGCTCACATTCGCTCGGTTCGCAACTTTAAAAGTGGTTCTAGGAGTGGGTTCGAGGTGTCGCAAGTCATACCGAAGCTTTGGAGAAATTTTGCTCGACAATTTCGGTCACGAGGCATAGCTTTTCTTTGGTATCGACTCTCTTCCGTTGACTAATGACACTTAAGCCTTCTATGCAAAAATCTCATCTCGCTTTTATTCGCGAGGGAAAAGGAGCTTTACCGAGCTCTAGCTCCTCCTGATTTCGTGCGCACAAAGGCTTTAGATCCTTATCGAAATGGTGGTCAATTTAATATACGCATAATTTATCATTTTAATCAACAATTTTATTTAGCGTTTACTGCGAGTCGAAGGTCTTTTGCGCGCGTAAATTGATTCTGTCAGAAATCTATGAAATATTTTAGTCATTTCATTCGACTCCCCTGCAAACTAAACATTTTAAGAAAGAAAAATAATGTAAAACATGTTATAATAAACTCTTAATAGTCAATTACATTATTATAAAATTAATTAACCAATTGACTAGGTAACTTGTTGCGCAATTATAATTATAAATCCTAGGCACTTTTCTACATCTACACTGAATCCAAACACCTTGAGACATTGAAAGAAAGAGAATTATTTCCAAGTTATCACATCGAAACGTTTACTAAATTTGCTCTGTAATTATTGCTTTTCGCTTTAAATTCAAATTCATTTTACAATGAATCAACAGGTTAATAAGCTCTTTAATGAATTTGATATGGAGGTATTTGTAAGGAAAGAACCGATCTCTCAAAGGATGAAAGAAGTGACACGTTTACTCGAAGAAAAATGCGAATGTTTTCCAATTCTCCCATGGATTTTCTTTTAGAGTTGCGCAATTTTGGAATGGGTATTATTCTGAACATCGATTTAATGGAGATTTTGTATTCCGCTGCAATTCGAGTGCGTAATCATGTAATGAGGTACGATGTAAGAGCATATTATAGAGAATGATTTTCGAAAGCCTCTACCGCCGCACAGCTCCAAAGGATTATTAGTCTTAATTTCAAATATAATTCGTTTCATGCAAAGTACGAGGCGCGCTTCCATTCTACACGAAAGCCTCACTCCCAATATTTGCTCAGAAGTGCGCACCATTGAAAATCAAGTGCAGCCGAGACAAAGCGCACAATTCCAAAAAGTCCACCGCATCCTAGCTCGGGAGGAAGATTAGCACACGCCAGACTTGGAAAAGTCGTAAAACTAGCGAGAAAGACGGCGCCGACGCGCTCGAACTTGACTCCGTTCGAGGTTCCTCTCCCACTCGGGGACGACGGGGCCCATGCCACCGACTCGTACCCTCGCGCTCCCGCACACGCCGACGACCCAGAAATGAGCGGAACTTTCGCAGGACAGCCGAAGGCCACGCGGGCACGACCTCCGACCAGGTCTGTACCAGGTAAAGAGGACGAAAGAGAATGAGAGGGAGAGAGAGAGAGAGAGGAGAAACAAACAGTCAGCTGAGCGACGGGGATTCGCTCCAGCAATTCTTGCTCTTTGGAGCTTTTTCAGGTGAAAAGTGGCCGAGGCCTTTAATTTGATTCTGCGGGTTGAAGATCTTTCGAGTTCAATTTTTCCTAGCCGCTCGAAAAAGTGCCAGAGCGAATCTCGAAATCTCTTCAGCATATATTTGCTTTTATTTCGCTTTGATAAATTTGAAAAACTTGCAGAGTACAAGAGCACGTAGCCAGCTCGTGAGCAGGGCAATTTGGGAAACCAGTCTTGGAAATAAATTACGCACGATATTCCTGTAACTGCTTCGAAATTTACTCTTTATCGAACACTATTATGATATTAGACAGAGTTTTGCGTCAATAAAACAGTTTAAAACTGCGTAATTACAAGTGCAACTTTTACATAATAATAAATAATAATAAATACACGTAAACCATTTTTTATATAATGTATATATATATATATATATGTACGAGGGCTCTGAATGCATCGGTATAAAAATTTCAAAATATCGCCGTATGGGCACGCAAAACTTGTTTCCAACCACATTTTATAATGCAATAAAAGAATTAGCCAAAATGAGCCAGAAGCAAAAAAGAATTTTGTTTATTATAATTCGGTGTGTGTTGTTTGAGATATGCACATGAATAATTGTATATATTTATCAAACTGCAATGCACGGTTGTAGTGCGTAAATTTCCGCGTTGCAGCATACGCGGAAAATTCGTGACCGAGGTTCGGAGCGCAGGCCCTTATGCAATTACCTGCGAAAATTTTGTATTGGCGTTGGTGTTTGTGTGAGTCGACGTCCCTTCCTACTCGAACTTAACATCCAAGGAAACACTTGCATCTGTTTTCTTTCTCTTCGTTGGCGCGAGTAATGATTTAATCAACCACAGGCTTACTCGCAAAAAATATAAATGGCCATGACTCGTCTCACTTTGTAAGTAATGAAAAAATATTGCATGGTCGCCAAAAATAATTTGCATCTACAATTCTAGAGTTTACTCAAAAAGATTTTTTTTTTTTATAGAAATCTATTTTTATTTGAAAAAAGTAAAGTGCTCCCCTCTCCGAGTGAAGTAGCTATCAAAGAAAGCGAAGAGGCATAATTTTATATAAACTACCAATCGAGAAGGAAAAGAGAGAGAGAGATAGCAGTTATCATAAAAACTCTAGATCGCTAAAAGTTGGTACGGAACATGGCATACGAGTGCTAATGCGAAAATAAATGCACGATTGCGGCTCCGTCCTTGGCTCTGGAGTCACGCGGACGCGATTGTAATCGCGCAGATGAGGTTCTAGCGAGTGCTTGCTTGCCACGTAATTGGTGACGATCCACATCGTCGTCGACGTCGTCGTCGTTGTTCCCGTCGTCACTGCTACTCGGCACACTTCGTCATAGGTTCCTTAACCGCTTGCCAAGAATTTCGTGTGCGCGTATAGCGAGTGTGCTATCTCAATCGGCGAACCAGCGGCGTGGGATTCTTCGATTGCATCCGGCTCGTGTTTTTGTTAATGCAACAGCCACAAGCTTAACCGCTGAATAAACCAGGATGAGCTTTGCAATTTGACGACGAGCTCGTTTCATTTCGATTCATCGCAATTGTTAAGCGGCTCATAAACAACCGATTACACCATTCCCCCCTCCTCGGACCAACGGCAATTATTGTCACTTTTAAGAATAATCCTTTTAAAGTTATTACAAAGTTATTTTTTATGATTTAACTAGACATTAATCATCTTTTTTTAGTGCCACGTTGAACTTGATTAAATCTCATGATTTGTATCGAACACCCAACATTGCAATTCTTCACGCTTAGTTTTATCATTTGACTGCACTGCTTCCTTCGACACTCAATCAAAACTGTATTTATCCCGTTTCTGATATAAATGTATATCCTTCCTGATTGATGATCTGTTAATGTTAATGCCAATAGATCTGTGATTTTTTTTATTGGTAATTTTATAAGGAATATATAGTCATTGTCTCTTTTTAAATTTAGACTGACGTAAGAAAAAGGCTTATTGTGTGCATAAATTTATTTTTACTCTTATCTTCACTGATGACTTTGTTTTAAACAATAAGCTACATAAAATTATTCCAATTGCTTTATCTGTTATTTATTTGAAAAGCAAAAAGAATTATTTCACAATTAATTACATTTTTATACGTTAGTTTGGACATTAGATGCACTGGATTATCTTAATTATTTTTTAAAAAATTTTAGATAAAAAATCTTTTCGAGTTATAGGAATTGTAATTTTTTACAAATTTTCACAATAATTCGTTTCAATGCATGCTATAAATTTATAATTATATTTGTACTTGTAATACAAAAAAATTTAATCTTATTACTTTTGTCGAAAATAATTTTGATATTATAGATTGCCTAATTAATATAATTTTTTTGCATTTTATAAAATACAAATAATCATGTAAATAAGTATTGCAAATAAAAAAAAAAGATTATTTAATTTTTAATGACTTACTTTTTTATAACGTACCTAATTAATCTAATGATCCTTTTTGCAGTTTTTTTGTTTTAAATTTTCCATGTTGAAAAATACATGCTACAAATAAAAATAAGGATCTTGTTTTTTGCACAGTGGAAACTCTTATTAATGCAATAACTATATTATTGTCGAATCAGCTAAAATCGATTAAAATGTGCAATTTCAATTTGGAATTTCGAACTTACAAAAGATCGTGTAAATGCTAATTATGTAAGTAAATATTAATTTGCACAAGAGATTTGAATAATTTATTAAATTAATTTAAATTTCTTCAATAGCTAATAATTATTATAATAATATTTGTAAAATTTCATAATATGTAAATAAAATCTTGAAAACCGGATTTTAAATCTTATGTTGTTATTAAAATAATTAAAAACTAATTATTTTTACAAATTTAAAAACAGAATCAAATTTATTACACTCACTTAAAATTCTGTGAATTAATATCGTACATTTCACCCACAAGAATTGTATTAGAGACAAGAAAAAATGTATCATAAATAATAAGTAGAGTTTATTGAACAACAACCGCAGATGGAACTATTGAATTTATTGTATATCCGTTTAATTTAAAAATATGTCTAATTTTTGGGCTAAGAATTATTTTTATAACTACTTCACTGCAAGTAAATTCTTTTTAAGCTTCCCATTCATAAAAATTTGAATGTATTTGTAATTACTTTTTAATTTTTTATATCATTTTATCAAATCTAATAGTAATTTATCAATAGAATTTTAAATACTTATTTATAACTAATCATCAGAAATGTAGGCCCTGTAATCTCGTTCAATTCTAATAGAAAAAGTGTATATATGCATAATATATGCATTGCGCAGTTTTAAATTTCGGTCGCAAGCTTTTGATATGAATTTCTTAAAAAAAGGTATTGTATTGTACAATTGAGAAAACACTTTGATGACAACCTCTTTTATAAAGATACTTATATTTACTAACATTATGATTATAATTATATGTTCAATTTTATAACTTTTTTACCTGGCTGAAAAATTGGTTTTTATAATTATTGTCATGTATCATGATCATGACATATTAAATAAAAAATTATCCAATTCTTCTGAAATATAAACCTAAAATTTATCAAACAAAATCGGTTAGTCTATGACAAAAAGTTTGATTGTATTATCCTTCATTCTATTGGTAGTTAAAAATATCAATTTTTTAATAAAGTCATTCTCACACAAAATACTCTACACTCACACAAAATAAGATAATTGAAATATTAATAAAATTTTAAACATAACAAAAATACAGTTTCATTCCGAATATATAACTGAAACATGAAATAGACTGGAAAAATGGAACGGATGTCGCGTAACAAACTACATTATGTACTGTTAAATGATGATATATGCAGTGGTGAATAATCATAATTTAAGCCTCAAAATTACGACCAACTTTAATATTTATAATACTACGTTATGTTTCATTATTAAACTTATTACAGGTATCGAATTTTTAAGATTCATTATACCATCTGAAATTATTTAGAAGTAAATATAAAAATATTTTTAATATTTCAAAATAGATGTCGTATTAAATAATAATATTTAATTAAAATATCTAATACAATCAGGTTTAAAGGCTTTCGTAAAGCAAATGTATTAACATAAAATCTTCTTATCTTAAAATCATGTGTTATACATCTCAAAACAGTCTTCAAATAAATTTTAATAAATCTAAAATCGATTTTGAGATGTACATTAAATAGCAGTGAAATATAATAAAATAAAATTGCGCCAAATAATGTTGTTGGTATAATTTATATTTTTTTAAACTTGATAACTGTTCATATAAGATTATAACCTAAATTTATTTTTGATTATAAAAAACAAATTTCATAAAATACAACATTTACGGATACATTTAAAAATATTACAATGGCTAAAATATCAAATAATTCAGCCAAATTTAATTTCTATTCTTATGTAATCATTAATATAAATTATCATGAAAATAATATGCTTCGAAAATACATTATTAAAAAATAGAAAATTATATATATTTTTAAAAAATATACAAATTTGTTGGATTTTTTTTTCAATTTTTTTCAATAAAGGATTCTAAGACTTGTATAAATATTTATAATTTAGAGAACAAATAGTATATACACTATTGATAATATTATAAAAAAAAAAAATAATTCTAGTCGTTTTATTATATTATTTTAATCGATCATGGTATTGATGTTTAAATTTAATTTTATTGGTCATATTTCTTAAAAAAATGTTTGTCATTGAAACAATATTTATAATGGTCCTTATTAATTTAAAATTTAATTTAAGAAAAATAAAGAAAAAAACATATTTAAAATTTAAATATTAGATGAAATCTTTTTTTTATATTGAAAAAAGAATAATATTTTTTAAATATTTAATTTCTATTGTGTATAATTTAAGAAAATATTTATCAATACCAACGGTTCATTTTTTAATTTTACATTATATTAATTGCAGAAATATTCAGGACACTTGAAAGAATTTTCATTAGAATTACGATAAATTGAAGTTTTCTTACAATTTTATGTAAAAGTAACTTCAAAATTCTAATTTATATGGTCAAGCACAGAAAGGATTTTTTCATGATACAGAAATTCAAGTTGTATGCGTATGATACATTTTAAAAATTTTTTAATTTTAATATATTGGTACAATCTTCTTATCAAATAATTGCTGATATCTCTCTAGTAAAGAATAAATGATATATTTCACAAGCCTCATAGATTTATCGTAGAAATAATAATAAAAGGATAAGTGCGTCGTTAATCCTTATTTTGACTTCCTCAATTCCATTGTTATTGCATCTATCCACATTTATTGTCTACTCTTAAAATTGTGAACAATAATTATTAGATAGAATGGAGATATATAGATATGTTTTTCATTATAAATATTAATACAATAATTTTTGAGCGGATTTGGTTATTCATTTCCCGAATGCTCAAGATCTCATCAAATGCTTAAACAAAGAAGAGGACCAAGAGGAGGAAAGGGTGCCGGATCATGAATGCATATACATTCATTGAGGCAATGGGTTAAGGTTAAATTTTAGATTTCCGGCATATCGAACGTTTTTTTTGGAAATACATTGCAACCGATCCTCTTAAAGTCGCGGTACACTTGAGTTCCATTGAAAAGTGTTCGCAAAACCAAGGGTCAAAAGCTCCAAATAACATTTCCAAGGAAAACACCCGGTATTCCACATTTGAAATGGAACTATCGAATTTTAAATACTAATTTCCGAGCCTTTCAAAACGCGTACGCGAACACTCAAATCAAATCCGCAACGCTCCAAGAGGAAAAGTGCACTGAGAAAAATAAGAAATATTTCCGATCGGACACATTCCTGGAGAACACGAGAGATTCTCATCCTACGCTGGGGGCGGCCCCGAATCCAGCCGATATACATGTATATGTACATATCTTGGAATCGTGTACACATACATTCATCTACATGTGCGTGGCCATGTGTACCGGAGGCCGCTGGTGCATTTGAAATATTGTATGGAACAGGGGGATTGTGTTCTCGGCGCCAGGGCGAGGAATTTCGATAAGATTAAACCTGAGTTTGCAGGAATTGTTAGCGAGTGCAAAGCGCAAGCTTTTTTCGATAGGACATTTAGATAGGAGTAATGAGCCCAGAACAAACCGGAAAGACGAGAAACCCTTGGAGGCATTTTGTTGGATTTGTTGTTGTGGACGCACTTTGTTAAAATATTTAGCGCCCTCGGTGAACAAACGCGATGATGACTTGCACAGCGAATGTCTTGTTCGATAGCTTCAATTTTTACGTGAGGGACCTGTCGATCGCTAAAGTTACAGACTCTTGTCCTGTATTTTCTCTCCGAATCAGACATCCCCTCTCTCCGCCCCCTCCTGTAGTTCTGTGGGGGGGGGGGCTGTTGCACTTTCGAAACATATTTCAAGAATTTAATAATATGTCCATTGCTTAGTGCTAATCACGCAAATTATTGTGGAGGAAATGGTTGAAATTTGTTTGCGGAGATGATTTGCCTAGCTTTTGTACAACTAATTACAACTAGATATATGAATCTTTGAAAATAACCGAGGCGGTTCAAGGTATTTGAATTCGTATTTTGTTTACCTTTCTCCACACACACCTGGATGTATGGAGGCGTTTAGTAAAAAATGTCTAAAATGTCGTATTATTTTCAAACTCTTTGACGTTATATGTACACATTTTTTCTATTCCGCACATTGAACCATTGTTTTCGTCTTAAAATATTATACAAAACGAGATGAAGAAGAATGTTTTTCAAAATTGACGTCAACTCGTGGATTCCGTCATGCGCCCAATTCAACAGTTGCGGAAGCCAGATGAATCTAAAAATTAACAGCGTGTTCGAGAAGGACACATCGTCTGAGCTTCGGCAGTGATTGCGCGCAACAGAAGTAGGGAGGGAGGGAAGGAGAGAGAGAGAGAGAAAAGCGAAAGGATTGGTTCTCGAATAATCAATTAAGTAAAGAGAGAAGACCATCGAGACGTGCTAAAGTCTCAAAACCGGATGTTCGTTTATGCGCCTTGCGTACGTATATTATTTTATGCGTGCGCCATGCCGGTGAGCCAATTTTCCATGAAACTACGCGCGCTGTCTCCGATCATAAAATAAAATATAATAAGATAAGTTAAGTCACCACCTACTCCTGACGGAAGAGTAGTCAAGGTCTAGGATCGATCGGTTCGATCATCCGCGAAAAAAATCATTGGATATTTCATTGTTGTACGTGCCCGCGACGCCTCCTAAAGTTGAGTTGTAAAAACAAAGACCGACACACGAGGTCAAAAGGTTCTTGCAAGGATTCAACGTAATCTGATTGTTTATTTTTCACGTTTTATTGAATTTTTAAGCGCAGAAACCATGCTGTGATGTTCCCTGGTGCTCGGTCATGGATTCGAATCGCTAGATATAAATTGCGAAATCAATTTTCGGCAATAATCCATGGACCTGGTAGGTTTTTTGCAAAAACTTTGGGTAAGAAAATGAGGCTCTTTATAAAATGTGTTGTAAAATGTAACTTGTGATTTTGTTGATAAATCTCGCCAACACTGGAAGACATTACCGCTAATATTACAATTTATATAAGCGTATTAATCTCTTCGTTTAATTAACATTTTTTTTTCAATTTTCTTTGTCTTTTATTTCTTAAAAATATTTATATTACAAAATATGGCGAATGGAATTTTAATTTAAAACCGTTTAATCGCTGTCACGAGCTCGAGACAACATTAACAAGTATAAATCAAAAATATAAAGCATTTTTTTGTCAAATTTTATGCAAGCTTGTTGTTGTTTCCTAATGAATTGATAAATTTTATTTGTCCTCCGTTATTTACACAATTATTTACATTTATCTAAAAAAAATTTATTTTTATTAAATATTTGTTAATAAAATTTTGCTCGATAATTTCATTTTACTGAATTTACAGTAATAGTCTGCAAGCTGCTGTGCAATCTATTGTGTAAAAATGATTAATTTTTTTAAACGTACTAAATACTAATATTAATGACAGGTTTACATTTAGAAATATTTTTTGCTTGATTCATCAATATCATTAAAATTATAATATTTATAAATAAAGAAACTTATTATCAAAGATAAAGGTGATGAAGCTTGAAAAAAGATTACCAGAAGAATTGAAGAAAAAGTATCTTAGTAGGTTTCATTAAATAAAACATCGCACTTCATTGGAGAGGAATATTAGCATTGACAGATTTGTTGAAATAAGAAGAAACTTTAATTTATTATTCCTTAAGTAAAAGTTTTTTTCACTTTTTACCTTAATAAATATATCAATATTAACATTTACCTAATATTCTACTATGGAAAACTATAATATTCTGCGTGTTTATTTTTAATATTAATGGCAACCTTAATTTCAAGATCATGTGCTGCATAAAATAGCAAAGTTGTATTTTTAAGTATGTGTAAAATACGAAGCTGTATATTCATTATAAAAGTTCGTTTTATTGCTTATTTTATTACTAGATCTAATTTTAAAAGGAGTGTGTATCGGAATAGATTTTAATATGTTCTGCATTCCATTTTGTAGCGACGCGATGGTCAATGTAAAATTATGAAAATTCATGTGCCAAATGTATAATATTGAAAAAAATTCGTGGTTAGAAACATGAATGGTACATCTGATAACTTGAAAGCTTGGATATTTTTCGACGTAGCGTCAACTAAAAATTTTTCCAAGTAAACATTGTTGGCAGAATGTGATTACGAGTGGAGATCAGCAGGATCAATTGGAGCTTAATCGAAGTTTTGATTGGTAAAAAAAGCAGAACCAGTTGACATAAAATAAAGAAAAGAAAAAGAAAGAAAAAGCCAATGAGCTGAGTGGGTAAAAAAGTACAAATATTTCAAAGGGAAATAAAAAAGTCTCCTCGCAACCTTCACGGGTTTTTTGCATCGTGAATGTTCCGATCGATAAAAACGATTGGCACCCGCGCCAATCGGGAGAGCAAGTCGATGATAATTGAGGTCTTGACTCTGGGCGAGATACCGGGGAGAACTCCCGGGCAGCTCAGACATATGCACACAATGTGCTGCGTTATCGGAGCCCCATGGCACGGTGGTTGGGTTGCGTTAGATGAAGAATTTCGCGGTACGAGCGAGCACAAGCGAGTGCAAGCGTGTGCAAGCGAGTACAAGCGAGTACAAGCGAGTGATAAGCGAGTACAAGCGAGTGATAAGCGGCCTCCTACAGCTAAATTTTGTGTACACAAAAGGTTTCGCGTGTTTGCGTGTTTGCGTATTTGTAGGCCCGGTCTAACGGTAACCCCAATTAGGAGACCACAACTGGGCCACCATTATTTCCCTTGTATGTTGAGTTATTTTTCAGGTCGATTAGCGCTTCTTTGATAACATTTTTTCTAGCCCTGCAAGTGCTCCTTCCTCCAAAGCTCACCTCTTCTGACAATTGGAGATTTGTAAAGTTTTCTCGCCTACACGTGCCAATTGAGTGCAACCACACATTCCGTTATTCGCCCTTTTGGTAATTGAAATGAATATGAAACCCAAACGTTTTATCACTCTTCATTAGATGGAAATATCTGTTTCATATTTGACATGTTTATAATCGGTTTTTACCGATGGTTTACATTGCATTACTTAACAGTAATGCCATATTTATCTATCTCATTACCTAGTTATCTGTCTCTGTTTATTATCTTAATTAAAGGCCAGAAAAAAATTTTTTTTTTAAATAAACCAAATATTAGTCAAGCACTACTCCTTATAAAAAAAAAGAAGATATATTAAAAACAAAATTTAATTGCATATTTCTAGCGTTGATCAAGTATAGGTTACATTAAATAGACAACAATGTTTTTTGTTATTCTCAATTGAGAATGCAAGCATGAGAAATATACCCATAACAATAATAAACAAAAACAAAATTTTTTCGACATAGTAAAAAAAGAGACAGTGTGAAATAAAAATTACATTATGGCCTAATGAAAAAACACAAGAAAATTGTCAAATTTTATTTGGAAGAGAGTTTAAATAAAATAGTATATCAAACAATGTTGAAAAAAATGTTAAGTAGATGTTGTAAAGAAAAAATTGAGGAAATAATACAAATAAAAATAAGGATACATCTAGAAAGCATAAAATAAAAAATGTAAATACTGAATAAGTTGTAAGGAAAAAATAATAGAAAAAAAGGGAAACAAAATAGAAATTTAAAAAGTACAAATATACGAATATAAAATACCTATTACAATGTTTAGAAAAAAGAGAAATAACATTCAGCAAAAATACTAATACCGACATTAATAATATTAATAAATGATAATGTTTCAAAGTAATACAATAAACGTAATCTGATATAAGGAAATGTAATAGAAGAAAACACAATTTCCAAATAAAATAAGGTACATAGGAAAATAATGAACAAAAATAATGAATTACAATATTTAAAAATTGTTTGGGAGTAAAAATTGGAGGTATAAATAACATGGATTATAAAATAACCTAAGAAAAATAATAAAATAAATAGAAACATATATGTAATGAAGCTAAAAAGAAAATCGAAAGCTAATAAATTTAAAGAAGGAAAAATGCATTTAAAAAAAAACCTATTATTGAGTAATGTATTATATTTAAGAGAAATATTCAAAATGTAAGGGTCATTTATAAAAGAGGTAAAATAAAATAAAATCTTAAAATAGTTATTTTAAAGTTATTAAAGTTTAAAAAAGAAAAAATTAAACTTTTTTTAAACGTTAAAAAATATGGGAAGAGAAAAAAAATGTGAAAAAGACAAGTGTCGATACCCAACGTGGAAAATTTTAAACCTGCGACAAAAAATAATATAATAAAACAAATGATGAAGAAAATATCAAAACGAAATAAAAAAAAAAAATTCTGGTGCAGTTGTAATGCTAAGTCAAAAATAAACAGGTATTGGATGATAGAAATAGAAAATCTATTCAAAATGTAAAATAACAATAATGCGGCAAAAAATTATAAACGCATATCGAATGAGTGCAATTAAACTTATGTTAAACAAAGTATTAGAAAAAAATCATGAAAGGAAAAAGTAACAGTCATAAAATTATTATATAATATATATTAGAATAGAAAGAACCAAAAAATAGAAATGAGAAAGAATTATATAGAACTGCTTAAGGAAATGCAACATTAAATTTAATGAAGTAAGAAGACTGTAATGTAGTAAAATATTTATGTAAAGTGGAGTATAATTATAATGTAAGCAATTATTTTTTGTACAAAAATGAAATAAAATAAATATGTTTCATGCATTTGTAACAAAAAGTTATAGTGAATTGAATAAAATATACAAAATAATAATAATAATAATAATAATAACAACAACAACAACAACAACAACAACAACAACAACAACAGCAACGAAAACAACAACAACAAAAATTTATATATTATTGTGTAATAATGTTGGCTAAACAAAATCTATCATTAAACATTGAAATTCAAGAAAATGTAAAAAAATGTTATTACACATTTTGCACTTAACCCTGTTTAGTCATACACACAAATAGAATGTAGCTGAGAGTGAAAATATAATTTTGAGAAATTTATTAAAATTACTCGTAATCTAAAACAAGCATTAGAATGCCTTGACACTTTTTCTGTAAAAAAAAAAAAAAACAAAAATAAAAAATTTCGGTTTTATAATACCTGTGTATTATAATAAAGAGAAGGAGAAACGAGAGCTATTAGTCTGCGAATGCGTCAACTAGGTTTCGTTAAATGTTTTCTTCTGTAAATACTTGAAACTAAGGCCTAAGGTCAAAGATTCTACAGCACGCGACTTGTCACTTTCGTGATTAGTAAGGTTCATCTTATGCTTTCTTTTATATCGATGAGTCAAGCTGTCGTATTAAATTTTTTTACTCATACTGCAACAGATTTAAAATGAATTATTATTCATTATCATCTACCTTCGTAGTAGACAATTTATGTAACAGTAAAGTAGTTTTTAAATTACGTTATTAAAATTAGTTTTTAAACCTTGATACAATTGAATTTTGTACAATTTTAATTATATTTTATAAATGGAATAATAATTCTAAAGTCTCCTATTTAGATTTCTTTATACTGGTACATTGACATTTAAAAGATAATCTGTAAAAAAAAAAATTTGAATAATCTTTATCTTAATTCATAAGACTCATTAAATCATCATGACGGCTTTTTGTGAATTAAATATTGATTTCAAAGCATAAAATAAAAAAACCTCTCTGGTCACCTTCAACACTACTCAGCAATGAGTAGTGATGAAATATTTCATGATGTTAATGTAATCAAGAAAGAAACTCATTATTTTAAGAAACTTGTCTTTCTAACAGCCATTGGAACAATGTGTTTATTTTAATAATCAAAATAATGTAAGATATATTGTTAAATTAAATCAGTTTTTTTAAAAAAATTTATTGCGCAATGAAATAATATTAATTATATGTTTTAATAAAATTTGTTATGTTTTTAACGATTACCGAATTTCTAATGAATTTATAAATATCTTATTACTATATTCATAATGATTATATTATACATATAATACAAAAATTGTGAATCATAAATTTTTTTATTAATTATTTAAATAATTTATATTCTCCATAATATTAATATTTATATTATATTATATTTATAGATTCATGAAACTTATTAGTATTTAATATCAGAAAATTATGTAGATGAATGACACAAAATTATTTTCATAAAGTCAAACAGAAAAATAAATAAACACATACTTGAGGAAAAAATTTATATTTCTTTCAAATTAATTTTACAAATCTTCATGTTCTGAATTCATAAAAAGCATTTCATAACTAGTTAAAATTCACGAAATATTCCTAAATTAGATTTGTCACAGCAACTTATATGTGCATAATATAGATACAGAAATATCTGATTTCATTTTTTTTTTTATATTTAATATAAAAACCAATGTTTATAATATTATTAAGAAATTAAAAAACAATAATGTTTAAGACCCAATGTAAAATTTAGAAGGCATTTGTAATTTGATTTTATATACAAAAAAATGTTATTTCATGTTAAAATTGTTAATTACGCAATAAAATGATTACTAATTTTAAAATAAATAAAAAAATAAGTTTTTGTATTATGTAAAAATATATTTTCGCAATTATTTTATTTGAAAAAGAAACTAAATTTTGAAATGAGTAATTCATGCAATACAAAACACGAGTCATCATTCTGAGATAATACATTTTTGGTAAAAAACAGATTTTTCAAATATGATTGGTTAAATTGACAACTAAAAAATTTAATCAATTAAATTAAAATAGATTATTTTGAATTTATTTATATTTATAAAAACAAAATAATTATCACATTTTTTTTAACTAAGCAGATTGAAGATACTTTTAAATTTCAAATGTTTGAAATAAAAAATCATTACATAATTAACGAATTATTTGTTAAATACTATACAATATTTAATTTTTTATTGTTATAAATCGCACATTTTATTATAATTGATTTCACAAAAAGAAAAAAAAGAAAAGAAAATAGAGCTATTCTGAAAGTATACTTTATTTTCAGAATAACTTTTATAATTACGATAATACACGCTTTGCATAGTAAATAAACTCTTCAAGATATTATTCTTATGCAATACTTCAATTTCATATTCTCAAATTTAATACAAAATTCAGTATTTATAAATATATACTAGAACTAGTCGCGTGATTATAATCTTTTAAATATGTGCAAATGTTAATATATATAATTTGAATTGTGTACTATGATTTTTTGATTATTATTTATAGTATTAGCTATTATTAAAATGTTTTTTATTCCTTTATGGTATTTTTTGTGTATTTGAAATAATATTTATAACAAACTAAATTTGATGTAAAATTTAACGTTACAATAAGGCAAACGTGAATATCATAAAAAAGTTGCATGGGTTTAATATTGAAGTTTCGTTATGGGCACAAAAAATCCTAATTTTTTAAATTGAATTCCACATCTTTCCTCATAAAAGTTGGTTAGATAACGAGTTGCTAAGTCCTGTTGGGACATTTAACCGGGTGGATGATAATCGTAAGAAATATGCAGTCTAAGCACATAAAAATTGAGTCAGGATTGCCGTATTATTTACAAGATATCCAGCGTTGCAGCAGAATTGCGGTAGAATTGCAGAATTGCGCATGTGCCTTGGCATCAGACGGAGGACATTAAAGTGCGTAAGAGTAATCAAGTAAAGTTGCATTAGAATCGCATAAGCTTCGACTGCTTAAACTGTATGTGAATTTCAAGTGCAGGCCTTAGCAACCGAATCTTGGCGACGTTACGCACGGTTCTTTACATCGAATCGCCGATAGTAAAATGCCTCGGACTAATCAACTGGATTTGTGACTGGATTGAGCAAGCTCCTCTCGCCCGTTAAAAATATGTGTCACTTTAAACTGGCGGCCTCTTGAATTTCTTCTCACTTAATAATATATTAAATATAGTCTAGCTTAGCATTATTATATCATTATTTTGTGAAATAGTCTCCAGGCGTGATCTATGTGTGATCCCAACAAAGACAACCTCCTGAGCGCTTATGATTAGGTTTAATATTCCGAGTGGTAGCCTAAAAATTATGTATTCTCATTATAAATATTACGCAAAAATGTGGAAGGATTGCGACACGGCGCGTTTGTCATTGAAGATTATAACGAAACAACTTCCGCCTCTTCCGAAATAAGATTTATAAATTCGACTCGTGCGAAAGCCTCTCAGATTTCATCCCACCAATTATTGATCTTAATGCGAAAACAAGAATACAGGTTTCGATTTAACCTGTAAATTATGCATATATTGTGCGGAGCTGAAAAATTGGTCGATTCTTGGCAGCTGTGCACGACCTGAACATTGGCTTGAAGACACGTAGCTGAAATCTGAAATAGACGCTGCAGCAACTACACAAGCTTCCATGTGTAATTGCATTCACATTTAGCAGTACCTGCGTCGGGCAGATTCTCATAAATCAAAGTAAACTATTTATTCACTTTTTGTAATTAATCAAAATATTTGGCATTCCTTCTTTTCTTTTCTTTTTTTTCTTTTTTTTTCTTTTTTTACAAATCCGATGCCTTTGCGCCGCGAGTCCAAGTAGTATCCCGTTTTCGGGTTGCACAAAGAAATATCGTAGAAATCAATCTAAAAGTTACTCTTTCAGTTACGATGTGCAAAGCCAGTTTAAGACCGAATAATTAAGAAAGAATAAAGAAAAACGCAACAACTAAATTTTCATGGACAAAAATCTTTTACTGTATCAAGCGAATAATGTTGATAACAGTGGCCACAATGAGAGTATAATTAAATTTATAAATTATCACTCGAGCACCAAAGTTACGATAACTTTGACAAACTACTAGGCCCAAAGCGAGGATACGTCCAGCTGATAGTGAGATTAGGCGCCAATGTTCCAAGACGTTTCGCTCAGCATCCCGTTTTTGCGGATGGACACTGGGCCAAGACAGACAACCGCTAATTTACTCGAAAGCATCGGTAAGGCCGATTTTTGCACGATACACACTTGCTAGAGACACGATGTGCGTGTGGCCGCGCATGTATCACTCTATCACCCACACAAGGAGGCGCTCGCGGGGCCAGTTAGCGACGCCATACATCCCGGAAGTCGAGTCATCCGTTACACGATCCTCTTCCGGTGACTTTTCTCTTTCCTAGATGGCCGCGTATGCGTCCTCCTCAGCAGTCCTCTTAGACTAAAAATGCAAATGCGCGTGGATCGCTCTTGGCGTATACCTGATCGGCGTGACGAATCCCACTTGTCCTGCATATTTTCTTTCGTGGGTTGGCCCCACTACATGTTCTCGACTTGAACTGCATTTCAAAAAAATCTGAGCCCTGTGACCAGATAAAGTCTGTCTCGCGACATTTCATCCTCCTCCCCCTCCTCCTCCATCTAGCCACTATGTATTTGACTCTTGACTGGATTGCCTGTCTGCTGATATTTGTCGGATTTACGGGAGAAGCAGCAGCTGGACGAGGATTTTATGTAGGCTCACTCGCGCTCGCTCTCTCGCTCTCTCGCTCTCTCGCTCTCTCTCTCTCTCTCTCTCTCTCTCTCTCTCTCTCTCTCTCTCTGTTGGACGCAGAGATTTACAATTGTCGAGTCGGGACTCGTATTTGCAGTACGTAAGTCAAAATTGTACAAACCGATGCCTCGAAAATATCCAGGAAAATTGCCAATTGACAAATGATACTTTGAACGAATGAGGATTCTTTCTTGACATTTAAAAAACAAGTTATTCGTGAAATTATATGGATTGAATTTTAGACCTTACGTCAGGTTAAAATACTGTTTTTCAAATTTGTTTGAATAATTCATTACGCAAGAATCGAGCAATGAATGAACTGAAAGCCAAAAGCATCTAAAAAAGAGTAACATTCGTTTGATCATCGCGCCATCGTCAATAGTCCCTTCGATTATCTAATCGAATATCTTCATAGGAAGACATGTCTATACAAATACCAAGTGACACGTTAGTTAATCAATACTTAAGCAATCAAGATCGAGCGTTCCCTTACATTTTCTTTTCACAAACAGCAGACGAACCGGGCAGTGCGCAGCCCAATTTAAAGAGCAGGGATTTTTATGCCGAAGAAACGAAGCCTAAAAAACGAGTGCCAATGCAAGAAACTGGATCTTGCGAGTTCAAAAGGGCGGAGAGCAGGAGAGAGGCTGGTGCCGTAAGCATAAGCACAAGCAGTACTAACACGAGGTACAAAGGATGCAAGACCATCAAATGCAACAGCTCCGGGAGTTGCTTTCACAAATACGGCAAAGATATCGATCTGGAACTTTATTTTGTAAGGCTTCGAAGCGCTGCTTTCTGATTACCATTCGTATCAACTTTCTTTCAATACTCTTTCGATTCAACGAGTATTCAAACCTACAATATATACCTACATATAAGATTAGGACGCGAAAGCTAAGCCAGAACTTTGGATTTCACAAATTCCCTTGATTGCTAAAGCAGATACACTTCAATTTGACTAAAATGTAGTAAGTTGCTATTTCAATCTCCTCTAATATCAATCTTTTTTTTTTTTTTCCTTCGATTAAGCCGGAGTACTAATAATGTATTGCATTACAATATTTCGTTCCGTAAAAAAAGATTTGATACGGATTGATATCAAGACTGCTTCAATAATACGCACTATGAATGGAACATAAAGTGGCGAAATGTAAGATTTTATTGCAACTCTTATGTAAATAAGGGAATAAGGTTTGAGGACAACCCGCTAAACAAGGACCTGTGACATGGTTGTTTTGTTCGGAAGGCCAATAAAAATAAATTACTTATGGCCTTATTAATAAACAGGATCATCAATGAGCGGCATAAAATTTCTATGAGCATAATTTCATACCGGTCGCACACTCAGATCCTTAAAATTCACCATCGTAGCATTTTCCCACAGTGCGCCATAAAATTACAAATAATTTCCAAGCGTAACGCGTAAGAAGTCTCGGTTTTGGAATGTTTTTGTCTCAATGCCGCAAGAGAGATGCTGCTGCTGCTTTCCGGATCAACTTGAGCGCAACGGCAAAGTATGAAAAAAGGGCGATGAAAAAGTCTTTAAAACTACATTTCCCGAGTGCGGAGGAGAAAAACATCAGCGGGACAAAGCGTAGGGAGATGATTACGCGTGTACGTCGAACTTCCGGTGAATGGAGCCCGAGCGAGAAAAGCTCCCAGGAGTGGTGACTGCCCTCGTCAGCAGGTAGACGTCACCGGGTACACGGGAGGGTCAGGTATGCGATGGCTGGAGGGGGACCTTTTGTCATCCGTCCAGGGGGCGGTTTTCGCCCGATGTGGCTCCGCTGCGGAGGTCGTCTTCCTTTGGAATCGCGCATGCGCTCCTCCAGGACTCGCCGCCGCTATTATAGCTGTCTCGTGCCGGATGCCCGCCTGCCGCGAGCCGGAAGAGGAACTGTAGTCGCGTCGGTTTCAAAGCGTTTCCGTTTTTTTAATTTTGTTTAAAACGCCATTAGCATTCGGGAGAATCTTGCCGATGACCCGGAGGTCTGGTGACGAACGCGCGGAGGCTGCGCCTTTTATTTTCCTTCTCCATTCGATTGCCCGGTGAGCGAGACGAATCGGTCTCTTTTGCAAGGCTTCGGTGATGTTTCGCATGCGCCACGTTCTTGTCTGCCTTCAGCTGTACCTCTAAATTGATAAATGGCGGACACGTGACGTGGCGAACGAGCTACACCCGCTCCAAATATCTAATTATGATGTCGAATTGGCTGTTTATAAAGTAAAGCAACGCTCTTGAAGAATCACTCCTCGAAATCTGGTTAGCGACAATTAACAATTATTTTTTTATTTATACTTCGCTAGTTCTCTGCTAGTGCCTTAGCGCCTACACAAACAAAGATCTTATCTGATCATTATTGACTGTAATCTCGACCCAACAACATTTTTTAATCAATAATTCTCCTGGGAAATACCGGTTTCCCTGTGTATCAATGCATAATTTTTGACATGCTTATGCTTATTAAAGCCATTTTAAAAATTTTAAAATCGCTGTGTAACTTAATATAGCAGGTTTTATCCAAATGACTTTTCTCGTTTTTCCATAGAAATAATCAAATTAGCTAAGCTCCGTCGATGAAGTTTCGCATCAATAATTACGCAACGATCGAAATGCCATTTAGTCATGTTATTCTCGCATACCTTTGCGTGTACAATGAACAAGCTTTCCCTGAAACTCGAATTGGCATATTCATTGAGCAGCAGAAATCAATTTTTCTCCTTGAAAGGGCTTTAACTTGCATTCAAGGTGTTGTGGATAAGTGATCCACATTTAACGTCCACAGGAGCAAGGAGGAAAAGACCTTCCGAGCTAATAATACAAAAGTGTCAGCGACGAATATAAAAGGGAGAGGGCTTCCGGGGATGTACAGTTTCCTCGGATACTTTGGTTCCTACCTCCTTTTCGCCCCCCCTCCCTCCCTCGGACCTATCCCCTGACCCATCACTTGACCCAAGGAGGTGACGAATCGAGGAAACACGGACATGAGCCGCACGCGGCAACCGTCGAAGCGTCACCACTAGCCTATCAGCCAGGACAGCTGCTGTTCTGAAGTCAAGGTCAGAGTTTGTCTAGAATGAACGCTAAAGTCTAAAACGACGGCCCTTTACCTACCCCCTTTGCACCTCTAACCAGCGCCATCATGTCGAGCTTCCAAGCGAACCGAAAATTGCAAGGCAATAAGTCCGGAAATGCGTTGGGCGCTCACGCCCAATGACACATACAATTTTCCTCTGGGATTCTTCGTTTCTAGTGACAAGGCTCATTATGCGCTATTTATCCACAGAAACACAGATCAAGGGAGAAAGTGGGAGATCTTTTTTTGAAAAAATGTTTTCAACAATTCTTAACTTTTTACAAATATTTCCTCTGATCATTGAGTAAATATTTATTCGCAATACGGATACATGATTTTAGTTTAAAAAATAATTAATGTTACCACTAACTTTATTTTATAAATAATGAAAATATTCGCTCATTATTGCTCCACAAATATTAAAATTAATTTTTAAGATTTTTTTTTAATTTTACATATATCTTCCAGATTATTTCTTATTGCTTTAGATGCAGCATCAAGTAACCTACTGAATTTAAAGTATACATATTTTTTTCTACCTTATATAATTAGCAAAACAAATTTTAACGACTCCGATAAACGATCTCATAAAGTTTTTGGGGCGCATCAGTCATTGCACAGATAATTGTCGACAATGCAATTGGTGAGTTATTTGCTGAATTATTGTATTCTCACACTATAAAAAATCTTAAGTATGATTTTTTTTTAAGGAAATATGAATTTTAATAGTTTTCCAACATTTTAGATTATTCCCTACCATGACGTTGTAAAACCTCCACCAAATGTCAAGTTAAATTGTGATGTTTCTTCCTCAAGAGCATTGACAGTTTATAACTTCCGATTTCTCACGAACTTTTAACTGAAACAGGGTAATAAAGTTAAAAAAAAAATTCTCAAAGATCATTCTACTGTATTCAGTAAAATTTTAGTATAATTTTTTTTAAAACTTTGTTCCATAATTTCAGAAGATTCGCTTTATTATCATTCTTGACTGTAACTAAAAATTATTTCAAAAAAAATTTTCCTCTAATAATCTCAATATTATATAAAACTAATATAAGAATTCAATAATAATTTTTGATATGCTTAAAGGAATAAAAATTATAAATAATATGCTTGTAAAACTATTGTTAAAAGTTTAAATTTAAAAAATATATTTCAATCATGTGACAACCTAGTTTTGTTCAAATATTGATTTAAAGGATGGAGGAGGGGAGAAATGCATCACTTTCTCCAAAAATCTATTTTTCAAAAATGCCCTACCCCGAACAAAGACATTTTCAACACCTAATTGAACAATTTTCTCATCGACTTCTTCGACACATGGTTTTCATTTCTCTGACCTCTTAGCATAGGGACATAAGAAGTAATTCCGTTAAACTTAAAAGATGTCGACGATGGTCCAAAACATCTTGTGGGCGGATCCTTTAAATTCGGAGCTCTGACTCGTTTTGTAAATATTTGCGATTGCACTGCCTGTGGTCGCAGAGAATGAAATTATGAAAATTTGAGAACAAGCGAATTTTATTTCTGAGCGTGTCAACGCGAGCGCCGTGTACCATACAAATAGGTGTACTCAATGCGTATCGCAATTTCCATTTTCGATAAACATTATTAAACATAATTTGATAAGTACTACACTGATGTTTGATAAGATATTTAAAATATCTTCGATTTCGAATATCAAACTTAATTATTTTTATCAGATATTATTCGTTTTGTGTGCTTCTAAAACTTTCCTCATTTACACTGAACAATGCAATATATACTAATTTTAATACAATTATTTTAATTTAAAACTTCACAATCAATAAAGAAAACTAAAATAAGTTCTGATACTTATTTCTATTATTTAAATCATCATTGTCATTATTTTTTCATTTAATAATAAAATTTTTAAGCATAAATATTATATATAAAATTTCTTTAATAATCCTTTGAAACACTTTAGTATTGATATCCCACGAATAGTTTTCTTTTTAATAACATTTCTACATATGGTACACTTTAATTTTTCTTCTATTAAAGTTTGATACATAAATTTATGTGTATGTATATATTAAAAAAAAATAACTTAACTGACCATGTGATTTTTTTGAATTATGAATATTAATAGTAAATATCACTTTGATATTAGCTATATAAGCTAAAAGTGAAAATTAAAAAAAAATCAAGAATCAATATTAAAAAATATCGAATTTAATAACATTGATTAATATTTTCTCAAAAATTGATACATAATAAATTAATTAGACGCATATAAATTTGGAATAAAATATTCTTCCATTTTATGATAAAATCTAGGTATCTATAAATGTAGATGATAATTTTGGATTAAATTTGGAAAAACGAAAATTAATTGCATGTGGATAATTTTATGGTCGGAGTATAATATAAAGAACATTTGCACAATTACGCTTGATATCGATTACTAGTGTAATTTTATCATTACTGGCATACTCATTACATATTTTTGGATTTCAGAAGGAAGCACACTTGTTTTTTTATAAAATTTAAAAATAATTGTTGATGCTTATATACTTATAAAAGTATTGTTTTTCATTAACTGCAGTTATTATTACTTTCCCTACATTGAATTGGATACGAAATTTTAAAAATTTATGAAATCTAATAAATATAATAATAAATGTACGTTGAATACATATTTGTATCAAATAAAAATATATAAATTTTTTTTATTTTAACACACAAACGTTTTTAATAATTTCAGTGTATTTTAAATGAATTTTTCTATCTTATTAATTGAATTATTTTGTAGTCATTAATAAAATACTTAATATTAATATATAAACATTTATAAATTAGATAGATAATTATAAATGAATGAAAAAAATTTTTTTTAAATTAAACATGCATTGTATTTGTTATTAAACGCAATTTTTCTATTAAAATGGAAAAATAAAGTGATTTAATTTTACAACTAATGTAAACAATGGCTCTATTAATATATTTTAATTTATATGTAATTCAATATTTTTTATTTTTTTGAATGGTTTTATTTTGTGAATAAATATACAAGGAGTACACATAAATATAAAAATAAAAATAAATAAAAAGATATCTTTTATGTATTAAAAAAATAATAAGTTATTGAAAAGATTTAAAATCCATAAAGTTTAAAAACATTCATGTACCATATGTGATGTATAAATATAAAAATAACCAGTAATATACATGCAATATAAAAGTATGTATAAAAATGTCTTGGAAGCTTAAAATTTAATTCGATCGTTTGCATTTTAAATATTTGATAAAAATTTATTATCAATTATTTGCATTCATTTTAAATATTATAGTACCTTTCAAAGCACAAGTGTATCGAAATATTTATTTTTTTGTTTTTTTAGATAATAGTAGAATGTGAAATGAATTGATAATTTTTTACTTGTATTGAAAATTTTAAATGAAATGAAGTTTATAACATAAAACTAAATTCAAGTTTCACCTATTGAAATTATCAAAATAAAGTCTAAAAATATTTTTCGATTAATTTAAATAATTTACTAATAAAGCGATCGATCGTGTCATAATAAAAGATTAATTTTTTTTTTTTTTTTTTTTTATACGCTAATGAATTATTGGTCTTTCTTTCAAGGACTGTTCAACGCCATTAATTTCATACAAAATTGATGTTTCAAATAATAAGCCTAAGACGAAGAACGTCAATGTACCCTCCTACTGTTCACAGTCTAAGTATAAGTTTTTTATTGCTCTTCAATTGCAAATAGATTTGATTGTGATTCTCGTGTGTCCAATTATCAAAAAATACTCAAAACAAAAAGCCAACGACGAAAGGATAAATGAAAGAGAATTTGGGTGTCCTCGGATATTCCAACGCGTGTGTCGCGTTTCCACATTTATGGGGAAAGCGATAGTTTTTTTCAGAGCCACGTTGTTTTTTTACGTTCTCAAAGGAAATCATAACTCGCTCGAAATAATAAACTCGCTGTCTCCCCTGCGTCTCTGGCTTGTGGTAGGCATCGGTCGTCGAAAAGGGGAGCCGAAGAAAAAACCAAGTTACAAGGCGTCGCGAAGCCAAATGTACAAAGCCTGGGGATTCGATGAATAATGCACCACCACATACGGATTTCGGAAAACCCCTTGGTGCGCACGCGGGGCGTTAAGCCGTTTTAAGAGGACACCGGCAAGAGCTCCACCCACACTTTCCTGTCCAGAAAGATGCCTGAAGGGCCGTGCAGGGGAATCAGAATTGTCAGAAGCGTCGGCTCCGAGCGATACTTGCACGTCGCTCCAATGCTGGCCCTGCCACTAACTCTTGGATACGTGGTTAGAGTCTTCGAAGTGAGTGCTGGGTTACCTGGAAGTGCGAGTAATTTTTTCCAATCTGAATAACAAAAGACGAGACCCGGACCAAGCGGGCGTTGAGCCGGCACAAGGAGTTGTCGCCGCTCTGACGATTTGCACGGTTTCGTCTAACGCTCTCCTCCGCAATCAGACTCGTGCCCATTCAATTTCTTATTTGAAATTAAATTGACCCAATGCGTGCCTCGGCCTCGGCATTTTTAAAAATTGAAGATTTATCCATTCCCCCAAAAATTTGGAAAGCGGTGCTCGGTATATCGTAAGATGCTCTCCTGCAATAACAAGAGCTCCAAGATAAATTAGACGCTGAAATTGAATTATAAAGAAACTGTTATTACCGCAACGAGTAAAAGGGCTTTAATAACGAAGAGTGTTGTGTTTTACGAAAACCGCTACGAGAACAAGGAGGAGGATTGGTGGGATCTAGTCCGTGCACTCGCGTGGTCGTTAAAGTGTAGGAGCAGCTCTTGAGCATTTCCAAGTGCACACGAGACTTTTTCCGAGGATTCCTCAAAAGTATCCGCAGCGTCGGTCTCGAAGAAAGCGAGCGAGAGCCGCTAGTCTGGGAGGACAATACGAGTAATCCGATGAAGCCTCACCGGCAATCGACTCATAAAGAGCCCAGATGGAGGCATGGAACGATTACAACAATTGGAAGAGGGAGGTCAGGAATACGATAAAGTCCCTCCGAGGGGAGCGGAGGAATCAAAGGAAAAGAGCATCGGAGGAGGACAAAATGGACATCACGTCAAGGTGGTCGTTACCTCTGGGGATAATAACGCACGTACGGACACCCGATGGGCAACACCTGCTTGCGGTGGAAGGGCAGGCGGCAGACAACCTTTGGGAACCGCTCGACGGCCGGGTGTGCACTCCGAATGCGAATGAACTGGAGTCCTGTGCGCGCGCTAGAATGCTCACTTTTCATAATGTCGAGTTGCGCCGAGGAGGCTCGCACCCCAACAACTAACCCTCCGAACCGTCTGTTATCTCTTTATTAAACCCGGGCTACGCGACTTGCCCCCGAGTTCGAATGCAAAAAACAAACCACTGCCGTTCTCGAATTTTTGCATTTAAATTCGAAAAGTCTTGTCTACGTGGGCACTTGGTTTAGCTAACCGACGCAAGTATTTTTATCTTTATCAGCCTATAACTTGGACACACTGGCCGGTAATCCACGTTTCCACGTTTCCACGTTTTCATGTTTCAGTGTTTCAATTATGAGCAAACATTAATAAACACTTGTTTGATAGCTTACAAAAGTTTATCTGACACTCGGCTGCAATGAGTGAATCGCGCTTTAAATTAAGGCTATTGAGGCGAAATAAAAAGAAAAAAGAAAAATCGTAGTTTAATGAGATTGGCGATATGACGTCATTTTCTCAAGTGTGTTTGGAACATGTGTAAGGACGAGGACTCGAAAGATTATCGAGTCACTTCTGTACACATAAAAAAAAAAACATTGTTTTACTTCATTTCATCGATTAATCGATGCACATAATTACAACGTATAAACACAATTTCGACATTTTCCATCAATTCTCAAAACGGTTTAAAGCTGAATTCAATTACTATTAATCCGCACACATTTCTTTTTTCTTTTTTTTGCTGCACGTGTAAAAATGTTCCAATTTCTTTAAGATTGCGCATGGACGTACAACCTAATACCACAGAGAATAAACACTGATAATTGAAATGTTATTCATACTAAATGATTCGCAATAAACCTTATTTTGCAACTAGATTTAACGTGAAAATGAATTTGAATTAAGTGAAGGGAATAATAGCGCTGAACTCTACATATTAAATTTATCGTTCTATTTTCTCCACAACCCTAATTTCTCATTTATTCAATGCCGAAATTCGAAAGATTAAATTGTAGATGTTTAAATTTATAAATTTTAGATCAACCGAAAACATGAAATGAATAACTCTTTCTTTTTTATTATAATTTTTTCATTTTAGCTTCAATGTACATTATTATTTTTATCAAGTATTAAAACGTATAAATTTGGTTTTCATTTTACTTTGTACAATTTTTTGTATATAAAATTTATAAAAAACCATTCTCTTTTTTATTATTAGATTATAGATGGATGTACCCAGTCAAAAATTTTGAGATAATCTTTATTTTTTAACTTAAGAATAATTGCATTTATTTATATAATTGTTCTTTTAAATATTTTATTTTAGGTACAATTTAGGTTTTAAAAAAAACAAAAAAAAATTTTTTTTTTATTACATTATACCTATTTTTTGTACATGCCATTTTAAATTTTAAACATAATTGAATTTACACAGGTAATAATAGTTTTCTTTGATAAATCTTTGCAAAGTAGATATAGCAACAAAATAACATGGAAAATGCACATTCTTTTTCCAATAATTTTTTTAAATTTTTACCGTGAAAGTGCAAAGACTGCGATTGCATTTTCATGTTATATAATAAGGTCGACGGTACGTTACCTTATGAGTAAATCCGGGCTTTCTCGACTCGTTGCATACGCTCAAAGCGTGATATCAGACCAAATAAACAATCATAATAGCACAAATCCGGAATAAAGTGCCTGGGACGCGGTTTTTTTACAGTCGCTTTGTAGCGTCGATTCTCCTCCTCCCCCTCCTCCTCCTCCTCCTGCAGATACTTGAAGAACAACGATGCAGGCAGGGCCAAGGTCTACTCGAGTGCACCCACAGATCCTCGATCCCCGATCCCCGATCCCCGATCCCCGATCCTCGATCCCCGATCCTCGCCTTATGGCCCGCGCATCCCACAATGGGCTACATACCTCGATCACGGACGCGTGCTCCTCCGCACACACACGCGGTAAGTGCATACCTGGGTCCCGTGTGCGTGGCGGCATCCTGCGGCCGTCCTCTTCTTCCTCCTCCTTCTCCTCCTCCTCCTGTCAAGACACACGCGAGAGTTTTTCGCCGGTGCTCTCGTCCTAGCATTTTGTGCGAGAGGAAAGAAGGAGGGAGACACCGAGACCGAAGCGGCTATTCGTCCAGAATCGAAGAGAGACACAGAGAAAATCGGAAATTTAACGATTCAAGCTTTATTCAATGTGAAAACTCTGTCGATTTTTTTTACAAAAGAAAAAGAGGACTGCGTTAAAGTACGAGCTGCTTTTTTAATTTAAGCGAGCAAAGTGGACCGTTAAGAGTGAAAGCCGATGCTCGTTTTGCAAAAATTCTCGATCTGCAAGTGCAACGTTGCGTTCGGCCGATTCGCTAAAATTTAAAACAATCGCTAAAACTCAGGTGTTCCTTTGGAGAACTAGCGGAGCGCGTTTGTATTAGACAGTCGGGCGCAGGGACCATACAAATTGCCATACAGAGCTTTCAAAAGCACGAGAAAAAAAACTCGGAACGAATTTTCAATGTTCCATTACTAGTCAAACAGTTTGTCGATCGATTAATCGAACTCACCCAAAAGCAATCAGCTAGGAGTGGTAGCTTGCGAGCAAAATTGAAATACCGAGAGAACAACCGATCAATCGATTTATTGCGCGACAATTTAACCTCGTCCCCGAGGATTGAAGGTCGAAAGCCGGTCGATGTAGGTCGCGGACGCTGCCTCTCGCTCTTCAGACGGTAATTATCTCGTTCCTTCCGCTCTTGGTAAATCCTCCTCGCTCTGCTTTTCCTCGATGAATCGGGATCTCCAAGAGGCCTCGGGAACATCTCTCGCCTCGGCCAGAAGGATGCGGCACTTGTCGTGAAGTTCGGCCCGATGGAAGACGCCGATTTCCATCTCCCCCAGGTGAGCCTGTTACTGATGTCTCCTCGAACAGGAACTCCACGAGTTTGCATTTTCGTTGGAATCTTTGGAGCGCACGATTTTCATCTGAGCGCTGTTTTTATAGTATAATTGCTTCTCATATGAACGCTTCCTCGTCTTCCTAAGATAGCATTTTCTTATACACTTAAATAGTTACGTGAAAATATTAATTTACTATGTGGCGATAAATTCAGTCGTCAAATATCTCAAAGAACGAATAAACTCAGATGTATTATTCCCATTTTTCACACAGAAAACACTGACACTGAAATTTTCATTATTCACACACAACATTCATTCGCTATTCTTTTCACTGTATGTACTTGATCGTTTTTCCATTGGCTTTTTAAAAATACACTTTGTTTTGCTCTATTATTAACAAATCGTTTCAAACCTTTTTAAATTTATGCTTCTAAAAAGTCACAAATTAAATTAATATTAAAGTAATTATAATATATATATATACATATCAATTATACTCCACATAATATAAAGTTAAAATAAATATCGTATTTTTTATAGAACCTATTTACATACGACATACTATAAATAAAATGAGATGATTTCCATGAAATATTTATTTTATTACTCTTATATACGTCATTTATTTCAATTAAGCAATGCGAATACATGCGATAAATAATTTTTTTTTTCTTTTTTAAATCATTTTTACATCGAATAAAGTACAAGAAATCACAAGAAAATATCAGTACACATATCATAAAATTTAATACGTTTTTGTTTAAATGTTAAATCTAACTTAAATTTTATCTGTAATAAAATTTGTACATGTACGTCGTTTAAATTATTTTTAAGTAAAAGAATAATCGATATTTAACATTCAGATTCGAAATAAAGAGAGAGGGAGAGAGAGAGAGAGAGAGAGAGAGAGAGAGAGAGAGAGAAAGAAAGAGTGAATGTAGAGGAAGGAGATCGAGCACTTTCGGTTAATCGGACTATTAATCACATTTTTACTGCAGACTATGTCGCGCGATATGCAAATTTGGTGAACTCCTTTTGTAATTTAAAATTGTTCTTCAACCCAATGTGAATTTTAACTTTCGCGCGCTTTTATTCGTTTATAGCTTCACCAGATAGATAAAATTATAACTGTATTTGGCAAGTATTTGCGTGATGTATCGTATGAAATGATGAGTATTTCTACTTGTTTTTCGAAAGAGTGTGATGATATGTGCGGTCAATGATATATATTTAAATTTGCTCGAGGTGACAAATGATTTATCATTCAATGAATAAAGCACAGTCTTATTTATTTTTATTTTCTTTTTAATTTTTTTATTATTTTCGAAGGATGAATAAAAATAACCAAAATGATACAAGTTGCTTAAAATTTAAAACTTTTTTATTTCGATTAATAAATAATTTTCAAATGGAATAATTGAATACACGAAATAATTGATTAAAAGTCAAATAATATATTTAAGATAAAAGTGAAATGAAATATTTATTTTAGCGTTATAAATATTACAGGGATAAAGTACAAAAATATTTTTCATTGCACGAAAGACCAAAAATGTTTAGAAACATTGTGTTCGGTAGAAAAAAGTCATACAATATCTTTTGATAAAATATTAATAATTTTACAAACATTATTTTCTTTATGACTTTACTGTAATTATATTTAATTAAAATAATTAACCTACTTGAAATTCATTAAAACCGATAAACGTGATAAAGATAATAGGTTCAATTTTTAATAATTTTAATACTGTAAAAAAAAGGTTCATCGGAACTGTAAAAATAAAAAATGAAACTCTCATATTAGATGATAAAGAAGTATATAAAAGTTATTAAACATTAAATATATTACATACTTCTGAAATTATATAGTTCTTGACGTCAACTCGAATGATTATTTTTTATCGCAACAAATCAATTTATAGTAGTATATGAATACATTTCTCAAATATAAATTTGTAATATTTTTCAACATTAAATATTCACTAAATCTAGCAATTTTCAGAAAAACTTTTCATTGCTAGTTATGCAGACCTTGTTTATATAATTTGTAAATCAAGTCCCAATCCTTACATTTATTGCACATTTATTTAAAAACTTTTTTATTGTATATTGAATTAATTTTAAAAATTAAAATGTTATTTATATTTTTATTTTAAGAACTTATTTAAAGGATTAATGTAACATTTAATTATTTATAAGAGTATGTAGATGTTTTTTGGTATAGGTTTAATAATTATTAATATATCAACAATTGTATTTAATTATAAAAAATATGAAATATATTGTAAATTAAAAATATTCAATAATATTTTAATCAATCTAAGTATTTATAGATATTTTTTAAAAAAAGTTTTACCATTTATAATAACCTAGTGTGTGTGTGTGTGTGTTGTGTGTGTATAGGTATGTGTACTTATATATTTATAAAATATTTATAAATATTATTACTATACGTTTAATAACTGTAAAGAATAAAAAAAATACTTTAATGATTAGTATTCTATCAATATTATTAATAAATGATTACAATATTATTATACATTAATAATATAAGTCTTGATCATATTTATAAATGCTTTTTTTTTACAAATGGTTTAATAATATGGATCATATCGGTAAAATACATTTTCTCTTTTTTTTAAACATAGATGTATAATTATAAATTCTTCTAATAAATGTATGTTGTTCTAATATGTTCTAATAAATGGTGTTTAAATTAAGAAAAAATATTTTGAAAAAATTTTTAATAAAATTACGTGTATTTCACTTAAAAAATTATAAATTATTCAAGTGAAGTTCAATATGAATATAGTCATTGATGATCGATTTATGCAATTAACAATTAAATTCCTGAAAATAAAATCAGAAAATTTAATTTCATTTAAACATTATCTTTCATTGCGTACTTTGAAGATAATAATAACGAAAAAAGTGCTTACAGCGATCTATTTAAATATGTAAAGATAAATTATCTTATCAGTTTTAGCACGTTCCAAAAGTGTGATAGATAGAGAATTACGAAAATTAAATATTTATATCAATACTTATGTATATGCCCTTCTTTAATTTTAACTCTTTTGATATCATTTACCGACCATGTACATATTTATTCTAATCTTTTTGAAAATGGAATTTGCATTACATATGTATTCATTCATGAATTAAAGTTCTTTATGTATACTCGTGGAAAATATGTAGGAAAAATTTTTTTTCTCTGTTTATACTTGAAACATGTACGATTTCAATATTTACAGTTAATATATTTATATATAACAAGTATGTATTTATCGTAATAATATTTTGTTTCTCATTACCTTTGGAATTTCATTTGATTTACATTGATTTATTGGTTTATTTTTAATAATGTACAGATACAAAAATTATCTTTCTATTAACTAATAAAAAATAAAGTAACAAAATTTTATTTATATACTAATTATATAAATAGATATGATAAATATTAACAATTCTTTAAACAGATTATTCTTAACCGAATCATAACATTATTTCTAAATAGTTTTTTTTATTTTATTTATTTAAGTTATTTCAATTCTTGTGAGAGAATTATATTGTACACTCATAAATAGTAATTGCATTTTGAATTTTATTTTCATTGTATGATTTATTTAATATTATATAGTTTTATTCCGTTATAATCTATAAATTCAATGTAATTTAAAAACACAATTTTTAAAAGATTATTCGTAATACTTTTTAAAATTTATAATTAAAAATGCTTGAAGTCCTCCTTACATTTCAAGTTTCCTACACACTACTTTTGAAAAACAAATGAAGTTGTAATCCTTTTTTTTCATCAAAATCTTCAACTCTTTACACAATGCATGTGAGGCACTCACATGTAAAATCCGATTTTTATAGTGTTTGCAAGTTATCTCTGCACGTGGTTCGAATATAAACAAAAACCCTACACCGCAAAAAAAAAAAAACGAATACCTCATCAAGAAAAATTTATTTCAGGTGACTCCGAGGATGTCCGAGCTGGGAACGGCGCCCGAAGGATCGAGGGCTGCTGATCCTGGAGCGAGCAGATACGGGAACTTCATCAACTACTACCAGTTTCACTCGGCAAAAGAGCGGATCCGCCAACTCCCACGGACGATGTTCCAGACAGCACGAACCTCTCGGAAGTACGTCGCCCTGGATGTTGGATGCAACGCTGGGGTGGGTAAATGTACTCTGGAATTTTCATTACGCTTGGGAGCATTATTTATCAACGTTTATTTAGTTCTAGTACTCGGGATAATGGACTCTTTGTGTAATCCTTTTCTCTAAATTCCAATCCCTTTTTCAAAAAACCTTTTTTTTATACATTCTATTGCATACCCTTTAAAGTTAAATCATCCAATTTTTAACTTTATTTTATTTTAATTTTTCTTTTAAATTTATTAGAAAATTATTAAAATATTAATTTACATTTTATCAAATACTGACTCTTTTTCAATAGAAAAACAATAAAGAGATTTATTATTAATTCAGTTACTATCGTTCAAGGTATAATCAAATTATTATAATATCATTAATGTAATCTCAAACTTGATGAAGTATTTACGTAGTTTATTTCAAAATATTTATTTTTAAATACTGTTCTATGTGCACATTTTTTCCTCATTAAGTCTTTAATATTATAAGTTGTAATTTTTTTTTTTTTTTAATTTTAATTACCCTTGACATTGGTCATCGATATTATTATTTATTTATATTTTAGTGATATTATCGAGGATTTAGCGAGTATTATATACTTAATCTTGTGATTGTCTCCACATCCATTACTGAACATTAATTCTTCAATCATATGAATATTCCAGTCACATCGAAAGTATTCGTTACATTCTTTACTCAATTCTTTTACTGATTTAATCTCAAAGAATGAATCATTCAAGGTACATCATTAGATAAATAAACGCATTCGTTTATATTCTAAGTAAAATTGTACTATGAGACATAGTACTCAGAAAACTATGTAGTTAATAAAGAAATTAAAAATACACTCCTTACCAATATATATGTTAAAAATATATTAAAAAAACGAATTATACAGAAAAAATAAAAGAAGGTGATAATGACACACCATGATCTCTGGTTAATTTTAGGATGAATTATAAGGTTTGTGAGCTTTAAGTCCGTTTATAGAGATTTAAAAAAAAGAAAAAATAAACCGTGTGTGTTATGCCACTTTGCTCGTTCTTACGAATTTCTTTGAAAGAAATTTTTTTAAATTACAGTTAACATTTTCAAATTAAAAACAAAAATTAAAAATTAAAAATATTCATTTGGATTAAAAATTAAAATTTAATCTAGTCTATAACATTCATAGAGATAGCAGTCCTAGCTCATTAATTAAGTATAATTGATTTAATTTTGGCAGAAATAGCAACATTTTGTAATATTACACTAGTTATTATAATATATTAAGTATATGCTACGAATTTGTATCCTATTGTAAAAACATAAAAAAAAATTTGAATTAATAATCTTACAATATTATTTTATTTTAAATAAAGTTTAAATTATAACTTAAACACTGTTTGAATAAATATTTTATTTTTTATTATAATATTTATTTATAGAATGTGTACAAAGTCTATAAATTATGACAAATATAATGTATATATTGACACGGTTAGGAGAATTATTAATCTAGAATAATGGTTAATAATTATATACATTACCTTATGAATTTTTTTTTTGCATCATAATTTGTGCAATACGGGTTTCTGTGCTTTAAAATCATTATTATTATAATACACGCAAAAAATTTTTGAACTCATTTTTATATTTTAATCGTAGTTAAACATTATTACACGGTTCAATAGGCTAAGAATTTCACAATGATTATAGAAATTGACTTAGTATAATTTGTTTGATTATCGTTTTTTATAATATATATTTATTTAAAAAATGTAAATTTGCCAAACAAAAAAAATAGCTTCAATTTTTAGATATCTTTTATAAATTTGCATTTTTTAAAAGTAGAGTATATATTTGTAATCAACGTGCACATTTTAAGCATGAAATTTATTTAGGTTGGTAAAAAGAGATATAAAAACTTATAACAGATTGTTCTGGATGTTTTAGATAAGGGTTTTCATATAATTAAAAAAATAAATAAAGTATAAAAGTTTAAGTATTAAAGTTGTATTAAAGTTAAAGTCATAATTTTTATTTATTTTTCCTAGTATAACTCTTAGTTTGCTAATTAATTATTTTATGTACAATTTCTTCGAGGAATCAAATTTTTTACCACGCTGTTTAATAACTTTTTAATCATTTTTTTTAATAAAAATTAATTTTAGACTGAAACACTCGCTGTATAATAATTTGAAAATATTGAAGTTGAATTGAAACTTGCCACTTATAACTTCATCGTCTGGCTTCTTTATTTTCGTGTGCCTAAATTGAATGCAGCAGCAGTACCAACAGAATCCCAACAGAAATTCGTGAATCGTCTAGCCATCTAAAAAGAGAGTGGAAGACTCTAATTGCGAAATGAGCAAAAATAGAGAGGCGGAACGCGGTTCGTCTACTTCCGGCTTTTTGGAAGTACCCGCAATAATGAAGGCGAAAGCTGTTTGAGAAATTTATGATCCACTTTTAATTTTTTATACTTTATTTAAGTTCACCTTTTTCGGCGCAGGAAGGGGCTATGAGAATTTTCTCCGTAACCGTCATGAATCAGTCAACGATGATGCCTAGTTGAGAAAAAGGCTTTTTATTGTTCCGGAGGTTTTTAACTGCAGAAATTGTGATGTACTTTCATGGATTATACATTATCCATTATTTTTAAGTCTATTTTTTAAAAGTCAATTATTATATTTAAAGACAATGTTCCATGGAAAGAAAGGTACTGTTGAATGACATCTGCACGCACAATTGTTTCTTAAATTTCTAGAAATTTATATTAATTAATTAAAATTGAACAACTTAAACCTCAATTAATCACTTTTTTTGAAAAATAATTTTTATATTAACAATACATTAATATTTGTGCTTACACAATTTATTAAATTTAGAACTTTTATAATTAAACGAATCATTGAATTATTATTCATATTGAAATGTTCTCTCGTAATTTTTAATCATATTCATCGTCATCGTCATCATCATCGTCATCAACTACTGTTGCAACTATTGATGCTGATGCTATTATTATTGTCGTTATTAAGATAAAGAATCATGTTTTTTTAAAAATATTAATATTAATATTTGTTTTTATTTATAGTAAAATATTTAATTATTTTTAAATTGACTGTATTCATTTAATATTTCAGGATTTAACGCTTGAGCTTTATAAGTTTTTGAACGAAAACCTTCCAGATCGAGAAATTTCGATCCTAGGGATTGATCTCGATCCAATTTTAATTGAACGAGCACAGGAAAAAAATAATTACCCAGAATCAGTGACTTTTGTGTGTCTCGATTTCTTCTCTAGTGATTGTGAAAGTATTATATCGTCTTACTTAAGCAAACATGAAACGGTTAGTAAAATTAAAATAGTTATACTTCTTTAATACTTGATTATCGTATTATTAAGCATTGAGCTTGTTTTTATAATTCTATTGAGTTGATTATACACGTAAAAAGTGATAATTAGTTTTAAAAGTTTCGATAGTTAACAATAATACATTAATAAATGTTTTTAATGACTTTAAATATTGATCAGATATATTTAATAATTACTTGGTAATTTAGAAAACTCTCTCTTATTTTATTTAATTGATATTATAAATAAACTCTGTGAACTAAAATATGTTATTTATTCGTAAAGACGATTCGATGATCTACTTCTAAAATATTTGAATGAATAATACAATAAATCAGAATAGCATGTAACTAACTTATTTTTGGATTTTAATATGATTGAATAATAAGGTTTATTAAATTTAATTGGATCAATTTATAAAATTTTGTTAAAAGAATCACAGTAGGATAAATGATTTCCCATCTATATTGCATTCAAAATTATAAAAACTTTTTTAATATTTCAAGAATTTACTTTTAGTACTTATGTTGAGTAAATCATTAAAAGTTTTTTTTAAATAATTGCTGATTTGAATTTTATTTAAATTACTTTAAAAGAAAAAAATTATTCAAATTTTAATTACAAAGATAATAAATACGAATGCTTTTAAAGGAAATAATGATTATTATTAAAAGAAAAAGTAATTTAACATTCTTTAAAATAAAAATATTTCCAAAATGTTACAGCAATATTTATAATATTCTTTAATAAAAAATAAATCAATTTTTATTCAATACTAATTTAATTTGAGTATTGGTAATTGAACTAAGTAATTTAGGTGTAATTTTATTAGTATCAAATATTGGTGAAAACCATTTTGATCACAAGGATTACGAATAATTTTTATTTGAAATTAATGACCATCTATTTAGTTTTAAGTTGGACTAATTTCTCAATTGAAATTACTTTGCAGAATCGTTTTGATGCAAGTTTTTGCTTTTCGATAACTATGTGGATCCACTTGAACAAAGGCGATGTTGGCTTGGTTCGCTTCCTGCAGGAAGTCTGCTCGTATAGTGACCTGGTGACGATCGAGCCTCAACCCTGGCGGTGCTATCGAAACGCCGCGCGTCGTTTACGGAGAGCTAACCTTGGAGAATTTCCTCTGCTCGATAGTCTAAGATATCGGGGTGAGATACAGCGCCACATCGAAACCATTATTAAAGAAAAATGTAGATTTCATAGGCTGGATGTCTCTCGAGCAAACAAATGGCATAGAAGGTTATTACTCTATCATAGAGTTTTCAACGTGACACGCGACCAACAGGCTCTGAATACTTAATAATAATTTTGAGATTTATCGAGGTTTTCCAATAGATGTAAAATTTTTACACATAAAACATATTGTAAGAAACATAATATTTAATTTAAAATAATAAATAATATTTTCATACCATAAATTATATGTAAATAAATACATTTTATTTCTTTAAATAAAATATATAATATATTTATCAATATTTAATTTAATTAGTTAAATTTAATTTTGATTTAAAATATTTAATTTTTTTTATGTAATTTAATATTTTATACATATTTGAATATATAGATTTAAAATTTAAAAAATATTTTTTCATAAGTTATTGTTAACCTTGAAATAATCATTATTCTTTTGGTAATAATGAAAAATTGCCTATAAATGATAATCTGTAATTAGGTATCTTTGTTTCTAACTTTATTGAAATCATTCGTATAATATTCATACAACATTTTCTCTTTTAAGTATCTTCTTGATGATTTTCATATTTTATAGTATAAGAAAAAATGTAAAAAGCATTTTTATGCATAATTTATTCAAAAAACGTATAAAAAGTATTTTCATAAATAATTTTACAGTGAATAAGATTTTGTATATATTACCTTTTCCATCTTATGCAAACAAAAGTGAAAGAAGCAACTCCATTAAAAAAAAATGTAAGATAATAACTTGTCTCATCTTATAAATATTTGTATCACTCTTTCAGCTGATAAACAATTTGTATCATCCATCATTTACGTGAATCTGTTTTTTATTCTGAATATTTATTATATTTATTTTATAATATTTATAATATTTATTTTGAATTATTTAATTTCTGTTAAACCATTCTCTTAGGCGTATATAGCGGTTTTCTAGTTTTTTTGTTAAAAAAGATGATGTTATCTACAATTAGTTAAAACCTGTCTCCTTATATACTATTTAATATTTAGTAGTATTTTATTTTTATTATATTTTTTAAATTTGCCGAAAAAAACTAAAATCGTCCGGTAAAATGAGTTGGAAATAACTTCGTAATGTTTGTATAATTTAATTAACATTAGTATTATGCAGAAACTAATAATTCGATCAAGATAAAATTTTGTACAAATAAAGTACATATTCATTTTTCAAAACTAGAGTTCTAAATATAAAAAAAAAGTTACACATTTTTTTATTAATTTCAAAATTTTCCGGTGTTTCAAAATTTTTCCGCTTTTAATTTTCTGATCATTTTATATAAAAATGAATTTCCTTCATAATTTTATTAACTATAAACTCTCTATTGACACTATAGTTTTACAATTACGACTTTTCATTTTATAAAAGAAAAAGTAAAACAAGAAATGCATTTTTTTGTTAAAATTGTTAATAAAAAAAAAAAAATAAAAACACCGAATATCATGAGTGGCATTTTGGAAAATAAGAATCAACTGATTTTTTTACGAATTTTGATATTTTTCACTAGCTAATTTTTTTTCACCATGGCCTAACAAATACTCTATTGCTTGGTCTGTATTATTGTATTTCCTGTTATGATTATTATTGTTATTTTAATTACCATTATTTTTAGTTTAAATAATGGTAATCATGAAAAATATGTTCTTCTTTTACTAATGAATATGTGAGACAAGTTCTACTTTCTTTATTATTTCATTGTATAATTTGTGTCTAAAAAATGCTTTTAATGAAATTGTAACCTTGATAAAATATTTTTGTATGAAAGTAAAAAATAATAAAAGTGCAGTTATTTATTTTTATTTAATTATTTATATTTAAATATTAAAATTAAAATACTTTGTTAAATGAACATGGTAACTATAACTATATAATGATGTAATTTTAGAATAATAAATTTTGCGTTATAATTTTATTATTTCATAAATATTAATATAAAATATTTATGACATTTATAGAAGAAAAATGATAAGTAGTGAAACATTGTATAAAAATAATATGATATGCCTAAGTTGTGATATTTTACACATAATTTGTGTAACACGATTTTAAATATACATTAAGCAGTATCTTCTTTCTTTGTTGTTTCAAGATATTTTTTATATAAGTTTCATAATAAATAAATATAAATATTTTTATTTTTATAGATTAATATTTTTGAATAATAGAAATATTTAAAGCTTCTAAACACTTTAAATTTTAATAATGTTTTACAACCTTTGTAATAATTTAAAAGTACTTTAAAAAAAAAACAATATGTATTACACGTATATTATTCGTATAGTATATTTTTCTATTATACAAGAATTTAATTAAAATTTATAAATTTTAAACTACGTGTAATAATAAATTGATTAAATAATTAAAAACGATTTAATTAATTTAAATCTCTATTTAAGAACAGAATGTAATTTAAAAATTTGTCTTTGCAAATTCATTATGTTACATTAAAACAAATAATGAAAAAGGAAATTAAAACAAGAGTATTATTCAATTACAAGAAAATTAAAAATTTTTTTTTATCGAGAATGTCACGATTTCACAGGATTTTTTATAAAACTAAAAGTTTATAATATTTCTTAAAGTGCATTTTTAAATTTTACGTAAATCTGATATAAAAAACTAGCTATTTTTTGTAATGGAGTATAAAATTATAAATAAATTTTATTCCTTAACTACGTTATAATATTTAATAAAATAATTATCAATAATAATAATAATTCTTTAATTATTAATATAAATTAAAAAAGGTCAGCACTACCACAAACAATTAAATAAAGAATCAGGGGAAGTCCCGTCAAATGATTCATTAAGAGACGAATATTCAAAACCTTTAAAATTTATTTTATAATCAAAAGTAATAATTAATCTTCACTACTTCAATATGATATAAATATATTACTAATACATTTCATATTATAGAAATAATAAATATACGTGAATAATATTCAAATTTTAATAAATATATACATATAAAATCTTACAATATTATTGATGAGAGTTAGTAATATTATTCAAATGTTATCATATGAATATATAAGCCTTTCTGTTCTTTTATGATTTAGTGAACATAAATATATTTAAATTTAATTAATTAATCAGTTACTGAAATATCAATAATCAATCGATATATTATTATTAAATATCTCCAGCTAATATTAATATTAGTATTAATAATGTGTATCTTCTGAGAGTAAATTAATAATTAATCTTAGAAGATACACATATATATATTATCCTTGCTTCAAAGATAATATTACACCAAAAAAAAAAAAAATTTTGATCACTAGCACTTCATTATTTATTATTAACAAATACAAGAATAATTATAATTATAATGAAATTGTAGATGATTACACTATCAAGTATTATAAAATATTGAAAAAAATATACATGGTGCATCCACGAAGTATCGAGTTTTTTTTTTCATTTTGTTCCTATTCGGCGTAGAAATTCGGGAGAGGTCTTAAAATGTCGACAAACTCTTTCCGCATTTGTCCTTTTTTTTGTTTTGTTTTTCGATAATTAGGCGCGGCAGGATTTAACTTCACGCGAAGGGTGTTTTTTAGTTTTTTGACATGGCGCAATGGAGCGACTACTCGAGCAGCATTACGCGATAAAGTTTTGTTTGCAATTAAAAAAAACAGTGTAGAAACGTATAAAATATCGCAAGAAGCGTATGTACATAATTACATGTCAAAATCGCAAAGTGAAAAATGGCACAGAGCTTCTAAAGAGGGCCGAGAAATAATCATCGACGAGCCTCGAACTGGGCGTCCAAGAAGCTTTCGAATGGCTAAAAACACCCGGCGCGTGTTAGAAATTTAAAATTTGGACTGTAGATTAACAGATTAAGCAATTCAGAAAAAACTGAATTTAACGCGATCTACAGTGTACAATATAGTACAAAAAAAATTTATAAATATCGAAATTTTTGAAAAACATCAAAGCTGAAGAGTTTGAAGATGCATTTGAAATTTGGAAAACACGCCTTCAAAAATGTGTTGATACAGGAGGAAATTATTTTGAAGAATTTAAAATTTTTATTTCACACTATTTATAAATCCACCAATAAATCATCTTTCAAAAAAAAGATAAGAATTTTTTTTTTTTAATCTTTGAACAAAACATTCTTGTGTAGTGGTTTTTCACTAATCGGTTCAGCGTGCCGTGTCAAAAACTTGAAAAACACCCTTCGCGAGGAGAAAAATCCTGCCGCACTTAATTATCAAAAAAAATAAAAAAAAAGGACAAATGCGGAAAGAGTTTGTCGACATTTTAAGACCCCTCCCAAATTTCTATGACGAATAGGCGAAAAATGAAAAAAAAAAACTCGATACTTCTGGATGCACCATGTATACAAAGTCTAGTACTCTATTGTTTAAGTGAAAAAATATAATAGTCATAAAATATTATTATTGTTTGATTACCCATAATCTTTTAAGTACAAAAATTCAAAAAACTTATTAAGCATTTACTAAATTCATTTATGATATTATGAAGAATAAATTGTATGTATAAATATATAATATTAATATATTTATTAAAATAAATATATTCCATTATCATTAGTTAAAAATAGCTAATAATTTTTTATGGAAGATAATATTTATAAAATAGTTATAACACCAAAGCCAAATATTCCTGAATAATGTTAGGACAATCGTATATACGATTCATGCTGTTTGAATTTAATAATATTAATAGCTAATTTAGACGATGATATAAAAAAAATTATTATAATGAAATAAAATAATATTTGTAAATTGCTTAAACAAATTACCTCATTGAAAAAGTTTAATGAAAACAAAAAAATATTTATAAAAAGATAAAATAGAAACCTGTAAATTATTAATATTAATAAAATTTCCATTATTAACAGTGTATTGCTACAAACTTTAGCAGTAAAACGAAAATTTTATATAAATATTTTTTTATTATTATTAAGTAAAAGTAACAATGGACAAATTAATGTTTATTATACAAATTAATATTTATTATATTATAAATTAATGTTTATTATATATTATATATTATAATTATGTTTATTATAATTTATAAATTAATGTTTATTATAATTATAATTAATTATATTTATTTATATTAATTTTATTGAAAAATTATACAATAGTTATAAAATGCATATGTAATGATATTGTAATAACATGACAATTAGAAATTTTTTGAAAAATTAATTATACATTTTTAATAAGTTGAAATTAAGAAAATAATTTGATACTAATTCTTATAAAATTGATAGTACATTATTGATAAAAAATTCATTGTTTTTAAACGAATACAAATTTATTATTAATCTATTATTAACTAAAAAATTTGTTTAAAAATTAAATAATTAATAATTAATTATTAACTTGATTGTTCATTTAGAAAATTCATTTTCTTTTATGATTTGAATTCTAAATATATTTACAATAGCAATATGTTTCTACCTTAATTTTTTAGCTTTATTGTATGAATAGAAATAGTTTAGTTACAAAAAAACTTTTTATTACAAATAAATAGTCAAATAAAAAAAATTATAAGCAATTGATATTTTTTATTACAATAAAATTTTTAAATATAAAAATACAATTATTTTTTAAATAACTGAAATAAAATGACAAGCTATTCATGATTTTGATTTATACTTTTATAGTGCATTTTTACAAATACTGCAGAGAATAATTTATTTACATATAATTATAATAATTGATTTTAGCTAACAGAAAAAAATGATATGCAAGTATTTATACAGATACTTTTAATGATATAAACGTTTAAAAAAAACCGAAATGCTTACATGATAACTCAAAAGTTGAGTTACCTTATAAGCAAACTGTAAGGTAAGTATAGAGAGAAGAGAAAACTGTTTAATCGATTGGATAATAACATTAATTATACAAATAATTAAATAATTCTTAAATTAATTTTAGTATTTAATTACTAAAATCTAATGCAATAATATATTGTTTTTATTCGTGCACATGAAGTAAATATTATTCATAATTTTTATATATTTTTTAATATTAAAGTACAAAAATAATTATATTTAAAAATTATTTATTAAAAATACAATAAAAAAATTTTTTTTTCAAAATAGTACAAACGTTTTGTTAGCATAAACCATGGAATATTTTATAAATGTTTATTATATTCATTTTATGTGACTTTTGATTCAATTGTACAAAGTTTAAAATCAATAAATTAAAATTATTTTTCTAATTATATAAATTTCAGGTAATGTATAATTAATACACACACACACACACACACACATACACACATATATATATATATATATATATATAATGTTTATATTTATATATGAATAATTAATTAGAAATACTAGTACAATAATTATAATAAAAAATTGATTGAAACGTATAATTTATAAACTTATTTATATTTCGATGAACTTGAAATTAGTTTTACATTAAATATGATTAAATTTTATTTAAAAAACTGTTATAAAATTAGCAAAACTTAATTATAAAATATGTAAGACTATATAAAATAATTTTCATGAGAAATTTTTTTTATAATCTGTAGAATTCTTAATTCTCTAAATGTGAAACATAATAAAATATAAAAATTAAAAAATATATGTATAACTATTCAACTTATATCTCTAATCATTTTATATATTTATTTACTAATAATAAAGTTAAATAAAAATAAATAATTAAATTTGTTTAATACTATTTCTTTGCTTGTTATTTGAAATATTCTATAAATTCTATTTTATCGATTAATGTATTTACATATTAAGAATTGTTAATAAAATTTTTTTACTCATAATTTGCAAACTTTATTAAAAACACAGTTTACTGAAATCGAAATATTAGGTAAGTTATTTTAAAGGTAAAGTTATTTTAAGTAATAAATTTGTAATTAATGAACAAATAAAATATTTTTACAATAACAGATGTAAAGTTTAGACAGTTATTTTTGTAAATAAATTTTTAAATATTCTTATAAACATTCAATAATACGATATATCATGCGTGGCCATAAACCTAGACTTTATTAAATTTATATGAATGAAATGTAAATTATAATAAAATAAAATAAAATGTTTAAAAGTTGATGGACAGTGTTTTATTTAATAATAAATTTAGTACCAACATCTCTGTATTTAATATTTACATATAAATTGACTGAATCGTTGCAAGCTTATTAGTTTGAATCCATAATAATAATAATTCATACTTTGCCTCCATAAAACAAATAAAGCGCGCAAAATCGTCGACCAATCAATGGCAGAGAGGCTTTTTTACACAGACTTCATGTAGTTCAATCCAACTCTATTATCGTTACATTTCACAAAAAATACCCATACATTTGTTTTCCACTTACACTATTATTCATCATTATAAGCCCATAAATAGATTAGAGCATTTGGAAAAATTGAACAGGTCAAAATTGATCTTCCATTGTCAAATCGGGGGGAATTTTCGCTTTGTGCCTTGCGGCATAAGCATTATCAAAATGAGCAGAGAACCTACCATCAGCCAATGAAAAGCTAGGTCCGATAAGATAGAAGAAGGTAGTGGGAGACGGGGGTGGGGGAGGGGGAGCTCAATACTAAACACAAAACGTTGTCATGAATTCCGCAAGCAAGGTAAGCTGAAAAATCTAAGTTTGAGACGCTTTTCCCGCCAAAGTATCACGACAAACTACCCTCGTCTTGCAATCCGCCTTTTCATTGTAATTATCGCGCGATTTTCTACAAACACAATATACGTCTTCCAACATCACGTGTGCAGCTTCTCAGCTTAACACCGGCAAAAAAAATTTTCATCTACCACATCATTTATCACAATCTATATACAAATAATGGAATTAAATAGCGGCAGTAAGGTTATGTTTCCCTTTTATTTTTTTCTTTTTTTATAATTTAACATTACCACGGAGTGCATACCTAAAGCTTACATACTATATTATAATAATTTATTGTTAAATAGCTTCAAGAATGTGTTATAAAACTTCAATTTAAAATATCTATAAGTTAATTCACAATTAATTAGTCTTTATGTATAAGTATTAACTAAAACAATTGAAAAATTTATTGACAAAAAAATTAATAGCATTATTGTTATATAGGTTGGTGAAATTTTCACTGCTGCAGGAGCAGCATTTAACAAGTTAGGAGAATTGACCATGCAATTACATCCAACAACTGATTCTCCAACTGGGTAAATTAAATAAATACATAGTTGCTCCTTTCTTTCCTTGTTGAAGAAATACCTTTTATAAATAATATTTATAATTATTTTATTTATATTTATTTTCATTGCTTTTCATTGATTTTTAATTAGTTTGTGTAGTGTTTTTATAATTTTTTTTCTATATTTTATTATGATACCACATTGATGCTTACACTTCCAACAACAGTAAGTGGACTGACGAGGAAATTGAGATGCTCCGTCACTCGGTTAAGACCTTCAGCGAAGACTTAAACAAAATTAGCGATCACATCAAAGGAAGGACTGTGTAAGTTCAATGCAGTTATTTTGGCTCCGAGAAAACGGTCATTGCTCGATTCCTCAGTCAGGACCTTGTTCTCTTTGACAAGAACCATTGGTTTATTTGTAGGTCACAAATTCGATCAACTCTTAAAAAGAAAGCTTTTGAAGAAGCTGGTGTTCCCATTAGACAACAACAACAACATATTACGCAACAAACTACTCAACAATCTAATGTTCAGCAAGTTCAAACACAAAAACAAACACCAAGTAATCCAGGTCTTATGAACAAGTCAGCTGAAGTAACACTAAATATGTTAAATGCACCTGAATCTGAAGTAGATGTTGAAGGGTTACCAGAAGAATGTCAAGTTAAATTGGAATTTGATGGTGCCACTGAAGAAGTCACTTCGTAACGATTACATTTTTTTTAATAAGAAATAAAAATTTCCTGACATTAAGCTCGTATACATCGAATTTTATATGCCATTGACTGTAATGATATTTCAGCAATTATTTTTGTAAAAAATATGTGCAAAAATTAGAGATATTTTCTATTTAAAGTACATTTATGAATAATAAGAAAATTAAGAGTACAAACATTTTACTATTGCAAGCTTTATTATAATTTATATATTTACTATATTGTCTACGTTATTAATTAAGTAGAGAAATAAGTTTTAAGTGTAAAAATTTAAATTTATTGTGTTAGTTCTTAAGCAACTATCGACAACTTTATTTTACAATTTTCATCATAGTGAATATTTTAAAATTTAATAATGCTTTATAAGAATTAAGTTTTGTATTTGTAACATTTATAATTTGAAAATATTTGACTTGTATTAAAAGACTTGTATTAAAAATAAAGATCTACTATATAGTAGAAAAATAAAATGTTTTAATGCATTTTTATTTTATAATTTTTCAAAAATTTTTTTTAGTAAAAAATATTTATTCATGGTTGTTTATTGTATCTTATTCAAAGTATATTTTCAAATATAATAAACTAGTATCAGTGCTTTTTTTAAATTTTCAAAAACTTGGGTATACATTTTTTAAGTTTATCTTATATTGCAAATTTTTGCTTTTTATTGATTTTTTCAATTTTGATAAAAGAAGAGTTATAAGAAATTAGTGTTTATGGACCAAAAAATATACACATAAATTCATAAAATGTGTGTCATTTTTGACATACATTTCATATTTAAAATATTTGAAAAAATTGCACGTAATAAGCTAACTAAAATGGGTTGATATCCTCAACAATTTTTTTAATGGTCATTTGTTGATTCTTCATAACAATTTCTTTACTACTTGTAGGATTGTTGACATACACTACATCCAAGGCAAGCATTGCCATTAACATCTTGATCTTTGAAAATCTTGTACTTCTCAAATATTTTTTTTTATTCAAAGTAGCAGTACGTATCTTAGAACATTTCAAGAGTGTTGAAGCACTTAATTTTATTTATTACACAAAATTTAATACAGTTTCTTTTATTCATTTGGCCAATAGTAAAAATTGCCCAGCACAAAACACACATATAACCTTTCAATCTATTAAAAAAAAAATACACATGCAAAATGTCCGATAATGTCAGCAAATATCAACTACATATATACCAATGTAATAAAAAAATAAATTGAATCTACATGATCTGCGAAATTTGAAAAATCACATCTTTTAAAATAAATCGTGTAAATTAGATATAAATATTGTGAAAAAGATCATATATTTATAAAAATTATTGTTTAAAATAAATAAAATTTAATTTTACATTTTTGTAGAAATAATTGAATTTAAATTACCAATTTTTCGACATCTAATCTTCTTCTTCTTCTTCTTCTTGGAAAAAAAAAAAAAAAAAAAATATTTTGACAATTGCTCGTCATGTTAATTTTTTTTAAAGAAATACTTTGTTTATTATAGACAAAAAATTTGAAAATCATTACTTATAAAAAGATAACCTTAACTTTAAATTATTAACGACACTAAAAGTTATAAATATTGAGCTGAGATAAAAATTGAAGGGAAAATTTATGCTAATGTTACGTTTTAAAAATCTGAAGATAAGTTTTAGTTGTTAAGATTCAGTGAATAAAGCATAAAAAATTTATAAATTTATATTTAAAAAAAGAATTTTTAACCTCTATAATTCTTCAAGAATTGATATTTAAATGCTTTTTTGTTTTAAAATGAAAATTATTGTATTGCACGTAAATTGAAGTATGCTTTTAATGAAAATTAATAAGTGAATTTATTTATTTATTTTTTAGTACGATACATTTAAATACTGAATATTGTGTGTAAATCACTGTTGACGGATAGGATTATTGAATCTATATCGATGCGTAAAAGGTAAGTTTTTGTTTCCAAGGGTTGTTAGTAAAAATAAAAGACCGTACAAAATTCGTCGTGACAACATAATTCTCAATTGAAAGGATGCACGAGTTAAAAATAAAATGCACGATTCAATTTTTGGTTTTGAGTTTGAAGTAATAGTGAGAGTCGTTGTTATACTATGTTTTGGGGAGCCTCCTATCGCAGATGCTCCCAAAACATAGTATACTATCTGCTAATTTTATCTTTAATTATTTGGGAATCAATGGTGGAGGGCAGGTCAGGTTTCTCGTTCCGTATGTTGAAATGTGAATCATTTTGTGACGCGTCCGATTTCATGTGATATTTACTATCGAGCCGTTTACAACTTTAGAACAATTGTTACTCTGCGAGTCGATAACCACTTCGTGGTGAGTTTAAGGCGTTCGTTCGCTGCGACAAAGTGTTTGTTGTGTGTGGTGTCCTCTTATTAATTGACAACTGACAATGACTATTTTTTGGCCTCTCTGTTTTTATGACAATATGAGCATTTTTATTGCACGCTTTAATGAAAACAGAAAATCGTGACTATAAAATATTAATGTGAAAAATCTCCAGTGGATTTTTCTTTCGTAGAAAGTTAACGACGAAAAATATAATTAAAACGTATAAGCAATTTATAAACAGGGCATATGGAGGGCGGTATAATGGATAGTCCTAATACAACATTTGGTAGATCTGAGGACGATCCTTCGTTGCAAGGATGTTTCAGTCCAAAAAAAGCCACCTTCAGATTCCTCGGACTCGCACTTATGTGCTTGATGGGATTTGGTAAGTAAATTTGATAAAAGTTTTTTGTTTCTACCGGCACCTCTCTAATTATTTGTTTTTAATCTCTAGTCTTTAATTTTTATAATTAGTGTAATCTCTTCTACAGTTGGATATTGTTAGCACAACATTAATTTTTGTGATTTTTATTTTTTTTAATATTAAAAATTTGTATATTACATTATTCGAGCGTGTAATTACAATGTTTTATAAATTATAAATTCTATTTTAATTGAACATTAAATTTAATTTCATTATAGTTATTATTTATCAAATAACAATGATGCAAAGTTTTGTGAGACTTTGAACTCAGCTGATGTATCTCATTTCATGATTAATGTGATGACTAATCATAGTACTTTATCTGAAATGCACACCACTTTGTTTTAAATTTATTAAATAGTGGATAATGAAATAGCTGCATAAGCTAAAAACTGACAAGCAATGGTTAAGGAAAATTTTCATATTTAATCATTTTTATTAGGGAATTGAAATTATCATTCTTATAAATTCTTGCTACTAAATATTTTAGAGATAATTTTTATTTATTTATGGTGTATAAATATGATGATAATGTAATCTATTTCTCTTTATAATTAGTGTAATTTTACATGCACCTTGTTATTATATAAAATTACTGTAAAAATTATATTCAAAATATACATACATTTATTATTTTTAAACATCAATATAATTTGACTGTTTTATTTTGTCTTATTCTGTATCATCTTTAACTTTTCAATTTATATATAATAATTTGGATGTACACATTTAAAAACATTTCTATTGAAAAATTATTACATATCCAAAAAAAATAATCACAGCTTTTTATTAACTTATAATTTAAAATGGGTTTCATTATTCATAAAATGTCATTAAGATAAAAGCTTTAAATACAAACAGTCAGTAAAGCATGTATAAATAAAATTAATATTTATCTTATAAATTTTAGGTTCATACTTCTGCTATGACAATCCTGGAGCACTACAAGATAATTTTAAAAATGACTTAAATATGTCAACTAGAAAGTTTGTTTTATTATATTCAATTTATTCATGGCCAAATGTTATCTTGTGTTTTATTGGAGGTTTTCTTGTGGATAGTGTATTTGGAATAAGATGGGGAACCATTATATATATGACACTTACATTTATTGGGCAACTAATTTTTGCAATAGGAGGTTACGTAAATGAATTTTGGTTGATGATAGTTGGAAGATTTATATTTGGGTATGTATTTACAATAAAAAATTGATCAATATTGATATTACTAAAATAAATGTTTTGATTATTATGAATATATTATCTGTGATATTACATTTTTGTTATCAGAATCGGAGCAGAATCATTAGCTGTCGCTCAGAATAGCTATGCTGTTTTATGGTTTAAAGGAAAAGAATTAAATATGGTTTTTGGACTTCAATTAAGCTTTGCTAGAGTAGGCTCAACTGTTAACTTTTTAGTAATGGAGGATATTTATAATTATGTATCAAAAACATTAGGTTACATAGGATCTGAATGTATTGGGGTTGTCTTATTTCTTGCAACTTTAACTTGTGTTGCTTCCATGATTTGCACTCTTGTTTTGGGTTGCATGGATAGCCACGCGGAAAAAGTACTGCGACGAAATGAAGGCAGAGATCCTACACCTGTACGATTGACTGACGTTAAAGACTTTAAAAATGTATTTTGGCTAGTCACTTGGATTTGTGTGGCTTATTACATAGCAATATTTCCATTTGTTTCTTTAGGAAAGTTAGTATTCTTAAACTTAAAAAATATTAAAGAAATATTTACTAATAATGCTACAAACTTAAATAATAATTGTTTTTCAGAGTTTATTTTATTCGAAAATATGAATTTGAGCCAGCAGTGGCTAATACAGTAAATTCATTGGTCTACAGTATTTCTGCAATTGCATCTCCTCTTTTCGGAATTTTAGTTGATAAAACAGGAAGAAATATTCTTTGGCTGATGATAAGCATTATTGGTTCATTAATTGCTCATGGACTTCTTGCATTTACCTATGTTAGTCCATATGTATGTATGATTCTTTTGGGACTATCTTACTCAATGCTTGCAAGTAGCCTTTGGCCGTTGATTGCTTTAGTTATTCCTGAACATCAATTGGGTACTGCTTATGGAATGTAAGTACAATGTTTTATTACAAATGTTTTATTTTTTTAAACACAATTTATAATTGGAAATACATTCGATTTCCGTTTATACTTACAATTTTCAAAAATGTACCTCTCTTTAAATTATATTTTTTAATAATTATTAGTATGAAATTTCTAATTTTAAATAAATTATTGTTTGCAAAATAATGATTCTAATAAGTAGCAGTAATTTTAATAAGTAGTAATTTTAATTACTTTATCAAAATATATTGATTATTTATTAATTTACAGTGCTCAAGCACTTCAAAACTTGGGTCTAGCTATAACTTCCATTGTCTGTGGAATCATTGTCGATAATCATGGTTACTTCATGCTTGAAATGTTCTTCCTTGCATGGCTCTGGAGTAATTATTATAAATATTTTATAAAATTTTTATATAAATTTTTTAAAAATTATATTTATAATTAAATTATTTCTTTTCAGTATCTCTGATCACTGCTGTAATTATTTGGATATCAGATTCAAATGCCACAGGTGGTTATCTCAACATGTCTCCTAGGGAGCGAGAACTTTATGAAAAAAATCCTTTACCATCGATGGAAACGGAAAAATTATTATCAGGAGATGGCTCTACTTCAGATTTATCAGGGGATGATTTGTTGCAACCACAGTCAGATACACGAATGAGAAATCGCTATCTGACACGAATTGGTGCAGAGGTAACGGATGATGAGTTACACGCGTGACGATTATATAAATTTTGAAAGTAATATTCCTAAAAGAAATCTGAAATGTTTCAGACTCCAGTTCACATAAAAAGTACTACTTATCGCGCACTACGATGATAAAGTGTATTTTTTTATAAAATAACATAGAATGCTAAATGGAAATCCTGTAAGAATTGGTGTCAGAGTTCTCTTTTATTACAGATTTATATATTTGCAATGTACCTGAATAATTTTCACTTTCAAAGAATTTATGATAGCAAATATTTAAATTTTTCTTTCAAAACGTTATTTATAATATTTAATTGTTATGAATGTTTTAAATAAAAATAGAGATTATTTTAAAACTGTACCTTGAATATATTATAAAATAATTATGCTTTAAAACATTCACAATGATTGTATATTTAAGTAGGTAATGATTATTGTTTAAGTATTTTGCAAAAATGTAATTATTAATAAAATAGACATGTAATGATGGTTTCTATTAAGGCTAAATTAAAAATAAGAATTTATTCACTGTGTCTTCCTAATACACAGCATATATCTGTGATGTAATAATTAGATAAAACTAAAAAAAAAAAATAAATTTTATTGATAAAGGTGCTTTTTGCCAAAATCTAAATTTGTTATTATATTAAATTATCTATGAAAATATGGGTCCAGAAAAGCAATTTATGTTTTATATTTTATACATTTAATTACATAAACATTTTGTTTGATGTATATATTACAATAATTGTATTAGAAAAAATATTTATAATGATCTGCCCAAATATGTTAACATTTTATTCACGTGAAATGTGTTTTATAAACTAAATGTGTTAAGTGATGTTATATATCATAAGATAAACTTAAATAATATAAAGATATAAATATAAATACATAAATTAAACAATATAAAAATATATAAAAGATTACTAAATAAAGTTTAATAACAGTTAAAAAAATTTAAGATAGTTAACAATAGATAAATAATTATATTAAATAATATCTAACTTTAAATTATTTAAATACATGTTTATCCTTTAATCATATTATAATTTCCTGATGTCTTTCCCGTTATTAATTTCTTCTTAATTAATTTCTAATTTTTTTTCAAAGATACAATATAGAAGTTTATTAAAAAATGTATTCATGTGTATTAACAAAAGCATTATATGCATGTACTATATTTAGAATATAAAACTTAATACTAAAATTATATTATTGAAGTTTTTGTAACTTTAAAAGAAATTTCATTACATTTTATCAATAAACGTAATTTATGTATATATTTTTAACTGATTTAACTTTTTTTTAATTAGTATAATTTATTTATATTTATCCATTTACTGAGCATGTGTAAAAAAAAATAATTAAAAATAATCTTATAAGTTTTATTGTGTAACAAATAAATATTAAATATGCTAAATTTTTTAAATTATTTTCGTAAATTATTACAAGTAGTAACATATTACTACTTGTAATAATTTAATATACTAGTATTACTTTTTCTTTATGTGATTTATTTATTTATTTTTTTTATTCTCAAATCGTTACAATGTTATATTTTAATTTTTGACTGTTTTTGAGTTCGTTGATATTCCTTTTTTTTTATAGTATTAAAGTTATAATTTACATTTGTAAGTCGAATCATAAAATATTTTTGTATGTAGTCCGTTATTCAGACAGCAAATTTTTTTTAAATATTGTATTATGGTAATTGACGATCTTTTTAATAACGATATCGGTACAATACTTCATTAAATTAATAACATTTTTCTTTAACATATAGCATACTATTTATGTAATTGTGCCGGGTACGAATTTATATATTCGTAATTTATCTATTTTCTAATGAATATTAATTTTTAATAATAAATATATATATATGTATGTTAAAAATATTGACAAAAATGCATCGTATAATGTTATTTGAAAGAAACTATAAATTTTAGATTAATTTCAAAATTTAGTTACATTTTTTTTTTATTACGAAAAAAAATTTCGTTTCAAAAATTAAAATAATACATTTTAAAACAACATGAATAAAATTTTGAAAGGCATAATTTAGTCATATTTTTTTTTCTTTAATGGACGTCGTATACGTATTTTTAAAATAAATTGTATAATAGTATGTTTAATATCCAATTAATTGTATTGTTTTTGATAATGCACAAGTTGATTAAAATATATTCGGTATAAAAGACTATTTTACGATACTAATTTTTTATATCAATATAGATTTTTTAAGCTATAAATTTTTATTAATATTACCGAATTTTAGTGATAAATCAAGTTTCTTTTATTACTTAACTAATTAAAATAATATTCTTTTTTGAATAATAATAATAATAATAATAATAATAATATAAATTTATTAAAAAATATGGCATAATATTTCAAATTTTCTTTTGATCATCTTAAAAATATTTTGCGAATAAAAATATATATATATTACAAATATTTCTTATAATTTTAAAAGAAATTATGAATAATCGTTTTATTTATAAAATAATTGTATTTAAAATTCAAATGGAAAGAAAATTTCATAATATATTATAAAAGTGTTCAATCTTAGTGAATCTAAGATTTCTGTTGCGCGTAACACTTCTTGTTAGGAGTAGGTGAAACGCTGCGCTATTTGTGTCACGTGAATAATTGAAGTTGTTTAAATGGTAACGTTGACCCTTTTTCACTACTGCTCGTTTACACAGGAAGGACAGATTTTACTTCAAAATGTTTACAAGAAATTTATGTCGATATGTCTCGGTATCTGAGTCTCAAGTTTTTTGTTCTCAGCCTTTATGCCACTAACGCAGGTATGTCTGCTCCAATCAACGATTCGCACACCGTGGTGAGGGCAATTCGCATACCGGTTTCATACCCTACCTTTCAGTCACGTGATGACACCTGCGTGTCACGTGATAAACACGTGCAGATTACGTGTTCGTACCCCCCTATGGTTTTCAAGGTAACCCGAGGGTTTTCCATGTTTTTATTGATATGGGATTCTCCTAGAACCATTAGTGGGTGTTTTTCCCAGACTCGTTAGAGTGAATCAAGGCCCCGTCAATATATAGGATTTCCATTAGGTTTACAACTGTTACTTTGAAACTTAACAAAAAGTTTCGTAAGTAATATAATTAATATTATAGCATGCATTACAAAAATCTTTTGATATTGTAAGTGATTTGTAATGTAATAAGTTAAATATTTTCATTTCCTAATTATTTCGTTAGAATGAAAAGTGATAACACCATGGTTCATTGGAACTACGTATTACAATATAATATATAAAATGTAAATATCTGTGTAGTCGTTGAATGCGACTACTAAATATTTTAATTAAACAATAAAAAAATGTTGTTTTTTTTGTCTAAGTGTAAAAGTGTAAATTTTATTTTTCTAAGGATTCAACATAATTTTATATCTTTGTTTGAGTAATAATAATAATATTCTGTCACTGTTATCTTCTTCCAAAATTCAATTATAAATCATCGCAGGATAAATAATTTTTTCAAATATTACCCACAAGACGCTATTTATACCTTCCCATCGCAAAAAGCCTTCAAACATCCGAGAAAGAAAGAGTGTGTGAGAGCGCAATCACTTGGTTTGCAGACCCAGTCTGCGTAAAAAAAATCATGTAATCAATTGTTTTCTCTCTCTCTCTCTCTCTCTCTCTCGTTCTCAAGGCATTAATCGCCGGTTCGGCCAGAGTGTACAGTTCATTTAATCGACCTCTGTATTTTCATTATACTTTTGGTCAGAATTTTTAGCACAGAGAGAAAGAGAGAGAGAGAGAGAGAGAGAGAGAGAGAGAGAGAGAGAGAGAGAGAGAGAGAGAGAGAGAGAATAAACCACGATATCATCGGTTTGATAAACCGGTTTATTCGCTTTTTACAAATGCATCGACAAACACTTGAAGCTCATTTTTCATACGTTTTATGGTTTAAATTTTTTAAAGCAATATTAAGATATTACTTGTAGTTCATTTAATTATGATTGAATAAATGATCAATTCTTAAAATGATTATATGCTTATTAGATTAAATTAAATTAAAATGAAGATTTATAAAATTAATTTTTATTTGTATTTTTTTACTTTAATCTTTATTTAATTCATTGACTTTTCGATTTAACATATTTTATTTAAATTTATGCGCTATTAGATGTATGAATTATTAAATTATTATAAAACATTACTACACGATTGCAAAAATATTTTAATGGTTGTAACAAATTGTCATTACAATCTTAGATTTATAATTCGAAATTTCATCATTCTATTAATAATCTATCAGTAGTGCTTTAATAAAAAGTCAGCCCATTTTATTCATTTTTCGATAAATATACATAAATTATGTCCCCGGTATAATTTTTTCTTTTAATATCTTTTATTGGCCATTTTTATTATTGATCACCAATAATTTATAAATAATACTTTAATATTAAAATTTATAAGTACATTAATAAAAGAAATAAAAAATGAAAACATAATAAAAATAAAAATATATAAAATGTAAAAATCTGAATATTAAAACATTGAATGATACAATAAAAATTAAATAAAAATATCAAAATTTAAAAATGTTTTCCATGTATCTGTTTTTTTTTTTAATATCTTTTAATGCTTTGATATTTAAATATTTAATATTCATTTACTAAATTTTAATTAGTAAGTAAATTAGCAGAGATATGAGAACTGAAAAGAAAGGTACGTCAAATAAAATAAATGTAAAAGAAACAAAATAAAAACTAACCTTATCATATTATGATTGCTTTGGGTTGGTTAAGGTGCGGAACAAAGACAGGGCTATTAAACTTGTGAGGAAAAGAAAGCTAGAGGACCAAAGTTGTACTACACCAGTGCACCAGTTAATGCTATTCAAGGAAGAAAAGCCTAGCAAGCTTAGCGCATTAGAACATTTCATTATTTGTGTTTTGACAGTTTAGCAATACATTAGTCGTAGCAAAATTATTCGTTTTTTATTTATAAAAAAAAAAAATGTATTTAATTTATGAAAATATTTGTGATAGAAGCGGATTCATTTTTACATTTTTTGTCAATTGAAAAAAAGTTCTGTTCTTTCTTTTCATTGTTTACGTCAAACTCAATCTTATTTTTAGAAATAGCTACAAGCAGCACAAGACAATATTAGAAAATAGATTTCCCAGAGAATCCATCACTTAATACTATTGGAAACTATTTGGACTTTTTTTTAATGTAAATGAACAAATTTTATATATTTTTTATTATATTTATTATATTGTTATTTTATTGTATTTCTAACAAATAAATATTTTCATAATCTCAAATTTAATTATAATTTAAGAAGAAAACATAAACTTTGCAATGAAAGCAATGGTGTTACCTTGTGATTGGCAAACAACTACTCAAAAAATTGCTCAACGAGGCCAATATCTTCTTGAAACAGGACAATGGTATTTAATAAATTTTATTAACCTTAATAAAATTTATTAAGGTTGTTTAAAGTAATGCATTCATTCAATTTTTTTTTATAAATTTTTAAAGGTCTGATTGCAAATTTATTGTTGGGCAAGAACCTCATCAGCAAATATTGGAAGGGCACAAAGTTTTTTTGGCCATGTCAAGTCCAGTATTCGAAGCAATGTTTTATGGAACTATGGCTGAAAAAAATGATCCAATACCAATTAGAGATGTTCAGCCAGAGGCATTTAAAGCTTTAATGGAATATATTTACACTGATCGAGTTGATCTTGGATCATTTGAACTTGCTTGTGAATTATGTTATTGTGCAAAAAAGTACATGCTACCTTTTCTTGTTGAGGAATGCACAAAATTTTTATGGTCTGATTTATCATTAAAGAAAGCTTGTAGAGCTTATGAGTTTGCAAAATTATTTGAAGAACCAGTATTAATGGAGAAATGTTTACAAATTATCTGTTCCAAGACTGATGAAGTGTTGAAAGAATCTAGTTGGGATGAAGTAGAGCAAGGAACTGTATTAACATTATTAGATCAAGAGGAATTACAAATTTGTTCAGAAACTGATTTGTTTAATGCATTAGAAAGGTGGGCAAAAGCTGAATGTAGCAGAAAATTACTGGATGCATCAGATCCAAAAGCTCTAAAATCTGTTATTGGTAATGCATTAACAAAAATTAGGTTTCTTACTTTAACTCCTCAAGAATTTGCAGAAGGTCCAGGAAAATCGTTGTTATTAACACAGCAAGAAGCTTTTGCTATTTTGATGAATATATCATCAACTAAAAGTAAAGTTCCAATGCCTGAAGCTTTTTCTGTAAATATTAATGTGAGAGCTAAGTCAAAACTTCAAAAAAATGATGATGCAAGAGTAAGTTAATGCTTTCAATTTAAATAATTTTTATTTAACTTATTTTAAAGAAAAAATATATGTTTATATTTATCATATATTATTATTATTTATATTCTATTTAAAATACTAATTTATTTTTTAGAAATACAATCCAGGTTTTGATTCAGTAAAAATTTCTATGCCTCGACGACGGTCATATTTAATGCAATGTTCAAGTGCCACAGAAAATCCAACGGTTCTTGTACAAGATTTGAGTTATCCAGACATAATTAGAGAAGAAAATCGTGATATAAATAGAGATCCTCAAGAAGCTCCTAATGAAATACTCATTACAAATATTAGAGACAGACCTAAATTTTATTGCATGAGGTCATTGCCTACGTCACAAAATTGCCGTAATTATGATATTATGGATTGCTCAGTTACATTTACTGTTGATAGAAATATTTTTGTACTTGGTGTACAAGTTCCTACACAAACAAACTTAGATTGCCATAATTTAGTAAGTATATACATGAATGAAAATTCTGTGAAATACTGCTAAAAGAAATTTACTCTATTTATTAATTTTTTTTTGTTTTTGTTTTCAATATAATTATTAAAGGCTGGACCTCTGGTACAACATCCACTATTTCCATTATCGTATACAGAAGTACTTTATGCTCATCTTCTTGATTCTGATGGTTCTAGATTAACATACACACATTATACAACAAGGGCATCTGAAAAAGAATTGGTAGAAATTTCTTTTAATCAACCAGTGTATATTCAAAAAAACAAGGTATTTTTAATTTAGTTAAAGTACTACAATTGTTGTTCAATTAAGAATTTATTTGTATATTATAAAAACTTTCTGTGTAATTGCAGATATATAAAGTTGGTGTTGTTTTTAATAAGCCTGGTTTATATCCCATTGGATCTTGTATTCAAAGAGTACAGTGTGAGAATGTTTCATTTTCATTTAATGTAGGTGTAAGTGGTGTGGATTACATTAGAGATGGTCTTATAAGATCAATTGTTTTTACTTATCGTTAATACATAATCAGATTTATGATTCATTATTTATATGTATTATTAATTGAAAATTCAATACATATTTTTTTATGATCATATTTCATCTAAAACTAAAAGGTTTTGAATTATATATATAAATTTCAAATATTTCATGTAAATAATTTGGAGAACTATGAATTTTTTACATTTTATTATTTTGTACAAATTGTATTATCTTATATATTTTGATGTTCTTTGTACAGCATTAGATTTTTTTCGTATTTTTTTTTATATATGAATTAAGAGTTTTTTATAAAAATATTTCAATTTCATGTTTGTACTAACATAATTTCTTTTTCATAATTATGAATGTACAAGTCTACTTTTGATTTCAAATAAACTAATAATATTTAACGCATATATTTTAGGTGTTCTTTAGTAATATTTACTTCTGAGATAAAATATGAATTTAATACTTTTTATCAAATTTAATATAATAGCAATGTATAATATAATTAATTATAGTTACTTTAATAACATTTTTATTAGATTATAGTATTTGATAATATTTTTAATTTGTAAAATAATTAGAAATTGATAAACATATATTTAATACATCTGATACAATGTTAAGTATATAAAAAAAATATAAATAAATATATTGAATTGTGTTTCAAAATTTTATTCAGTTTATTTCTCTTTCTATTAATTTATATAATTTTAAAATAATATTAAATGTTATATAAAGGAAATAAAATTATAAATTTTGTTGTATATTTTTCCAATTCAATTTTGTTAAAACTAATTAAGAATTTAATAATTATTACATTTTTATTTAAATAAATAGAAATAATATTTAGCATACTGATTTATAAAATAAATAATTGGTTTATTTTTATACATATAAATTTTTGTATACATATTTTGATTTATACTTTGATTAAAGCATAGTATTTATAACAATTGTAAAATATTTATTTCTAAACTACATAACTTATAATTATAAATTGTAAATTAGTACAAAAATTTTATTCCTGAACTTAATTTATTTTCATTCGTTTTTATATTATTTAAATTATATCACAATAAGTTAAATAAAATAATAAATTAGTAATGAATTATAGTCAATCATATTCCTACAAAATAGTATTAAATATTACATTATTATTAGTAGTACTATTATTAATATTATAATTAAATATTCAAAACATCATTATCATTATTTGCATAAAATTTTAACTTATTTTTTATGCCAAGATTTACTGTTTTTGTGTCCTATATGATTATCTTTTATTAAAATAAAAATATAATACATGATCTATTTAATAAAAGCATCCTATACCATTGATATACAATATATAATTACTTAAATAAAATATAATTCATAATTTGCAAGTAATAAACACAAATATACAATTTTACAAAATTCAAATAATTTTAATTTCTGTATTGTATTTATATGAATAATATTTTTTTTGTATTTTTTTTTAAATAATATTTAAAGAGACATTTAAATATTAAAATATCATGAATAATAGATTTAGCAATAAAATTATTATTAAGAATTATTGTTTTTTTTTTTTAAAGAATGTTCAATATACTAAAATGCTTAAAATTGTATATGTATAAAATACAAAAAATTTTAAAGCAGTTTTACTTAAATAAATTATTTAATACAAAATATGTATGCATTTTTATTTTTATAAAAAGTTTCTTTTAATAGTTTTAAATTCTAATTTTGTTTCTAAGTAAAACACAAAAAGTAGAAGTCATTTTTCTAAGTTTATAATATTTTTTAAGATACTTACAGTACAAATTTAAGCCTATAAAATTATTAAACAGTTTCATAATTGTTAAATATTTTGAAAACTTACAAAGTATATGCAAATTATTTTGAAAGAGAGCATTATATGTCAGTCTAGATCCCTAAATTAAAATATTTATGTCTTGTGAATAATAAAATCCCATTCTTCATTCCATCTTAATTTTAAAACTTCTTTTGCTGATAGAGGAACAATACCATAACTAAGTGCAGCAAATTTTCGAAAAACAAATATAATAAAAACAATCCAAGATATGATAAATAATTTGTAAGCTGTTAAAACAATTTTAAAATTGCAATGCATACTGAAACGAAAAATTCTTATTACTCATTGATGAATTATAAAGTTATAGTAATATTTTTATGTATGTAATATTTTTCAAAATTATTTAATAATATTAAATAATTATTATATTAATATATTATTTTTTTAAATTTTTATTTTATATCATTAAATAATTATTTAAAAAAAATTATTTTAAATTTGTTTCTAAAGTTAAAAAATTTTAATTATTTATGAAAATATATTAAATTAAATTTCGAATATGTATTGATCATGAGAAAATATAAATATGATAAATACAGAAAATTATTTTAAATTGATTTGAAAACGTAAAAATTGGTGGAAAAACTATACATTATATTTCAAAAATAATTAAACCATTTAATCTCGTATTATATATATTTTTATAAGCCATTATAATACAAAAAATCGTCATTGTAAATATAGTATTTTGTTTAATACATTAATACTTATAAAAAAAAAAAAATTACGTTATAAATATGGTATATTTTTGACAAAAATGAATCGAATATTAAAAAATAGTTATTCATTTCCCTTTAAATTATTTTTTTTTAAATTATAATCATACTTTTTTGACATTTTAGAATAAAATTTTTAAGTTTGTTAATTTACAAAATTATTATATTCTTAAAATTCTTCTTCTATTATGAGTAATGAAATATCTTGTAATTATTTATTTTTAGAAATAAAAATTTTTTATGTTTAATTGTCCAGTATTTTAATACTTTCAATTTTTATGCCAAAAATAAATATAAAGATTATTGTATAATATAATTCAATTAGTATAATATTTATTCTTGATTATTCATTAATTTTAATTATTATTATAAAATCTAACATGTACATAATATTATAAATTATTTTATTTTATATTCATTTTAACGAATATGAAATAAAATATTTAAAAATATATTTTATCAACTTCTTAAGTAAATAAAAATTTTAAATAAAATTATTAAAATTTACCTTAAAACATTATAGATATGATCTAACATTGCTGCTGTTAATAATACTTTAAAAACAAAAGCTGGCAGGTAATGATGTAGAAATAAAGTTCGTTCAATAAAAAAGAATGGTAGAAAATGAAGTAAATATCCAGTGAACAAAATTTCACCAATTGTAACAAAACGTGTCCATTCATCATCTAACACATCATGAAATTTTCGACGTCTTCTCATTAAATAAAAAACTAAGAAAGACATATAAAATAATACTGCTACTGTTCCTGAATACCAAATAACTACATTTCCAAGTAAATGAACTTGTGCCTAAAAAATTCAAACAAATTTCCATGTAAATTCATAATTAATTATTTGTGCTGTTATTTAAATATGTTTAAATCATACATTGCTTTTGAGGGAAACCCAATAAGCAATTCCTCTGGTTGTTATTGGCCAATCCAATGGACTACTAGAATACATATGAGTATTTTGTACTTCTTGACTACTAAATAACATTTTAGTTTGTAGTTCAATAAATTTTTCCCAAAAACTTAAAGTAGTAGCTTTAAGAGGAATCATTTCAGCATTAAGTAGTTCTCTTTCTCTTTGTTTTTGATCATCACTTTTGGTATAGCGATGTTCTTCAACATTCCATGTTGAATCTGGTTGATCTATAAGTTTATCAGCTACAATTTCATGCTGATTAAATCCCCAATCTGGTAACTGTCTTCCACTAAATTTTAAAGCATATTCTGAATTTAAGTGGATTAAGCGAACCTATTACCAATGATACAAAATTAAAAAATTTATTTGTATAGTTTATATTTTAATCAAATAAAATTAATGAAATTTATTGTAATTAGTATTAATACTTGTGATTGAATTGCATGCCAAACATTCCCAAATTGGTCCCGATTCGAGATTTCCAATTTCCACAAATTTTGAGCTGGCATAGAAACATTATAATCTATATAACAAGAAACTTCCTGACTTTGAGGAGTTATTGGTGCTGCAACATCATGCGAATTTAAAGCGCGACTTGTAATACCATGAACTAATTGTATAATATCTCCATGCTTAATTGGTTCACTAGGTCTTGTTACAACCAAATCATTCATTTCTGGTCTTTTAACAATCCACCAATTATTCACATCTTTAAATGAGTAACATGTAACCTAAAATAAATTATTAGTTTATTATTATTAAAAAACAATTTTCTCATTTTTTTATTAGTATTTAAATGTATGCCTGTTGTTGGTGTGAACTTCCTCGGCCATCAGTATATCGCAATGGATATACATGATCATGACTATGCAACCAACAAGGTCTACCATGAGTGTGTCTTAAAGTAATTTGAGACCCATGCGTAACTTCTATTGGTTGACCTTTTGTAATACTCGCTAAACCTCCTTCTAAACTTGCTTGAAAAGCACTAGTCATTACAGAATCATGTGGTCCAGCTTTGGAAAGTATTAATAAATGTACATAAAATACACTTAAATATACAATAGAGATAACTATTGCTATTACTAACAATCTTGCAAGAAGATGTAAATAAAGAATCAAAGTTGATAAAGTTTTTCTGGGAATTAATGACCAATAGTCTTGACCAATTAAATAAAGAGCAAGAAGTAATGAATAAAAACCAACATACTTCACGCTGAAATAAATATTTTTTTATTAATTACATGCACATTAAAAATAATTTTTGAATTTAATTGATTAAATAAAAAAATAGTATAAATATTCTTGTTTATTTTTTAATAATACCATTTAATATTATTTACGTTATAATTGAATTTAAAAATAGGTATATATATTTCAAAATGAAAACAATAATATATAATAATTTTGTGGGTCATGAAAAGAATTTATGGACCTACTTGAGGACAATTTGAGCATGCAAGTGTCAGCTGTTAGTAAATTAAAAGTCAGTGCTTTTTACTTTGTACTAGACTAAGCACGAGAAAGAAATTGTAAAATAAAATAAATGATTTTGAGAAGAAATCTTAGAGTTTTTTATTTATAAAATCTACTTTAAGTATTTAAGAATATGTATTCAGAAAGAAAATTTGTTTAATATCAATATTTATCTACAAACATTGAGTTAATGAAATTCAATAATTAATGCATTCTACAATTTATCAATTAAATAACTAATATTCAAGTAAAAACAAATACATTTTATTATTTTTATTATAAATTTATTTAAATGTTAATTATTTGTATAATGATATATTGAAAAGATTCTAATATAACTTAAATCCCATAAATTACTCTCAAAAAAATAAAAATTTATTCACATATTTTAATGAAGCATGGCTTATTTTAAATAGATTATCAGTTATAATTATTTAGATATAAACAAACCATAAAGCACATGTTAAATTTGATAATCCTAAACTTAACCAAAACCACCATGCTAATGTTGTTGGTTTGTCCATTATTTTTCTAAATTTCATAATACATAGTAAACCCATCAATGAGAATTGTATTAAAATACTTTCCATTAAAATGAATCTTGATTGAGTCAAAAGAGCATTATCTGAAAAATAAATGTATAGATGAAGATTATGAACAATAATTTTAAAAACCTAGATACAAATAATCCGTACCAAACAGTAAAAGTAATGCTGCAATTGCAGCACTCCATTGTTTTAGGCCTAATTCTAAAGCTAGATGATATGTTGTTGGAATAATTAAACTACCACATAATGCAGGAAGCAATCTTAATACAAATAAAGGTACACTATCTGTGTATGGTGATCCAATTCTATCAAATTTAAAATTGCCATCAAAACCAGCTAAATAAGCAGCAGCAGCTACAAGCTGTTTTCCAAGAGGTGGATGTAAATCAAAAAAGAATGTTCTTTTCATGTAAAGACTGACATATTTTCCATAATGTAATTCATCAAAACTAAAAAACAAATATATTTTTATTATTTATAGAATATGTACAAAAGTAATCGTGAAGTAAAAAATTAATATATTAACATACACTATACTTTTAGGTTCTTCCAGTCGGTAGAGACGTGTGCCAAGACCCATAAATAATAATAGCATTGCCAGGAGATCAATTTCAAAATTTACTTTTACACATGTTAAAGTTTGATTTAATTTAAATTCATTTTTCTTTATTGACTCATTTTTATAAATCTATTAAAAATAAATTTTTATCATGAGGTTTATAATATATTTTATTTTCAAATAAAATTTAATTAAATATTTATAAAAATGATTAATGTTCAATAAATGGAAGTATGAATTAATTTCATTACAAACTATTTAAATTTTTATTAATAATAATTATTAGTGTAATTAATTAATTATAATTGTTTAATCCTTTAAATAATATTAATATTACTTTATTAAAATTGTAAACATATGTGAGCATAAATAATACTTATATTTTTTAAGAATTTAAAATATACATTTCTTTATTTTATTCTATAATTGTATTTTTGTACCATAAATAGAACTATCTTCTGTATTCAATTTAAAATTGAATATTTTAAAAAAATAGATAAAATATTTTATTAGAATTGCCATAAATATTTTTAATTTAAAAGAATATTAACGAATAATATATTTTAATGGCATTATAGCTTTGAGTTTTTAATTAAAAAATATATAATTTAATAAAATATCAAAAGATTATGTAAATATTATATTAAAATTTTAAGTTTTAAGATAAATAAAATTAAATATGTTTTGAATTGTAAAGCTTTTTGTTCAATACATAATTTAAGCACGAGAGCTAAAAATTCTCTAATTATCAAACTTGTATATGTACCATTTAAACTTTTTTTTATAAATGTCAAGTTTAATTTAATTGATGGTTTTCACATTTACTCATGAAAAATTGGAAATTTTTGAAATTATATATACTATTTTTATAAAATATTTTCTTCACATTTTATTACCATTTTATTTTTTATACTTATTTTGGTATCCTTAAAAATATAATTAAAAAAATATATCTAAGATTTTGAAAGTAGATCAATTTATTAAAATGTGTGCCTTTTACGTAAAAAAATGAAATTTATAATTGGTTGTAACACATAAAAAAATTTAATTAATCAAAATACATACATCGTTTTTTAAATCCTTTGAAATATTATTATTTGTTAAATAATATTTATTGTTTTCCACAACTTCCTGGTTGACTTGTTTGCCTTCACGATTTTTAATTTTATTCTTTCGTTGATTATCCATTCTGTAGCTTTTTCTATTTTCTCTTTTGCATATTCTGTGTATAATGTACTTGTAAATGTTTAAAGTTTCATTCGTTCACAGCATTTTATTTCAATTTAAAGAATTTGTGATGAGTTTTTTCCTCATTACCGCCACAGATGCGAGCACTGATAACGTCAAAAATATCCTTCAAGGTCTCTACGTTTTCCTAATTTGTTTCATCTTTCCAGCATCTTTGGAATTAATAAATTGTAATTGCGGTTGTGCGTGTAAATACATTCATATGCATGAATGCGCCTATATATATATATATATATATACCTATCCAAATGTGTCAATCCTCATGATCCTTTCTCTCTCTCCCCTCACTGAACCTAACATAACGGTACTATTTACTTCGTGGCTCCATTTACCAGATCAAAGTCCGGAACTGAGAAAAACCTCTCTCTCTCTCTCTCTCTCTCTCTCTTCCTCCGTTTCTCCGTAATTCGCTTTTCCTAGCTTTCAAACTTTACCCGAGATGCCGCGCACATTATTGTACAAAGTAAATCGTAAATTATTTTGTAAGCGTACCGGTGTTTGCGTCTCGCATTTGCAAATGTACTTTGATAACTACAAATTTATTGCTACCTTGCGGTAATTAAATGTTTTTGTCAATTTATAGTTCAATCATTTTGCAATTTATAATTATAAATTCGGATAATTGTAAAATCTAAATTTACGATTTAATAGATGGTTAAAGTAAATAATGAATAACCAAGAGGAAAAAAACAAATTAATAGAGTGCCCGATTTGTTCAAAGCGGTTTTCTTCGAATTTAATCGAAAATCATGTTAGTAAATGCCTTTTTTTAAATGAATCAGCTAGTAGTGATGGATCGCTTAAAAGATCTATTTCAAAAGAAGATCATTTTATCGCGAAAAAGGCAAAACGTAACTCCGAAGAACAAAATACTTCTAAAGGCAGTATTCAATCTTTCACCAAATCATTGTCGATTTTAAATAAAGGAGAAAACGTAGAATATAAAGAGAAAGAACCTAACTCTAAAAACATGGTATTTATTCTTATTCATTTACAAATATATTGAAGTATTAAAAATAAAATTCTAATTTTTTTTAATCAATTTTATTTTTAGAGTTCAAACACTAAAAATAAAAATATAGCACAAATAGATTCAGTTCCTCTTGCAGAAAGAATGAGGCCTGTTGATATAATGTCTTATGTTGGACAAACACATGTACTTGGACCTCAGAGTATGTTGTATCAACTGTTAGTTAAAACGGAAATACCAAATATTATTCTGTGGGGCCCCCCAGGATGTGGAAAAGTATTTGATAAAATTAAACTAATTAATTTAATTTTTATTATTTAATCAAATTTATTTAATTTAATACTTTGCAAACTTCTATGATTTAATACATGCGATGTTTAATTTTGTTTAGACCTCATTAGCCAATGTTATAGCAAATATCTGTAAATACTGTCCTGGAGGAAAATATCGTTTTGTTAAATTTTCTGCTACAACTTCTGGTGTAAGTGATGTAAAGGAGGCTATAACAATTGCTTCTAATGAATTAAAATTTGGACGTAGAACAGTAATGTTTATGGATGAAATACACAGATTTAATAAAATGCAACAAGATATTTTTTTACCTCATATTGAATCAGGCACTATTAAATTGATTGGAGCTACTACAGAGAATCCCTCGTTTACTTTGAATTCAGCTCTTTTAAGTAGGTGTCGTGTTATAGTTTTAGAAAAACTTACAATTGACAATTTAATAACAATATTAGAAAAAGCAGTACAGGATTCAAAAGGATTAATAGGTGATATATCAAAAAAAGTATGTACAATAAGGATTAATATGTGATATTTCAAAATAAATCTATTATAAGATATTGTGTTCAATAAGATATTTAAAAAAATAATTAATATTATCAAACATTTTTATTTATACAATTTAAGATTAAATAAAATGTTTTTGTATGTATTATAATAAAGTAAATTTTTGTAAAAAGTAATTAAAGTAAATTAATTAATTTTTAAATATCTAAGTAAAGATATATTTTTATGTTATTTTGTTATATTTTCAGCAATTTACAGATCTATCCAAATTTCATGCAAACACATTTTTAATTGATAAGGATACAATAAAATGGTTAGCAGAGACTTCTGATGGAGATGCTCGTATTGCTCTTGGAGGATTAGAATTAGCTATTAAATTTCAAAATTCTAATAACAATGAATCTTCAAGTCAAGATGTTAAACTAATTTCACTTGATGACATTAAAGATGGCCTTAAAAAGACTCATATGTTGTATGATAGAAAAGGTGACCAACATTTTGATATAATTTCAGCCCTTCATAAATCTGTTAGAGCAAGTGATGAAAATGCTTCATTATATTGGCTGACAAGAATGATGTCAGGAGGTGAAGATCCAATGTATATTGCTAGGAGATTAGTTCGTATGGCAAGTGAAGATATTGGTTTAGCAGATCCAAAAGCCTTGGGTAAAAAAAATTTTTCAATAAATTAAACTCTAATAATAATTGGAAAGCAAAATTAATAGTTAATAATTTAAAACTTGTAAGATATTTTAACAAGTTTTGGCAACTTTAATTTTAAAAATATTTTAATTTGTCCATTTGTTATATGCTTATATTTGATATAAATTAAGTAATATTGTATATTAAAGAATTATAAATACATATGTTTATTAATTAGGTGTAGCTGTTCAAACAATGAATGCATGCAAAATGTTAGGAATGCCTGATTGCGATGTACTATTGGCCCAATGCACAATATATCTAGCCAGAGCACCAAAGTCTCGTTTGATGGAAGATGCTCTTAGAGCAGCTCAGCATTTGGTATCAACTTATAAAGGTGCACAACCGTCAGTTCCTCTCCATTTAAGAAATGCACCTACAACATTGATGAAAAATCTTGGTAATTATTTTTGTTTATTAATTTGAAAAATAAAACAACTACATGTTAATGTACTATTAAAATATTACAGATTATGGTAAAGGATACAACATGATGAATAAAGGAGAATCTGGACTAAACTATTTGCCAGAAGAAATTAAAAATGTTGATTTTTTTAATGGAAAATAACCATTTTGATTATTTTAAAATATTTGACTTCATTTTATTTCGAAAGATGAATAACAGATTGATTCGTTATAAGCTTGGAAAAAAAGTTATTCATCAAAAATACAATTTTATTTTAAGTAAAAAAAAAAAAAAAATGAAACATATATGGTAAACTACATTCAAATGATAAAGGACCTTTCTTTAAATATATTTAAGCTTAAAATAGATTGGTTAAGTTTTATTATATGTATATAAATATATTTTAAAGTATAAAAATGTACATATTTTTATGCATATATATAAAATATTTTTTATAATTTAAATTTAAATCCTATGTCTTATTTTATTGCAAAAACATTTTTTTAGTATAAAAATAATAAAAATATCTTAATGTTTTTAATATGTGGAGAAATTTATTTAAATAATTTAAAAAATATATTTTCAAAGTTGTTAAATATAAATTTGGATTATTTTAGAAAGACTATTGTTACCCCTTTATAAGAATTTTAATAATCCATTAAAAATTAATCATATCCATAATTTTATTTTATTTAAATTCATAAAAATAATATTTAATTTAAATAGTATTATTAATCTTATAAAATTGACAATTCTTGAAGTTAAGATTATTATCATTAAATTCAAATTACGTATTTTACAAAAGATAATAAAATCGAAATTGAGCAAAAAATATCAATTAATTATTGCTTGAAAAATAATTTATTAAAAAATTGATATATTATGAATACAAGAACAGCAACAACAAAAAGCTTTTAAACACGTGCATTTTTTTATCAAAATTTTTATTTTCGTATTATTTAAAATTTAAAATTGTAAAATATGATGATTTAAAATATTGGATTTAATAAGCTTCTCATATTTTCTTTGTAAATTATAAAATGAATAATTAAACTTTATTGAATGTCTTTTGATTGCGTAATAATGTAGTTTGACTGCTGTTAAAATTTTTGTATTTGACGATCAAGTATTTCGCAACTTCTTCAATTATTAAATTGCGGTAATTAGTTTATTTTGTACGTTGAATCATTCAAATCAAATTAATAATGAACATGATTTTTTTTAATTTCCTATTCAATTATGTATTTATTTTTTGACAAGTGCTACTAATTACCGTTTCCTATAATGAATCGTACCCATTAATGACCTATCGCTCATTGAAAGATTAATGAATGTTGTTCATTTGAATTTTCCCGGAGTTTGTACACGAATAGAAGTACGTGTGATCGCTTATCATGGATTATAAATCTTAAGGTGACATTTCTGTAGTTATTGAGTGCACAAATGTTTGATAATGAAAGCTTTTCGTGTCTTGACCTTTACTTGCACCTTATTGTAGTTTTGTCGCTCATTCGTACCAAATTCATTATTCAACAGTCACGTATAAAATTGTAAGTGTTAAAGCAGCACTAACTAGTGCACCGATTTCGAAAAGTTTTCGGTGTAAATGTAGAGAAATTGCATGCATTTTATCAACATCAAATCGCAAATGAAATTATTTTTTATTTAATTTTTGTTGTTTTATAAAGTGTTTTTGTACATCTGTACTCAAACCCTACAATTAAGGGTTAAAGGAGATAAAGGACTCATGCATTTTTGCCTTAAAATGGATTTTGTTATTTGTCAAGGATTTAAATCTTCACATTTATTAAATCCAAGGGCTTCGGCATGTCCTTTAAATTTATTTTCCTTTTTACACAAGTATCCAGTAATTGCCACATACCGACGAATTCAATATTTAGGTAGGTTAACCATTAAAAGTATACTAATATTGTTGAAAATAAGTTTACATTTTTATTAATGATTTGCATTAGATAAATATTCAGATAAATATGGTTCGTATTATTTAAATAATTTTGAAATATTGAATAATCAAAATGTCAAAAAAATCAAATCAAGGAATCTCATACAAAGGCTTAATACTTTTCGATGTAATACTTTATCAAAATCAGATTATTCAACAAAATCTCAGTCGCAAATTGAAGATTGCGATAAAATAACACAGCAAAATATTTCAATGTTTGAAAAAATGAAACAATTGGCTAAAAAATATTGGAGTGTTCTTGTACCTATACATATTATCACTTCAGTCTGTTGGGTATCAATGTTTTATATTGCTGTAAAACAGTAAGTTATAATTATATTTTAATGCATAATTAAAAATTAATAAATTGTCATACTGCATGTTTTACAAATGGATATTGTTTTCAGTGGTGTTGATATCATCGGCATTCTTAAATCTTTACATATGAGTGAAAAATATTTAGAAATGTTACAGAAATCCAATGTAGGTGATTGGGCATTTACGTATGCTTTATATAAAATAGTTACTCCTCTTAGGTATACTGTTACTATTGGTGAGTTATATAATTATACAATATTATATAAAATAAAATTTTTTTTATCATTAATTTATTTGATTTAATATATTTTTCAGGTTTAACAAGTGGTTGTGTTAAGTATCTTAAGCACATAGGATATTTAAAAACTATAAAAAAAACAGAGGTCAGTAAAATTTTATAAACAAATAATATTAATGTATTTAACATAGATATATAATATGTAAATGCAATTAATTACATAATTTTAATCTCATATCTTTTTATGGGATGCAGCTTACTCGTGAAATTTCATGTAGGTTAATTAATAAATAAATATCATTATCTATTTTAAATTAATGTAAGTGTAGCTTATAATAGCTTTAATTTTAATAAAAATTGTCTGAAATATGTTAAAAAAATATTAATAATAAATTACATCATAATACATTTACATCATTTCAATGAATACTTTATAATTTAGATCTATTTCACAAATTTAATTATTGTGTTAGTAGAATGAATTTGTTTAAACATTTTCTGTGAATATTATTTAAATACTTTTTATTATAGATTATTAGATAATTATTCTTTGCCTATTATTGATATACCACATCTCATTTAGTATAAAACTATTTGTAACAAAATATTCAATACAATAATACTTAATATATAAATGTACATAATAAAAGAAAAGTTGATCATTATTGTTTCTTAAAAATATAATAAATTTGTTGTGAAAATTATAATTTTTTCAATTCTATAATAAATACAATTAAATTATTAAAAAAGGAATAATTTTTAAATAATATTGCAAAAAATAAATAAATCATATCAATATTTTTTCAATGTGTATTAATTTGTTGACTTAAATTATAATAGTATTATTTGCTAAATTAAAAAGAGAACCTATCAATTTATTGAAATAAATTACAATTATAAATTGCTATAATTACAATAATAGTTAACTTATTTCATGATTTATAATTATCAATATTTTTGCACAAAATTATTTTAAAATTAATTTAATTTATAAAGTTATTGGTTTACTTGAAAAACACTTGATAAAAATTAGAAATATTGTCAGGGATAAATATATTTAATATAATTATTTAATAAATATTATCTTATTTAAATTTTATTTTTTGTTTATCTTATTTAATTTTTATATTATATATTGCATTTATAATTTTAATTAGTACTTTAATATTGATTTAATATTAAGATATTTTTTAGAAAATAATATGAAAAAGCACTATAGAATCACTACATTTACCTTATAGATATACTAAAATGAAAAGATCATTTATCAAGAAAATACTAATTTATTGTTAATTAATTGAAGACAATTTAAGAACAGTTTAAAGTTTGTAATGATACAAGAATTTATTATTATTATTTTTTTAAAACTAATGTATTTTATACATTATTAATTGTAACAATTTTCATATATTATGTTAAATCTATTTTAATAATAATAAGAAGCACATTGAAGAAATATGTTGGGATTATTACAATATAAATATTTTTCTTGTACCTGTAACATGATGAAGTTTGAACATTAAATTAAAATATCAATTGTTTAGAAAAAGTAAATAATTAATTTAATAATGTTTAAAATATAAAAATATGTGTAATGTATGAACAATTTAATGTATAAATTATAGTTTAAGTAATTTATAAAAAAAATACAAATTTTATTATACAACGTTATCGCCATTCTTTAAAATAATCAAAATAATTTTCATCTTAGAAAAAATAAACATTTTTGTATAGTTTTTATTTTTATAGATACAAATGTGTAATACAATAAAACTATTAAATTACAGTATATTGAGTTAGTTTTTTACATTAAACCAATTCAATTAAATAATTAAGAATAAAAAAATGATTTGGTATATCAATTGGATAATTTTTTTTTATTTTATGGGTTAAAAGTTTGTGATATTAAATATATATATTATATGAATAAAATAATATAATCACAATTTTTTAATATTAATCAAAATATTTTGTATTATTTATTGCAAAATTGACATCGACTTGAACTCATACATTTTTTATTGTTAAATATTAGTAAAAATTGCATGTCAAATAATAGCCAGATATATAAATTTTTTTTATTAAACAATAATTTACTAATATTATTTATGTTATTTGTCTACAGCCGGTGCCACCCACATTTACCGAAAAATTTAACTCTACAAGTAATTCAAATATATCTAATCATAAAAACTTAAAGACTCCAAAAACGTAGCAGATGGTATTTACTACATAGATTTAATTAACCTTTTCTTTTATTTTTTATTTTTGCTAAATGCAATTTTAAAAACTAATATTTACAATTTTGAGAGAATTTATATCAATTTTTAAGATTAAGTATGTTGTATATGTAATGAGATTAGTTAATTATAATTTTCTAGAGAAATATATGTAGATATGAATTTTAATTCTTATAATTCATTTTATTAGCACTTAATTAAATATATTATTTTGTTATAACATTATTTATAAATATTTATACATATATTAATTAAAACTAACAAAAATAATAAAAAAATTTTTAAATTGTAGATCCTTCTAAAGGCGAGAGTGAATAATTATATATTAATATAGGGGAAATCATAAATTAAAATAGCAAAATTTTTATGAGTGATCATCATATTTTGAATGGTTTAATATCATTCTCATTTAGTGAATGAAACTTTATTAAAAAATAAAATTGAAAAACCGCACGTGAAAATACTGTTTCGCCGCGCTTGTAATAGATTCTATGATATAAATTCTGATGCTTAAATCAATAGTATTTTTCTTATATTATAATATAATTATGCACTTTCGCGTTCGAGTAAAATCAAAATAATAAATCGAATTTCGTTATATAAACATGAAGGATAAACGGTTAAATAATTTTGAATTTAATAAAAATAAGACTTCATCAAAAAAATAAAGTAGAATGTTTTAATAAAAATATAAATTTATATTAAAACTCTAAAATAAAAATATTTTTCATAAATTATGTCAAATTAATAATTTATTAGTACATGCAAGATAATTCTTTAAAATACTTCTTAGTGTGGAGTTGTAAAATCCTATGCATCATTTTTTAATTATACTTTGTGTTTATGACATTATAATATTTCAACAAAGAAGTACATTAATATAATCATTTCATAATAGTAAAATTTTATTTGTTTTATTAATTTGTTGATATAAATGTAATGTAATAAAAATATTATCAAATTAGGATATTTTTGTCTTTCAATAAGGTTTCATCTAATGAAGATAGTAAAACAGCTGTGTAATTTTGTGATGAACATCATGTATCGAGTGTTTTTATTTTACGTAATTTTGTTTTATAACAAAATTATATAATGTTTCATCTTCTTGGCCGTCAAATAAAAGATCAATATATTAATATTCATTATTATGAGAATAATATTGTTGAATAATTCCATAAATTCATTTTACTTTTGAATACTATAAACTTTATTACGTCATGTATAAATATTAGACTAAATTTAATAAAATTACAGATACACAAATCTTACTCAACCTCTTATTGACTAAAGCTTATTTCAAATGTCTCATAAATAAAACGATTAAATTAAAATGATAAAATATTTTTGCTATTTTTAATTTCGCGTAAACATACGAACATATTTTAATTTCTAATAGCCTGTATTTTCGTATAATTTATAATATAACCAAGATTAAAATCTATCTGATAATTAAAAATGATTGTAATAGATTATTCCAAAACTTGATTTAAATTAATTTTTTTATATTTGAAAAAAATAATATACTTTTAATAAATTAAAAGTCGATAAAAGTGAAAAAATGAGCTTCCGGTACAAGTAGCTAGGTTAATTAACTAAACAAGAGGGCATGCATGTAATACAAGTTTATGTAAAAATCTACTTGTACAGGGTTAGAAATGTTTGATGCTCTTAAAACAAAAAAAATCAATATTATTTATCAATCCTATTGCAGTATGAGCTTTCACTATCGTTAACGTAAATATTTCTATGAGTAATTCCATCAAATTTCTATTCGAATAAATTATGTGCAAAACTTTTTTATAACTGTTAAAATTGTTTTATAAAAATAAAAACAATAATAGTAAAAGCAAGACCTTATTATTATGTCTTAACCAATTTTAATAAACTTTATTCTTAAGAGTAAATATTAGTATGTAATCATCTTATTAATATTCATGAAAGTAGTATATTGAGAAAAACATATAGATTCTATTATAATATTATTTATATAAAAAAAAATAAAATAACAAATGATAAACCTGAAAAGGGCCTGACCCTTGGAGAAAAAAAGTATCGAGGTTTTCTTTTTTTAAGCCATTATTTGTCATAGCGATTTCAGGAAAGTTGTAAAAAGTGTGAGGGGAGTTATTCTTATTTATCCTCCTTTTTTTTCAATCATTAGTAATGCATACAAGATTTTTATTCGCGTGAAGCGTATTTTTTATCTCATTTCTATCGCACCGTGTTATAAAATTGAAAAACACATTTCACACGAATACAAATGTTGCCGCTTCTAATAATGAAGGGGGGGGGCAGGAGGGAAGCCTTGACACCATGTATAAGAGAATTTTTGTCATGTCTATTTTAATAAATGTGCTTCCTAAAGCAATACAAAATTTTGATTTTTTTCCCATTATTATTACAAAATGACAAGTTACATTGAGTTTGAATACTTAAATGAACTCAATATTCAATAGCTAAAAGAAAGGTTAACAAGACTGAAACTAGATACAATTATAACTGAATAACATTGAATGCAAATACGGTTAACAGAACATATATATTTCTGTCGATTTTGTGAATTTTTATTTTTTTTATTTAATATTTGTATCAATTATTAAACATTCTTTTTTAAAAATACACAATTTTATGCATTAATTTAAAAATAAGTAGCTCTTTCAATTTCAAGTAAGTAATTTGTTTATATAAGTTTATATAAATTTATGAAATGTGTACACTGACTGGTTTACTAGTCAGTATTTTTTTTTATATTTCACAGGAAATAATGAAAATTCAGTTTTTAGTAGATATACTTTAATACTATCTACAATAAGTACATGTACAATGTGTCTTACTTGAATTTTAAAACGTGAATGCTCAAGTAATTCTTATTTTCTACATTTGTGAAAAGCACGTTAAATTTTCCATGTTTAAACTTGTACATTATGTCGAAACTTGTAATTTTCTGTCCTTGTCATTTATAAAATTCTAAAGGGCTTTGCCCGATATTATATGCAATAAAACTCAATAAATAAATGGGAAAGGGTGTACACTTCCCCTACATAAGCTATAGTCTTCGATGATTTTGACTATTGTCATTATTAAAATTGCCTCGACGCTCCACACCTTATGTACGCAATTAGACGCTCAAAAACTAATAACTTCAACAAATTTTTAATAAAACAACACAAACAACAATACTGGATGCTATCGTATGGTGCCGCGGGTGCCTCCGGTGCCGCAACCGCGGCGACTTTATTGCTTTTCTTTTTAGTACTTAACTCGAGAACTAGGTCTTCCATTGTCTCTACGACGTTTAGAAATTCACGGGGGTTACGGCACGTCACTGTGTGTAAATAGACCTTTAATTCCGGGTCCATATTTTCCCAGAGACGATCTACCTGCTCCTCCTTCGTGAAACCGCCGCGCTGAAGCATCATCGTTATTAATTCGATCGCGTATGTCCGAAAGCTTTCCCCTTCCTGTTGTTTACGCTCGAGTATTCGGTCCAGTAAACGTCTCTGCACGCGAACTGGGAGGTAGGATCTTTTGATCTCCTCCAGAACCGTCTTCCACGTCGGGTTTTGGAGGGTGCGTCGCACACTCCTCCATCACTTCAAGGCTTCCCCTCGAAAGATTTCGGTGAGGCCCGCGATCATTTGCTCATCCGAGAATCAATAAATTTCGTGTGGCTCTTTGATTCGCTCTAAGAACCCTTGGAAATGTCTTTGCCATCAAAATGGCAATTCCTTTTCTGAATTCTGTCGAGAGCCGCGGCCATGGATTCGTGGCTGGTCGTGCTTTCGCGAGGTCGTTCGCGATATCGTCCCTTGCGGGTGCAGAGGTGTTTGACTTACGCGTCTCTTCCTCCTCAATCTCTAATGTTTGCGTCGCGGTTTCTTTGGTCAATCCGAGCATATCCATTGCTCTTTGGCGGTCTTCCGGGTCTTTTAATCGTGCGAAGGTGTCATTGCCTTCCATTTCTTTCGAGAGTTTACGCGGTGACACGCCGTAGAGCTCTGGATGGCGTTGCACAAACTTTCTCAGTCGATCCCGTAGTGTCGGAGTTATACCATCGGTGGGCAGTTGTCATGCGCTTAACTCTTCACGGAGTTCTTCGGCTGTCAACGATTCATACCCACCGCGTCGTCATCCCGCGAGTTTATTCACCCTGCTTTTCAGTTTTGCGGTGGACTACACGAGTCCCTGATCGGGCGCCATGGAGCAAAGAATTTCCCTTGCGCCGGGATATTTGCTCGCCGGCATCCGGGTTCGCGGGAGGGAAAGTCTAGGCGGGGTGAGGGTACTCGTGGGTGGCGACTAATAACTCCGTTTCGGTGAAAATTTAATCAGTCTTTAATAACGAAAATAAAATAAATAAAAGAAACATTGAGATTGTTACAATTAAATTTTTCCGACAAGGATTTGTGACTTAGGAACTAGACATATTGTGCTTTTTAACATTGCAATTAAGCTACATATCTACGGTGGCGGAGACGCGGATATACTCGTGGAAAGATTCGCTCAAATCGAACTTACATACATTCCAAATCACTCACACAAGCATACTATGAATTACAATCGCTGAAGGTAACCCACACACACTCAAACGGAAACATCCCGCATGGGCATGCGATATCCGTGAGAAATCGCAGCGCTAGAGTTGCGAGGGTGTCGCGTTATGCATACGCAGTATCCTAAACTTTATTCGCGGATAACAGCGACGCTAGAGATGTGGTGTTACGCTATGCACTAGGTCGTGCATGCATACACCCTGATTCACACTAGGAGCGAGTAACCGTGACGCTGAGTCGCGGGGGGGGTCGCTAAAACTAAACGCAGCTTAAACTAATACTAGACTACTCACTACTCTTAAAGTTAACACACACACTAACTAATAGGGCAAGGAGGAGGTGCGGGAGGGCGACGTGTCACATGGCTGTATCCGTGGGTGATACGCGCTACGGGTCGTGGTTGTGTCCTGGCTGTATCCAAGAGTCCGTTTCCTAGGCGAGCCCAGAGAGTAGGCAGGACGACTTCAAGGTGTATCAAGCCGACATCCCGACTAATTCGTTCAAGGGCGAGCACCCCCAATTATACCCTACGTCAGCGGCGGCGGTGAGCGGAGCGCCGAGCGCGCGGTGGTGGGGCGGCCGCTGAGCTGCGCGGTGGCGGCTCGGGGTAGCCCCTCCTCTCGGGCCCGTAGAGGAGGGGCCAGCGGGACTCGGATCTAGTGCGGATTTTATATTATTTTATATCCTGAATTTGTAGTTTTTTAATACTACAAATTCAGGATGAAATGAGTTTTTTTCGTGTATTATAAAATGAAATCACTTGCACATAATTAATTCCTGTAATTTTCAATTTACGTAACGAGTGTTTCATAGTACTAGAGAATAATTTATTATTTTTCATTTTTTCAAATACAGTATCGTAAAAATGTTCTTTAAAATTATAAAATAAATAATTAAAAAAAAAAATATTAAATTTTGGTTTATAAAAAAATAAAAATAAAAAGCGAAAATATCTTTTTTATGAATATCAATAAGACAAAGTATTTTTAATTTAAAGATAATTGTTTGTAAATCGTAATTTATTATTTAGTTTTTCGATATGTCTTATAAAGTATTTTCAATTCAAATTATTATAACTGATAAAAGTAAGCAGCAGCCGTCAAAAATACGATAAAACATGACTTGATCTAAAAAATGTCTGTTTATAATATTGTTTCCCACTAACATTGATTTTTTTTTTATATATAAAAAAAAAATTAATACGTATGTATTTTCTTAAACTATAATCAGTTTTTATTTACAAAAAACTGGTTACTGCTACTTACAATGAATGCCATCTTTAAGATTATCAGCCATTTCGTATGCAGCTTATTTTAAATAAATATTTAAACATCCAATACAAAACAAATATTCACTTTACATTTTTCCCCCTAAGATTTCAATTCTTATTTATACCATACCTCTGTAATTATTTTTTAGTTTTCATTTTTAAACTATTTTTGAGTTTCAAGTACACTCTAATGCACATTTCTGTGAACAAATATTTTCACGTACTTCGAGGTAACGGATCGTCTGTTATCCCACTAGGACTCTATTAAAGGACTCTCTCTTGAGGTCACGATCCATTAAGTCACGGGGAAGATCTCTCGAAACTGCAATCCATCAAGTCTGGTTTCTTTTTCTTAATCAGAGTGTAAGGAGCAAAATCATTCAGCGCTCGAAATTGGTTTTTGGTTAAGACTAATATAAAAAAAGGTTATAGTAATAAATGAGAAAGTCTAAGATGATATCCTTTCTTATAAAGGAAAATATACGAAAAGAGAATTAGCAGTTTATCTCTATCTTTTGTCGAGTAAATCATTCCCTTCTACCTACTTTCCCTCAAGAAACTCAATCTCTTTATAATTGTGGCCACAAACATATATACAAATCTTTCTGTTATTTTATGTTGTAATGTTCTTTATTTAATTTTGTTAAATTACAGATCTAGGGTAAAATATAAAGATACAATTATGTGTATATGAATAAATAAGTAAATATCTTTTGATAAAAGAAAGGAGATGTCTTGATTTCGTCTGTAGCTGTCTTGTACTGACTGATTTTCAGTTTCTTGGCAGCTTTTATAATTATTGAAGGCTCCTAGGTATTAATCCGTTTCTTGAGAAATGTCAATGGCGGTTAGGTGCAATTAGGGCACGTAAACATAGTCAAAAAAATATGCCTGTGATCATTGTTGTATTCTAACACCCTTCCTCAACGATGATCACGTATGTATTTTAATTAATTAGTCCGGACATGCTTGCAAAATTTTTTAACTTTATTTTGCCCAAAGGTTTAGTGAGCATATCCGCTATCATTTTGTCCGTCGGACAGTATTCATAGTTTATTATTCCTTTGTCTTGAAGATCCTTGACAAAATGAAATTTTGTATCTACGTGTTTTGTTCTATTGCTGAATTTATTGGTGTTGTCGATAATCTTGAGGCAACTTTGATTATCCTCGTACATTGTGAATTTCGGTGGTTCTGCTCCTTCTAAATCGTTAATTAGCCGTCGGATCCATATGGCCTCTTGCGTTGCTTCGGCAAGTGCAATGTATTCGGTCTCAGTTGAAGATAGAGCGACGCATGTCTGCTTTCTGCATGCCCAACTTATTGAAGCTCCGTGGTATTGGAAAATGTAACCACTATTTGACTTGCGCGTCAATTTGTTATCGGCCCAGTCTGCATCTGCAAATCCTTGAAGTTTGATTGATCCGTTCGGTTGCCCTAGACGCAATTCTTGATGTCTTGATCCTTTTAAATATCGGACGACCCTCTTTGCTTCGTTCCAATCAACGGTGGACGGCTGTTTATTGTGTTGGCTCAAAATACTCACACTAGCGGCTATGTCCGGGCGTGTATTTAATGCTACATATAAGAGTCCTCCGATCAGCTGTTGGTATTTGTCTGCATTAGCCATGGGCGATTCATCAATCCTATTTTTGAAGTATCCTGGATCTAACGGAATGTCGGAAGTTTTTGAATCTTCCAATCCAGTTCTTTTAACAATATCGTTTATATATTGTGATTGTTTTATACAATAAATATTATTTTTATCTTTGTGCACTTCGATTCCGAGATAATGTTTCAGCTCACCGAGGTTTATCAACTTAAATCTTCTGTTTAGAAAATTTGCAACCTCATTTATTTCAAGCTCGTTTTTTGCTGCGATCAAAAAATCATCAACGTGCACAATTAAATAAACATATCCGTTGTCTCTTTTCTTCACATACAAACAAGCATCGGCTTTACTTTGAACGAATCCAAAGTTTTTCACGGTATCGTTTAATTTGTCGTACCATACTTTCGCTGCTTGTTTCAAGCCGTATATGCCCTTTTTCAATCGGCATACATTTTCTCCTTTAATTTCTTTTATACAGCTTTCGGGTAATTCCATATAAATCGTTTCTTGTAGTTCTCCATTCAGGAAAGCGGTCTTGGCGTCATAATGTTTCATAATTAAATTTTCTTGACCTGCAAGCGTCAATAAGGCTCTGAATGTTGTTTGACGCACAACAGGTGCAAAAACTTCATTATAATCAATTCCGAATTTTTGCGAGAATCCTTTGGCTACGAGTCTGGCTTTATAGCGCTTATCATTTCCTTCAGCACTTCTTTTAATTTTAAAAACCCATTTGCAGGATATAATATTGACATTGTTTGGTCTTGGAACGACCTCCCACGTACCATTTTCAATAAGAGAGTTTATTTCCTCATCCATTGCCCTTTGCCAATTCTCCTTATCGGGCCCACTTAATGCCTGTTTCACCGTTATCGGCCCTTCATCGGCTACTTTTGCGAGATTCGTCGTCGCCATATACCTGTCGGGCGGGACTCCTTTATTGCTGCGGTCGGATCGTCTATTATATTGCACCTCCTCATGCATTGTCTCCTCATTTTCGGAGTTTATGGATTCGTACTCGTCGCTGCTGAAATCGTTGAAAATGGTTTCATATTCAATTTTCTGTTCGTCTACATTATCCTCACTGAGTATCCCTTTTGAGTTAAAAATTTGGTTGTTTTCCTTCTTTTGTTTGTTAAGGAAAATAACATCTCGGCTGGTCGACACAGTTTGCGTTTTTTGATTAAGAAAGCGAAACGCTTTAGATTCCTCGGAATATCCTATGAAAATTAGTAGTTCTGCCTTTTTGTCTAATTTTCTTCGTTGTTCATCGTGCACTCTGATGTACGCCTTGCTGCCAAAAATATGAAGTTGTGATAAATCCGGCTTTCTATTTGTCCATAATTCATATGGCGTTTTGTTGATTGCCTTGCTGGGGAGTCTGTTTTGGAGAAAATTCGCAGTATTTACTGCTTCAGCCCAATACTTGTTCTCCATTTCTGCATCGATTAACATGCATCGCGCCATTTCGAGAAGAGATCGATTTTTTCTCTCCGCTACTCCATTTTGCTGAGGCGAGTAAGCTGTTGTATATTGAATATGAATTCCTTCGCCAATTAAATAGGATCGAAGATCATCATTCACATACTCCCTTCCTCGATCGGAGCGTATGATCTTTGGCCTTTTTTCGAATTGTGTCTTTGTCATTTCAATGAAATTTTTGATACAAGTTGCAGTTTCGCTCTTGAATTTTAAAAAATGTACCTGGCAGTACCTCGAATAATCGTCGATTATTGTCAACAGGTACCTCTTACCACCGATGGTTGGTGTTTGCATGGGTCCGCAAACATCCGTGTGGATTAGGTCTAAAACAGCCTTCGTTTTATTATTCGACCTTTTGGGAAAGGGTGTGCGAGACATTTTTCCTTGAACGCAGCATTCGCATATTTCCCTTTTGCCGCAATCCTTTATCTTGATTCCTGTCGCCAGACCTTTGTCAGTTAATTCGTTTATTGCGGCTGGATTTCGATGACCGAGACGTCGATGCCAGGTATGTAAACAGTCTTCCGTGTGTCCGGATTTTATTGAACTTGAATTTAACTCACTTTTCGTCGTATAAGCTTTATCGACGGTTTGCACTTCGTATAAATCCGGAGACAGTCTTGCAATTGCAACGGGTTTTTCCAATTTTGACACAATGCACTCGCTTTTCTTGAAATTAACGCTATATCCTTCTTTTGTTAACTGCTTAACCGATAGTAAATTACAGGATAATTGAGGCACATAAAGTACATTGTTGATTTCCAGTAAAGACGTATCATTGTTCTTGATATTGCAGCTTATTGATCCATTTCCAATGCCATCAACTTTTGCGATCTTATCGTCGTCCGCAAGCATTACAATACCTTTTCGCGTTGAGTCGAATTTATCGAAAAAGTTTCGATTATTCACCATATGACTCGTTGCGCCTGAATCGATGAGCCAAGATTTTGCAGAGTTTTGCATCTTTTTGCCGAGTAAAGCCTTATCTTTGATGAAATTAGATGCATCGACGACAAAAAGATAGTCGTTCGTCGCATTTGAGTTTTCAGATGCAACATTAGCTTTATCTTGCTTTTGCTGCCACGTTTTATATTTTCTGCATTCACTTTTTATATGTCCGTTCTTTTTGCAGAAGAAACATTGCCTTTTTTGTGTACGCTTAAAATCGTTCATTTGGTATTTAGTATTTAAAGCGGCATCACTTCGCGGCACATTAGTGCGTGATTCCTCGATTCCTTTACGTCTCTTGTATTCATCTATTAATTTGCCTTTTACAAATTCCAAAGTGAGTTCCTCTTCGGATCTACCCTCTAGTGCAGTAAGTAGATTATCGTACGATTCAGGCAAACTTGTTAGCAATAGCATTGCTATCACGTCATTCGGCGTTTTATCTCCCATATTAGCGAGTTGGTCCCATAAGTTTGAGTACAAGGCTACGTGTTCTTCCATATTTCCACATTCCTTCAGAGTTATTCTGCATGCTCTCTTTAATAGGTGTACTCTGCTCGTCGTCGTTGATTTCTGGTGGTAGTTTTTTAGAGCTATCCAGGCTTCTTTTGCCGTTTTCGCATTTCTTATGTTTGTGAGTTGGTTATTTTCTACACTTAGACCGATCGATGCGCGAGCCTGATCATCTTTTCTGGTCCATTCTGGAGAAGTTGGAGATTCACCTTCTGTGTTAATTACGGACCACGTTCCTTCTTTTATTAGCAAGAGCTCCATTTTGTAGCTCCACACTGGGTAGTTTTCGCCATTCAATTTTTCTACGGCGAACCGGAAACCCGCAGTGGCTGACATTTTTTTATCTTATTATAGTATACACTTATCAACTTGGAATTGATTAATAACACCTTTTTGCACTTTATTTTCACTTTATTTGCACTTTATATTACACTAGGCCTGGGCCCATAACCTGTTATTTTATGTTGTAATGTTCTTTATTTAATTTTGTTAAATTACAGATCTAGGGTAAAATATAAAGATACAATTATGTGTATATGAATAAATAAGTAAATATCTTTTGATAAAAGAAAGGAGATGTCTTGATTTCGTCTGTAGCTGTCTTGTACTGACTGATTTTCAGTTTCTTGGCAGCTTTTATAATTATTGAAGGCTCCTAGGTATTAATCCGTTTCTTGAGAAATGTCAATGGCGGTTAGGTGCAATTAGGGCAGGTAAACATAGTCAAAAAAATATGCCTGTGATCATTGTTGTATTCTAACACTTTCATATACCCAACTACCAATAATCCGGCAAGGGAATTCGGAATTTTCCATCCCAGGGTTCGAGATTTTCTACCAATAAACACACTTTTAAAATTTACATCATATTTTATACCATACAAGTATACATACCAATTACACTGAAATCTAATAATAACCGAAGAAAAGTTTTTAGAAACAAAACAAAATTAAAGATTAATAAAAGAATTAAAATAAAACAAATGAATTTTAATAACATTGTTACATCTCAATATGTCATAGGCAGATAAATGAGTATTTATTATATTTTCTATATAAAATTATTGTTTATTCATTTAGTATAAGTAATACATTTATGAGTTTACAACTTAGACTTTTAACTTAAAGAAAATTAGTAAGAACAAATGCATAAAATATAATTATTGCATAATGAATTAAATTAGTTATGGATAATTGTACTTTACATTATTTGCGTTACATGTTTCGTAGCGATTGTTGTTTAGTGAGTGTATTATCCGAAAAGATGATGTGGATAAATTCTGTAAGGCCAAAGGCGTTCACCACTCTAGCTTTCTTTTAGGCCTGTTTTTTCCTCAAAACTTGATAATAAATTGAATTTAAAGTATACAAAGTTCAAAAGTAAAAAACGGCTTTTTGTGTTTTACTCTACCTCTTATATTTTCTGTAAATTTTATCTCCTCTATACTACCTTATAATTATTAATACTAGTTCATAGGTGCATGACCTTATTCGATCGCTTAATTTACGAGCTTCTTTATTTTATTTTTTTACTTTCTTCGTTTTACCTTGAACAATTTAGTGATAGTTTGTTGATAATGTTTTCTGTTCAGATCATGTATCTTGTTTTCTTAGGTTCCACCAATTGTTTATTAATGTTGTAATATTTCCAATTATATGATCATGCTAACATACGTCTTAGATGGTGATGAAGTAAAATGTTTCATCTCTATTATTTAATCTAGTTTTCGTTAGCAATTCGCGGTCATATAACTTGAAACTTTTCATTTTACAAGATTATCAAAATTAGATGTGGAAATGTTACTAAAAAATACGGGAATGTTACAAATTGCAAGAGGAAAGAAGGCGTACAACTCGACAGATGCTTGCGAGCAGTAAGAAGCAAATAAATTCCATAAAAAAATTAATCGCTTATAATTAAATAATTAAATAATTAAAATAGAATATTTATATGAAGATTATTTTATTTATTAAAGTTTAATTTTATTAAAATATTATTATGTTTTTGTTAGATTATTATATTGTAATTATTTGATTAAAAAAAATATATTCAATATTTAGTTAACAACTTGGCTACTCTCAATTAGATTATTTTATTTATTTAGGGACTTTTTTTTATATTTTATAATTACACTTAGAATAATCTGTGTTACGAGTAGCTTAACTCGTAAACGTTCGTCGCATGGAGAAAACCGAAAATTAGAGTAGAGAGGCGAATTATACGAGCCTATAAAGAAGGGCGGTTACGTTTTCGGGAGCTCACTCCTTGAGACTTACTCTAAACGACATATCATTGTAACAAGAAATAAAGAAAACACTAAGCTAAAGATTTGGTTTACCTATTTATTCAACGATAACAATCTGAATAATAATAGTCGCATGTGATAATTGTACATACACGCAGTTGAATTTTAAAGTTGTCAAAGCTTCATTTCAAAGTTTTAAAAGTTTGAGAAAGTGCTTGCGTGTCTTCCAACTTATTTTCTATCGACCGATAAGACCACATGTTAACTAGACAAGCATGTCTAATTTGTAGCAGAAAGACAAGAGGAAGATCGAGCATTATACGCAACTTCATCGTACACCCAAATATGTATAAACTGAACAGTTTTTGTTGTGAAATTGAATAATGACAACGATACACATCTTGACCACTAGAGGGCGTACATCATCTTAATGAGAAAAAAACTATTAGAGGTTATAAGTACAGGGCTCCAAAAATCAACATTGCCTGACTCGTCTGTCCCCGCGACTCACTCATTCACTCGGCGTCACTACTGACTGGCCTACTGCTGGCCGGGCACTCACTGGGCTCTACTTCTGACACTAGTCATTCACTGACTCACTCAGTCGGCCACTGACACTACTGAAGGGCCACTGGCCTGGCTCACTACTCTCACGAGTATTCCTGCACTTACGTTTTTTCCATATAATATAATATATTATAATTTGGAAAAAAAACTCTTACAACTAATCGCGTGTGATAAGTGTTTGTGAGAAGATTCTTTTCTGCTCCTACATTCTATATTTCTTCCTTTTTCTTTTCTTTTTCTTTCTTTCGCCGTTTTTCCTCTTTCTTCTTTTCCAGGCTCTTCACTCCGTGATTGCATCATCCACCGTTTATACAAGCATCTAAACAGCAAGGGAACCTCGGATACCCTTGTTAAGGGAAAATGAACAACTCAGCCGGATCACCCTCCACCATGGACATCGAGGACCTCATCAATGAAGGTACGCCAAGTGAGATGGTACGTAACCAAAATACACATATGTTACCTTTTTCTCCTGAAGCCATTAAATATATAGAGGAACAGCGCGCTGCTTTTTCAGCAGAGCGTGAATTCCTATTATCAAAGCTTGCCGAATTTCAAAATCAAATTGATTTTCTTTTGGGTCAAATAGCTACCCCAATCTCGTCACCTGCTAAGGTATCTCCTCCACCCACTTCAATTTCTACCCCCAACAAAAAGAGAAAGGATGCTCCCAACTCTTCTTCTTCATCTGATTCGGAGAACGATCTCCGTGTTTCAAAAACTTCTATGTCTTCTCCCGAAATTACACCTGAACCATCTGTTATAACTCCTATGCCTCCTATAACTCCTTTAGCTTCTAAACATTCTTTTCCTCCTCCCATTGATATTCGGGACAAAAATAAATGGCATGATATCAGCAAAGCCATTACTTCTTACAAAATTGATTTTCGTCGTGCTCGAGATATTCATGACTCTGTTAGGGTCTTTCCTACCTCATCAAAACTATCGAACTCTTACTTCACTATTGGATAAAAACAAAATTCAATATTCTTCTTTTCAACTTCCCGAGGATAAGGAAACAATCGCCATTATACGACACGTAAATATTAGCGTTTCCGAAAACGAAATTCTTGAGGAACATTCTGCCCTTAAATATAAAGTAAACAAAATTCATCGTATGCATAAAGGAGACACACTTTGGCCTCTGGTTGCAGTACATCTTGACTCTTCGGATCCTAATTCTAAAAACATTTTTAGCCTCAGACTCTCGGACATCTTTCGGTAAAAGTAGAATATAAGCGCCCTACACAAATTATCCCGCAATGTAAAAGGCGTCTACGCTTTAGACACCCTTCTAAGTATTGTCGTTCTGACTTTCGTTGTGCATTTTGCTCCGAAAATCACGAGACATCAACATGTGATAAAAGAAACTCTAAAAATGCTGCGCCTAAGTGTGCAAATTGTAATGGTAATCATCGGGCTACATACCGTGGTTGTTCCAATTCCCCAAAACCTATTACTTCAAATTCCATTCCCAAACAAGCTTCTGATGCAATAAGTCTCTCTACTAATTAAATCCTAAGGTCTCTTCCATTGCTATTCCTCCAGCTGCTACTAGCTTCACTAGATGTTACGCTAAAGTCGCTACTCAAAATAAAATCCCCTTGAGTGCGGCACCAAAGCGTTCAACTCCTTCTACTCCTACTACTCCTACTCAGCTCTACTCATCTTTGCCTCCTCAAATAATGAAATTCGCCATGGAATTTCTTCATGCTCTTTCAACTCTCTATTCCACAGACTCTAATACCAAATAATGGCTGTTTTTCATAATCCTTTAAATATTCTGAATTGGAATGCTAATAGCATTAAGCCAAAGCTCGCCGAACTTACAACATTGCTTGAGGAGAAAGCAATTGAAGTTGCTTGTATCTCAGAAACTAAACTAGCCTCCACTTCCTCTCTTTTTATCCCCGGGTATACCATACACAGAAAAGATAACTCTTCTCACAGCGGTGGTGTAGCAATTATCGTAAAAAGTACTCTGTCTCATAAGCGTATTTATCTAGACTCTACCATCTTTCAACAAGTAGGCATAGAACTTGAAGCATCCCCTAAACCTATTCGAATTTTTGCAATCTATTCTTCACAAAAAGCCGATAATGATCTTTCTAATATTAACCTATTTTTCCCTGATAATAATCCTACTATACTAGCAGGTGACTTTAACGCTAGACACACTTTTTGGGGATGTTCCTCTAGCAACCCTAAAGGCACCTCTCTAATACGTCTTTCTCGTAAATATCACTTTTCCATTGATGCTCCTGAAGAACCTACATATTATCCTGGTGATCGTTTTTTACCTAGTATTCTCGACCTCTTCATCTCTAAAAATATCTTTCTTCCATTTCCCCCCGTTACCCTCAATCGACTATCTTCCGATCACCTCCCAGTGATTCTAAATACTTCGACCATTCCGCGTGATATTCCACCTAAAACACGAGTTAATTGGTTACGTTTTATATATCTTCTTGAATCTAACCCTCCTGCTATTCTTCCAATTAAATGTCCTTCTGATATTGATTTAACTATTTCTTCACTAAATTCTGATATTCTTCAAAACAAATCTTTGGCTTCTTTTTCGATTCAAAGTAAACCCCATAGTACTCCACTTCCGTCTGACATTATAGACCTTATTAAAACTAAAAACAGGGCTCGTCGAGAGTGGCATAAATACCGCCTTCCTCACTTTAAAAAACATCTTAATTATCTTCAACATATTATTCATAAAAAAGTCTCCGAAGTCCGCCAGCAATCCTTCTCTCAATATATCTCAGAAGCAGAAAAACACCCTAGATCTCTATGGAAAGTAGTGAGATCTCTTTGGAATCGAAAAACACCGTCCCGTCCTCTTATAGTTGATAATAAAATTTTTAACTCTGATGAGGAAAAATCCTCCCTTATCGCTGTTTTCCTTGAGAAACAATGCTCCCCCAATCGTTCTAACTTATCTCATTCTCAATTGCATATTACAATTCGTAACGCTTTAAAAAATTTTTGTCCAACTTCTGTAGGAATAGTTCCTACCTCACCTACTGAAGTAAGTCATATAATTAATAATCTTCTTTCGCGCAAGTCCCCCGGTCCAAATAATATTAGTAATGGAATTCTTAAAATTCTCCCTCATAAATATATCATCATTATTACAAACATTATTAATGCATGCCTTCGTTGCCACTATTTTCCTTCTATTTGGAAACATGCAACTGTAGTTTTCATTCCCAAACCAGGAAAATCACCCGAATCTCCTGATAGCTCTAGGCCTATCAGTCTATTATCCTCTCTAAGTAAAATCACAGAATCAGTAATTCTCCAACGTATGACACTTTTTCTTGACACAAATAAAATTATCTCCGATTTTCAATTCGGTTTTCGCAAATTTCACAGCACTGAACATCAACTACTGCGGATTACGGAAAACGTTTCCGACGCATTTAATAGAGGATTGTCTTCAGTTCTCACTTTACTTGATATATGCCAAGCATTTGATAAAGTTTGGCACGATGGACTGATTTATAAGTTAATTCATTTCAATTTCCCCCCTATCTTATTTCTATCATTCAGTCTTATCTTACTCATCGTTCTTTTTCTGTTAAAGTCGATAACTCTTTCTCATCGGTCAAACATATTCTCTCAGGTATTCCTCAAGGTTCGCAACTTGCTCCAACCCTCTTCAACATTTTTCTTGCAGATATGCCAACTATAAACAACTGCTCAATTGCTCTTTACGCAGACGATATAGCAATATTGGCTATTAGCAAAAGCTCTAAACTTTCAACTCAATACACCAATAAATACTTAATCACCTTGTCCAAATGGCTAAAACTCTGGCGATTGAAAATCAATCCGCATAAATCCAAGGTAATTCTTTTTAGAAAATGCATCCCTCGAATCAATAAACCACCCTGTATTGTAATTAACGGTATACATATTCCGTGGTCTTTCTCAGTAAAATATCTCGGTATTACTTTTGATCAAAAACTCTCTTGGGGTCCTCAAATTCTTAATATAAAATCAAAAATCCAATTTGCCCACCATCTTCTTGTACCATTTCTGTTCAATCCCAAAGTGACTTTAAAATCCAGAATTCTGGTTTTTAAAGCCATCATTCTCGGCTTTATTAGGTATGCCATCTCTATTTGGGGGACTGCCTCTCGAACCAAAATCAACACCCTTCAAAGAAAATTCATGAAAATTCTTCGGTCTTTCACTGAAGCCTATCTATTTATGAGGAATAATAGAATTCTTTTTGAACTCGATATTCTTTCCATCTCTTCACTGGCTTCTCTGAGACCTAAAGTCATATGCAACTCTATTTCTACTCACCCTAATCCCCTGATTCAGGCCCTATCCAAGTTCTCACCTCATCCCAAAGATAGAGTTATGAGGCCTTGTTACTATATAGTAATTCGCTGCTATTTTATTGCTTTTTATTCTCTTTATCAACTTCTCTCGAATTCTCTTCCCTATTCATTTTATTTTTTTCATAGCAGGAATTAAATAACCTCCGTGGTTGCAATTCCGAGTGGTTGGAGAGTTTAGTCGGTAAAATCCGACACTACCTGTATTGCAGGTGTTTTGCTTTATAAAATTTTCTCCATTCCACGGCTTTCATCGCAAAAATAAAATTAAAAAAAAAAAAAAAAAAAAAAAAAAAAAAATCAACATTGCCTTTGTAGCCAGATATATATCTTGCATATATATTATAGGGATACTCTATCCTGTGTATTAGTGCATATAGAACGTACTAGAACCATCTTGCGATAATCACGTGTTGGTTATCATCGGTCTCTAGTATTGATATATGTACTACCAGTTAATGGCATAACTCTGTATTTTCAACAGGTTATGGGCCCAGACACTAGTGTATAAAAAGTGTTATAAAGTTACAGTGAGTTTTTTGAAAAAATGGCAGAAATACGTGCAGCTGTTCAAAAACTCAATAATGAAAATTACTCAACTTGGAGCTACAAATTGCAGATCATGCTGATGCGAGACAAGTTGTGGGAAGTAATAAAGAATGAGCCTCCTGCTATAACGGATGACCAATGGAGCGCAAAGGATGAAGCGGCTCAAGCCACCATTGGCTTATTAATAGAGGATAGTCAACTTAGGCTTGTTAAAAATTCAAAAACAGCACGCGAACAATGGAATACGCTGAAAGACTATCATCAGAAATCTACTCTCTCGGGTAAGATTCATCTGCAACGACGTCTGTACCATACAGTGATGCAAGAGGGTGGTGACATGGTCGAGCACGTCGCTACACTCTGTAAATATGCAGATAAACTTTTTGGTATGGGGTATAATGTCGACGACAGCACTCTTGTAGGAATTCTTCTATGCAGTAGCCCGGAATCTTATGGCACTCTCATCATGGCTTTAGAGGGCAGACCGGAGAAGGATCTTACGTTGGATTTCGTAAAAGGCAAGCCAATTGATGAATTTATGAGATGCAAAGATACATGGGAATCAAAATACAGCGCATCAAGCGAAACAGCCATGAAAACAGTTTACAATGACAAAAGAAAAATGGAGACTACACAATTGAAGTGTTTTTTCTGCAAAAAGATTGGTCACGCCAAAAGGGAATGCAGAAAAAATAAGGAGTGGCTGTCAAAACAATCACAGAAAGCCAATAAAGTTACAAACGAAAATTCCAATCAAGAAGAAAACTATGGTTGCTATTTAGCTCGAACGGAAGCTTGCCTGGAAGCAAAACATGAAGAGTATTGGATAGTGGATTCAGGAGCTACGAGTCATATGGCTCAAGCGCGAACATTTTTTGAAAAAATCGACAAGAGCGGTGCAGGTTATGTACGCCTCGCTGATAATGAAAATCGCGTCAAAGTAGAGGGAATAGGAGTTGCAGCTATAAAACCAATAAACAAGAAAAATAATAATGCGATCATCAAGGTACACGACACACTATACGTACCCGGATTAGGCGCAAATCTGTTATCTGTAAGTAAATTGGCAAGCGACGGCTACAAAACTACATTCGAAGGCGGTACCTGCAATATAATCAAGAATGGAACTATACTAGCCGTAACTCAGGTTTCTTCTTTAGGCCTTTATGAGCTAAAAACGGAAAATCCGTTTGCTGGAAAGACTACAGTAATGAACAAAATATGTTCTGAAAACTGCCATCATGTGTGGCATAGACGATTCGGACACCGTCTCATAACAGCAATCAAAGAATTAGAACAAAAACAATTGGCTATCGGGATTAAGGTAACGGATTGCGGAAGGGTCATCACATGCGAGGATTGCATAAAAGAGAAATTGGTTCGAAAACCGTTTCCAAAGCAATCAAAAACTCAAACTTATGCGACCCTAGACTTGTTTCATACTGATGTATGCGGACCGATGCAAACCCCAACTCCAGGTAGCAATAGGTATTTTATGACCATAATAGATGATTATTCTAGGTATTCATTTATCTATATTATGCGTCATAAAAATGAAGCCGCCGCATATATAAAACAATATATACAAATGGCAAAAACACAGTTTGGAAAATTACCAAAAATAATCAGATCAGATAGAGGAAGGGAATATATAAATAAAGAACTTCAAGTATATCTAAAGGACCAGGGTATCCTCGTTCAATATACAGCGCCATATACGCCACAACAAAATGGCGTCGCTGAGCGCAAAAATAGATCATTGCTCGACATGTCAAGATGCATATTTTTCGTTGCAGATCTTGAAAAGAAATACTGGGGAAAAGCTGTTCATACGGCAAATTATCTGCAAAACAGACTACCAAGCAGAGCAACGTCGAAAACGCCGTATGAATTATGGTATTCCGAAAAACCTGATTTGCATGATTTACAAATTTTTGGCAGTCCTGTATATATGCATATCCCCAAGGAAAATCGAAGGAAATTGAATCCAAAAGGCAAAAAAATGATCTTTGTCGGTTACTCTAGTGAATCTAAAGCTTATCGTCTCTTAGATATGCAAACAAATAAAATAAAAATAAGCCGAGATGTAGAATTTGTTAATAAAAAAGAATATAAAAAGGAATCTTCATCTGCAGAGACGTGTGAAATAATTTTGCACAATCAGAAATTAAAGAATGACGATCAAGACGACGATATTATTTCAATTGCCTCATCAACTGACTTTTACACGAGCCCTGAAATCAGCGATCATGAAAATGAATTACACACGGAAAAATGCAATATTGAAAATGAACAACTACCTGAGGTTGGCGAGCATGCAGATATAAGGCGCTCCGAAAGATCCAACAAGGGTGTGCCGGCCGACAGGTATACGGATGCTTTACATGTAACAAAAGAAGAGCCTGAACCAAGAACAATAAAAGAGGTTTTATCTAGAAAAGATAAAGATTGTTGGAAAAATACCATGGACGAAGAAATTAATTCACACATTGAGAATGGCACATGGGAGATCGTTGAAAAACCCGATGGAAAGGATGTAACGAAGTGCAAATGGGTCTTTAAAATTAAGAGAAATACCAACGGTGAAATAGAAAGATATAAGGCAAGGTTTGTAGCTTGCGGCTATTCACAAAAATACGGAGAAGATTATGACGAGGTTTTCGCACCGGTCGTGAAGCAGACAACCTTTCGAACACTATTGACAGTTGCAAGTCAAAAGAAATTAGAAATTAGACATTTTGATGCAAAAACGGCATTTCTTAACGGCGAACTCAAGCAGACCATATACATGAAACAGCCTGACGGATACAATACGCAAGATAAAAAAAATATGGTTTGTCGCTTGCGGAAGGGTATATATGGGCTTAAACAAGCGGCAAAAATTTGGAATGATTGCCTCAATAAATATTTACTAAAATTCAATTTTAAACAAAGTGACCCCGATCTGTGTCTATACACAAAAGATGACGGCAATGATAAAATTTATTTGATTGTTTACGTCGATTATTTTCTAATTGCAGCCAAAGACTCCAAGAAAATCGATGAAGTTGCTGAATTTCTAAGTAAAAATTTTCAGCTTAAAGATCTCGGAAATCTTAGTTATTATCTTAGGATCCAGATAAGAAGAGATGAAAACGGCATCTTTTACATTAAACAATCGAAATATATAAAGAAAATTTTGCATAGATTTGGACTGCAAGACGCAAAAGTTTCAAATATCCCTCTTGATCAAGGATATCTCAAAACAAGAAAAGATCTGTCGCCGATGCCTGAAAATGAGCGTTATCAACAGCTGATAGGAACATTATTATACATCGCTGTGAATACACGATCCGACATAGCTGCTAGTGTAACTATTCTTAGTTGACACAATAACAATCCAACTATGGTCGATTGGAAGGAAGCAATAAGAGTAGTTCGATACCTACACGGAACAATAAACTCCGAGTTACGACTAGAAAAATTAAATGCAATGTCTAAACTCGTCGGCTACGCAGATGCAGATTGGGCTGAAAATCGCGTTGACAGAAAATCTAATAGTGGTTTTATTTTTCAATATTTTGGATCGTCTATTAGCTGGACTTGTCGAAAACAACCCTGTGTGTCACTTTCCTCTACAGAAGCCGAATATATTGGGCTTGCCGAAGCAACTCAAGAAGGTATATGGATCCGTCGCTTGCTTCACGATTTTGAAGGAAAAGTACAAGAAACAACATTGATCTACGAAGACAACCAAAGTTGTCTAAAGTTCTTGGATCACAAGAAATTTAATCACAGAACTAAACATATTGATACAAAATTCCATTTTGTTAAAGATATAAAAGATAAAAATATTATTGATTTCAAATATTGTCCCACTGCAAACATGATTGCTGATATGCTGACCAAGCCTTTGGGAAAAATTAAATTAAGAGACTTTGCAAAGATGTCCGGATTAATGTAAATAATATCATCAATATGTGCATCGTTGAGGAAGGGTGTTGTGAAATTGAATAATGACAACGATACACATCTTGACCACTAGAAGGCGTACGCCATTTTAATGAGAAAAAACTATTAGAGGTTATAAGTACAGGGCTCTAAAAATCAACATTGCCTTTGTAGCTATATATATATCTTGCATATATATTATAGGGATACTCTATCCTGTGTATTAGTGCATATAGAACGTACTAGAACCATCTTGCGATAATCACGTGTTGGTTATCATCGGTCTCTAGTATTGATATATGTACTACCTGTTAATTGCATAACTCTGTATTTTCAACAGTTTTCTATAAATAAAATATTATTTAATATAAATTCATTATATTTTAAATAAATTTAAAAAATGATTAAATAGTGATAATCTGTATGGAATAACCAGCGATGAATGAGTGGTTTTTATAAATAAAAAATTGATTTAAATATCATACGATGGACGAAGAATTAAACTTTATTAGAATTACTTTACTACGAATTAAATGTTTATCTTAGAAATTAAGATTATGTGCATGATTTTATTTGTAACATTTATTGGAATATGAAGTTAATGTACAATTGCAAAATGTTTAAAAATATTAAACCTTTAATTAATATTATAAATAAAATAAACTATTTAAAAAATAAAAAGAATAACATAAATTAAAATTAGACATATTGTTCTCAATAAATAAACAACAACTTAAAATTCGATTTTAAGTTTTTATTGCTTAATAATGTGTAGAAAAAGATTTAATATAAATGATAAGATATGAGCACCAATACCAGGGAATACTTTAAGAAATTAGACACTTAGATGTAATATCGAATAACTATTTATTTTGCATTGGCGAAGAATATACAAAGCGACGGTTCGGCCAAGACTGACCTTCTCGTCTAATCTTCGAGGCGCCCTTGCCGCCACGGCCCTATCATAAAACTTTCTCTTTTATTGTTTTTCCCTTTCTACAAATGGTATATTTGTTTTCTGCAAGAATGTCAAGTAGAGTGGCTCCCAAAATCAAATCCGCACTTATTTATAAGTTCAAATCATCAAACCTCTCTACTCGAGTTTTTTTTTCTCTCCTTGCGAGTCTTGTACATTGTTTTTTCATTTAATTTATAAATCTTAAGGCTAAGAGTAACACGCATATAAAACATTTAACGTAAAATAATCTTGTTAACAACGCGCGAAAGTTAACAACAATTTAAGGTACAAAAATTCGAAATCGGTATTAGGGTAACTGAAGATGAAGGAGGTATTCGAAAAATCGAATGTATTTGAGAAATTACGGGTCAAAGTTAACCTGTAACAGTACGGCGGCCCAGAGAAGAAGACCGCCGTAAAACAATAAACGGGGACAGTCGAGTAGGGCCCGATTTAGGTAACGCAAATCCGTACTTCACCCACTCCTAGTATCCGGATAACACTAAACCGATCGGTGAACGGAAAATTTAAATAAATTAATGGTTTAATAATAAACTATAAATTATAATGAATCAGCGATAAACATATATGCGTATGTGCGAATCTGCAATGTTCTCGCGTTCGCATATGCGATGTATCTTCCTTATATACACATTCTCTCTCTCTCTCTCTTTCTCTCTCTCTTTCTCTCTCTCTTTCATACACATATGCTTTCTCGCGTTCTGTCTCTCGCTTGTATGAATACTCGATTACTCTATCTCTCTCACTTTCATGCACACCGCTTTTCCTTATCACTTTCATGCGCTCGTCACGAGAAAAATGGTTTGTCTGATGTAAAATCGTCATCCACGAGCCATATCAAATTAACATCGGAAATGAATATATTTGATTGATCGGAATGATTCTGTGGGCCACGTGTAGGCTTGCAATAACAAATCCAGTGCTTTGGGACGACGTACGAGACGCGTTGGTGAGATTCGCCTAGCGAATTTCGGCTCGATGCGAAAGAACGTCGACTCTTTTGGAAATCGCAGACGTGCGATTCAATTGCAAGCTGGATGCTGGTGGGACATCGTACGATCCAGCACCCCGACGCAGAATCAGACCGCGGAAAAGTAAATAAAGAAAAAAGAGCAAATGGGCGACGGTTAAAATTAAAATAAAATTAGGCGTAGTTAAACAAATGAATAAACGAAGGAAAATTTAAAGCGTGAAAAACTTGAGAGGAAAACAATATCCGAAAAGATATTGTTACAGGCGTATAATAAATAATATTGAGCGTCTTTGCACATGTGGTGCAAGTTTATCCTTGCCTTAAAGAGTATCCGATCCGAGAAAAAATAGAAAATCGCCTTGAGAAACGAAATTTACGCGAAATACGAGGAATCACATTTGTATATATAATGATAGGCATAACGTTATCGAGAAGGCGAAAGAAATGTAATTCAAAGCGGGTCATTCCTTGTTTATAGCATTGTTGTAATTTTAAGAATTTAATTTATAACTTTATGTAATCGGAAAACGAGATTAGTTTGTATTTTTAGTATTATAATATGCGTGGCTTTTTTCCCTTTCCATTACCAGGGAAAGGTTTTTTTTATGCTTGCTAGGAAATAAATTATCATTGTAAATATCAGCGTTAGAAATATTAAGTTACGTGCGTTATAAATTTAAGATTCGAAGAATGGCTAGGATTAAGATAACTATAAGGAAACCATTGTTTTGTAAAGCTCGGGAAGGAGGGAGAAATCGTGGTGAATCGCCGAAATTAAACATTTTGTAAATTATTATTGATCAGGACTTCGGGCAATTCCGACAGTCCTCTTCTCCTTCTTGGGCTAAAGTTGAATATTTATACATATTAAATAAATTGTCTGATAAATTCAAAATTAAATCGTGTTCGCGAATCTTATTTTAAAAAACACCTTATATATCCATCTCTGCTTGCAGAGCTCCCAAATAAAATTTTTTGCAATTAACAATTCTATCGCTTTGCCGCAGGCGAGAAATACTCAGTTGTAACAATATCTTTTTCGACATTTTTATATGATCCGTAATATTTTGCCAAATTAACTGCGACCGAACTTAATATTAAAGTTCAAATCTCGCGAGAAGCTGTTCGTGCTAATTTTCAAGGAAGGGCATTTTCCTTTTCTTATTTTCCCGTAAATGTTTTCGTAGGCCGTCGGCCCGTTATCTGCCGATCATCTTTCATTTTATCGCTTTTTTCTCAATTTCTCATAAACGGAGTTCTCCTGTCTTCATTTTCTCTTCTAAACTTATTCTCCATTACAATTCTTTTCATTTTAAATTTATTTCTCGGAATTTATATCCGTAACACATATAAAGTAAATTATTAAATACAATTTATGAATGTAAATAATAAATATAAGGTAAACCATTTTAATATTATATTAGAATAATATTATTTTAATAATGTAAATTAATAAATTAACTGTTTCATTTATTTCATTTACATCATTCGAATAGTGTCATCACTAAAGAATTTTTGCAGCATCTCGAAAAGCGCGTTGCACCAAGGCCAGCTCATACGAGCCCTACCACCATCCAAGCATGAAAGTCGAGGGAACCGCCGCTCCGCCGCATGCATTAAATAAGGGCGTGCAGTCCTTCACTCGCCTCCCCCCCCCCGTGCTCCTTATTCACACTTATTTGCGAATATATGATTCTGTGTTTTGGCAGGACCCATGTGTTCGACTCCCAAAATTTTCACGCTTAACCAATCACGATCCAAGCATCGAATGCTGGACCAATAGACACTTCCATCAGCGGCACAGATCATCCAAAAGAGAGATCTGCGTAGCCACGCGCGTTGCCCCCAGCGACGCACCTCCAACGATATCAAACGCCCACGCCATTCTTGATACCTTTTTGATTTGGCTTTACGCGCGGTTTACATTGTTTTAATAGAAAATTTCTTGTATCTTTCAATTATTATATTGCATTAAATATATGTATATATATACAAAGTGAATAAGTGTTGTTTATCTGTGTTTAATAAACTGCAAGTGCATTTTCCTAGGCTTACTTCATCCTAAAAAATATACAAATATTCAAATAACTTTATATTTGATTAATTTTTTAATTTATTTTTTAAATAATTTTAAATTAAATTGTTCTAAATTAAATTAGCTACATTTAATCTATTCATTTACATCATTAAAGTAATACTATTCTAATATAATCTTCAGTGTATATTGAAGTTGTGTATAATGCTCGATCTTCCTCTTGTCTTTCTGCTACAAGCTAGACATGATTGTCTAGTTAACCTGTCGTCTTATCGGTTGATATAAAATAATTTGGGGGAAATGCAAGCTGTTACACGTATTTTATAATTCAATCGTACATGTATATGATTATTACATACTGCTTTTATTCATATTATTCTGAGTCTGGCTATATAATATATATAAAGATGTATCTTTATAAATAAAATAACCGTGTAGAGAGTGGCAAAGATATTAACTAAATATTTATTAAGCCATTCCTCTGTAATCATAAGCCTCCATAATTAAATAATTTAACAAATTTAAAATAGTTTATATTTTATATTCATTTTCTATACCGATGAACTTTATTTGTGTAAATATCGCTTATATAAAAAAATAAAGAAGTCAAGACTCGTGTTAAGCATACAAAACCGAGATAACCGATAAAAAATATTCTTTCTCTTTCAGGCCTGCAGCTTACTAAGATGTTGTTGATGAGATCCTATTCATATTTTTAATACTTTAAAATCGGTTTAAAAAAAAATTAGCTGTAGATATACAAAGTATAAATGAACGTCGTAGTATTTTAAAGTATTTAAAGCATGAAATTTAAAATGGCATAGTTAAAAAAATTCAATTGTAATAACGATATTAATGAAAATATTATACACAAATATATAATAGATATAATATAGTAATTAAAATTAATTTTTAACCATGCTATTTTAAATATCACACTTTTACTACTTTAAAATGACGATGTTTACCCATACTTTGTATACTACAGCTAACATTTTTTTAAAATAGATTTTAAAGCATTAAAAAAATTGTTTCAGTGTGCCACAATTATACCACAGACGTTGGTACTAATCCGTAAGTGTAAGAGGAAAAGAAGATACAATTTTTTTTGTCAATGCTCAACATAGAAATTAACTTTCTCTTAATGTCTGTTTTGTAATAAGGACTATACTTAAGCTAATAAGCATTGATATTGATCAATTGCTGGCACAGATTGATGTTTTCATCGAAAAGCATATTGCACGTGATTTCTCAGAATTAATATGTCGGGCGAGCTATTCCATTTTTTCTTTCTTTCTTTTTTTTCTTTTTATTACATACAACCTCGTGTTTCTTAAAGCAGTTTTTATTAGATATGCATTGGGAATTATTGTAACATTGCTGATTATTAATATTCTGTAGAATTATTTATATGGAACCCAGCAGAGGGTTGAATAATGATTATTATAAACCTTTTGATGTGGTTGTAATTTATTATAAGCGGAAACGTAGTTATTGTACTATGTGCAAAAGACATATTAAAATTATGTATTAATATTTTAAAGAAAATATCCTTGCCTATTACCTTTTTTAATATGCATGATTATGCACAGATTCCAAAAATCGAAAAAAACTCTTTGATGACAGGCCCCTGCAATGGCGATTGTTCAAGAGTACCTTCGAAACCATAGTGGACAGTGCTAAAAATATACAAATATACCCGCGGCCCATAAAATTCATTTACTAAAAACTTCAGTTTGCGTAGAAATCTCGTCAATTTTAGATTCTTTAGGTGGTTTCGCCGAATACTAAGATGTAGCGTGAGAACTTATAAGAAAGAGATGTGAGAAGCCGCAGACAATAATAAACTCACACCTTCAGGCGTTACTCGAAATTGTTTCCATCGTAAGAGAACCCGCAAAGTTACGTATTTTACGCGAGACCATGCAAAAGTATGTTAATTCATTAAAACTTTCGAATACATATGCATTGATATGGAATTCCCTTATTCTCCTCATATGCTCTCAAGATAAGATTAGATAAGGTTACTTAACTCACTTGAAGAAGAATCCTTGATGATGTAAAAATTCTAAAATTCTCAGCAATGACGGATTTTACTATTACTCGCGAGCGCGGAGAGGAATTCGAATCAAGTAATAGTGTAAATCAATCGAAAAATAATGGTTTCAAAAAATAATCGCGCACAAGTACTCATTGGTACGAAAAAAAAGGAAATGAATGTTAATGTCAGCTAAGCCTTTATACACTTTTTATATACCTGTTCAGACTTCCTAAAATTAGATCAACAAGATCCTTTCACGAAAAATAAAAAATTACGCATCAATTGTCTACGAGACATAATACGAGCGAGTGATATACACATTTTTACAAGAAATGCAACAAACGTCATAATGCGTTTTTTTTATAATATACAAAATGCTGCAAATAATCATGCAAAGAATAATCATACAAATTCTAAACAAAATAAGTCTACCTAACTTGATTTAATTGCGAAAAATGCAGAATTTGTGCATCATAAATTCGCACATTAAGTTTAGAATAACTATGGGGAAATATTGGGCACAGCTAGTGTAATTTTATTAGATAACAACTGTAAAGAAAGAATATGTTGTATTTTACTAGATGCAGGATCTCAATGTAACCTCATTACCGAAAATCTAGCTAACAGACTAAATATCCAAAAGGAGAAAACCGTTACACCTCTTTCAGACTTGGTTAAAAAATCGATTCCTGCAAGCTATGTGTTCGGTGCATTTTCTGTTCGTGTTTATTTTATTCGCTTCAAAAGTGAGAGCGGACGGAAGATCCCCGAAAATTTGTAAAGTATTCGGGGTGGGGACGGACCCGGAAGAAAATTGAACTACGTGGGCTCCGACGCGGGGGAGAATCAACAATCTTCCTTGCGACTTCGCGTTAAATACACTTGCAGTATATTCTTTCCGATTTTCGCCGTTTTTGCTCTCGTGCGTGAGAGCACGATCTCTGTATTTTACGTTGCGTGCGTCTGTGTGTGTGTGTGTGTGTGTTTGTGTGTGCTGTGTCTCGTGTGAGACATCTGGTTGATCCAGAGATAACCGGGGCCTATCGTTCCGCAGCTTCTCTTTGGCGGCGCCCGGAAATTGTTCCCAGGGTGGATGCTGACGAGTACCAGGTCCGCCCCGCTTGTGCAACGCGTCTCCCGACCCCCACGCTGCTGCGTGCTCGAGTGCGAGCTGACGATTGCGAGCGGCTGCGAGCGCGGATTCCCACGTGTGCAAGATCACACCTTTGTAAGTTTTTTGTATATTTTATTTTTTGTTAAACGCACTAAGGCTTTTCCCCCTGACGCAGGGGATTTTTATGCCCCGTCTTAATAAATTGTTTGTTTGATTGTTACCGCGAATTGTTCGTATTAATATATATCAACCCAGCCGCAATCTATCCTCTCCTCACTCCTTTTCATATTATAAATTTAATATATAATTGATCATTGAGATTACTCTAAAACACTATGTTTTAACGATTAAAATTAAATCAAGATTCAACAATTTAGAAAAGATATCCGAGTTTACAGTTTTATTAAATAAAAGTGCAATAAAAGTATTTTGCCGTTACACGTAATAATTAAAAAATCAATAAACATTTCCAAAAATATTAAATTAGCAGATCCTGAATTTAGTTTACCCGTCAGACGTTGATGTTTAAATAGGCTCCACGAAGTTATATAAGTTATGTACGTTACTTTATAATGACCAAATATCGATTGAAAATCAACCCGATATAGCCTTGCAAAAAACATTACGTGGCTGGTTAATAGCTAGTAGACTAAACGATAATATCGAAAGTGAAAATAGTCCTTGATATTTAATTCGATTCAATATTGATTCAATATTGAATCGCAGTTAAATTTTTCTTGGAAAGTCGAGCAAGTTCCCGAGATTAAACATTTTTCTCCCGAAGAAAGATATTGCGAAGAATTTTATGACATACAGCTAATTGCGATGTAAGGGGAATCGGCCTATCCTGAGTGGAGGCCACGGAAAAATTTTCCTCCTATACGGGGATTTTTATACCAGGTTCATAAAATATAATAAATAAGTCTAAATTAAACCTTAAATAACTTCCTGTATTTAATAAATTGAACCTCACCTGAAATTAAACTTTTTAACCAGTCTAGATTGTTACCAGGCCGAGAAAAAAAGGTAAGAAAAGTAAAATCTACTACAAATATATTTAATACATAATTCATAAGTTTGATCTTACTTATAATTTTTACTTTTGTTAGTTTTATGAATTTATCAATTTATAATGCTTCTTGTGGAAATCCCGAATGTATAAGCTTAATGCTTTAGTGCAGTAGTTCTTAGAAAACTGAGTAATTGTAAGGGCACGTTTCATATGTCCAAGTATCAGGAAAATTGAGGTTTTTCCATATTGCACACTCGGATTTTGATGTATTACTTATTAAGCCTTTAATAGAATTTATAATGCCAAAAGCTGATTTTATTTTGTATTGCACTCAGCTAAGGACAGCGTTGTTACTTTGAATTTGTTCTTCTCACCGAGCGGTCGCAACTTAGCTCGTAGCGACGATCTTGTACTTTCCTGTATTAATTACTTATTAAATAAACTTTACAAAAACTTTATTCTGCGGTGAATTTATTCAATAACTTTCATCGAGTTATAATATAATTTATTTCAAGTCAAACTCAAACATTCACCGACTATATTTATGAAATTAATATTAAAACCACATATTTTAATGATATATTTAAAAAAAAAACTAATAAAATATATATGTATTGTTTGTATTTAAAATGTATTTAACATTTGTATTTCTAATGATTTTATTTTATATTTAAAAATATTGTATTTAGAATTTTAATAAGTTTTTTAATCAAGACAATTCATGTTTAGCGTGTTCAATACGCCGGCTAGATTTTTATTGTTTTCATTTATTCGACAATAATGATGTTTCGAACTAGCGTGTAACCCATAAACGTTTAGAGAACGTATCACGAGTTCTCGCGATACATGAGCCGAGAAATAAATTTAAAATGAAAAGAATTGTAATGGAGAATAAGTTTAGAAGAGAAAATGAAGGCAGGAGAACTCCGTTTATGAGAAATTGAGAAAAAAGCGATAAAATGAAAGATGATCGGCAGATAACGGGCCGACGGCCTACGAAAACATTTACGGGAAAATAAGAAAAGGAAAATGCCCTTCCTTGAAAATTAGCACGAACAGCTTCTCGCGAGATTTGAACTTTAATATTAAGTTCGGTCGGAGTTAATTTGGCAAAATATTACGGATCATATAAAAATGTCGAAAAAGATATTGTTACAACTGAGTATTTCTCGCCTGCGGCAAAGCGATAGATTATTTTACGTTAAATGTTTTATATGCATGTTACTCTTAGCCTTAAGATTTATAAATTAATTGAAAAAACAATGTACAAGACTCGCAAGCAGAGAAAAAAAAACTCGAGTAGAGAGGCTTGATGATTTGAACTTATAAATACGTGCGGATTTGATTTTGGGAGCCACTCTACTTGAGATTCTTGCAGAAAACAAACATACCATTATTAAGTAATAAAAACTTAAAATCGAATTTTAAGCTGTTGTTTATTTGTCGAGAACAAATGATAAATATTTAATTTTATAACTTCATCATTAAACTATTCTTAGGAGGATCAGACAACCTTACTTTTTCGTTTATTAGATGTTCTTTAAAGAATTTTTAAAGATTTTTAAAGAATGATTGGTAATGAAATCGGTAGTCATTGTATAAGATGGGTATGTCGTAAAAAAATTGTTTTGCATCCCGAGTATTGGAGACAGCAATGAGAATAAAAAACATGTTGTTGGAAGAAACTTACTATTGGGAAGCTCACATTCCAATTCAGAAACCTAAGGGAAGCCAATAAGTGGTAAGTACTGCTGTGCTTTTGTAACAGTGAAACTTGCATCATTTCCCAGTGCTCTTCTTTTACCTCTAGTCATCTTATTGTAATTTGCATTGTAAGTAATTATTTAAAGACTTATATATCTGTAGTGATTGTATAATGCATAGACGCCGAAATGTAATTAAATCCTACAATGACTCAAAATCAGTGTAAAGCCATACTGAATTCGGAAAACGGATTAAGGGTTTACACGGCATTAAGGGTACCTGCGTACGCCGAGTAACTAGAAAAAGTAGTTAGCGTCATGGCGAGTTACAGGTAAAAAAAAGAAACCTTTGATGGCTAGGGGTAATTAGTTAAGGTTTCATTGTAAGAATTAAAGAATTAAGTAAAGAATTTACTCGTTTCAAATATGACGAGAAGATATTCACTTAGACTCTGAGTCTCAACGACGACGGAACTCAACGAGATTTGCCCGTCCACACGAGAGTGCGTCAAGTCTACCGCGCCGCGTTTACGTTGTGATAAAACCTTAGTAAACCCCACGCGACATTGCACATATAAATTTATAATAAAGAGCAACTATATATATATATCTGTATTAATACAGTGTTTAAACAACGCACCCTTCCCACTCCAGAAACTAATTATGTATTTGTAATGATATTGTTTACTTTATAATAATCTATTGTTTAAAATAAAATGTTGTCACTTCATGATGTTTTTAATGGATCATTCATCGGTGTGAAATGATTTAAAATTAATGCAATATTGATGAGCAGTTTAATTGCGTTTAAAATTTTTAGAGCTTTAAAATATATTTAAATTACATCACGTATTTTAACAATTGATACATAACGGAGTATATTTCAAGAAATAATACATTTCAACTTCAATAAAATTTAATTATAATCTACCATTATATAATATTTAAAAGTAAATAGTTATTTTCTTAATTCCCTAAAATAATAATTAGAATAAAATTAACTATTGCATAGTATTCTATAGTAATAAAGTGAGCATTTATGGGTTGGTAAACTGGTGATCGATAAATGCGCTTCCTGTAATTACCTACATATCTGGAATTTCAATAGATTAAAAAAACAAAAGTAATAGAAATTGTAGCAACAAAACTAAAAAAAGTTTTAAATCTATAATTTAAAGTCTATAAAGGGCAGTGTAAAACAAAAATTCAATTTTTATCATATTCACATTTAATATTAGAGTTCTTTGCGATTGAGATATAATATTACAAGAATATTTACAATATAATTTTTAAGAACACGAGCGACATTCATAATAATTGATCAGTCATAGGTATAGAAACAAAATGATACTCGTATTTTCATTACATAAGACATATTTGAAAATTATTTACAACGGTACAAAAACATTCATTGAATGATATAATTTTTACTTAAATTTGAATAGCACAGACTTAGCAAGATGTCTTTTTTCACATGTTTTTTCAGTTAAATGCTTAAAAAGTTCATCTTTGTTTGTGTTATAAATATAAGAAACAAGTATATCACTTGTAAATATAAGTATTATAAAGATTTTTAAAAACCTGCTACATAACATAAATTAAATAATTTGAAATGAAACAGGCGGTATTTCTCGTGGTGCTTAACAAACGTACTATTTTCTAGTAAAAATACATTTGTAATTATATAAAACGAAGTGTCAAAGTCGTTTTCTCTTTGGTTGATTGCATTCGTAAATTGTTTTGCAAAAGCTACGGGAACATTTGCCCAGAACACGAAAAGCAAGAAGTATACAGTATGTATCCACGATTTGAGTGTTCCTTTTTCCACTCAAAAATAAATAATTGTTGTTAGTTCTAGCTATGTGAAATTAAAATTTTAGAAATTTGCTTCCATGAATAATCAAACATTTGTATTTGAAAAATAAGTTACACTAATTTCGGTAAAGATGAATCATACAAATAAATTATATACTAATATTATTAATAAATAAATTTTTATAAAAAAATGTGAAACAATTAAATTTTTTTAACAATAATAAGATACATCGTATGCATTGATAGAATTAAACAATTTCGCTTATATTCAATACTTGGTTAAATAGACAGATATATACTGTGAAGTTTTTCAATTAATTACTTTTTGAACATCTAACATATACAAATACCTATTATGCTTTAGCACTTCCGGCCTTTTTGAATTCCACCAGGATTTCGTTTACTAAATTAGCTTTTTACTTAAAACTAACGATAAAAACTAAGAACTCGATACAACTACCTTTGGTAAATTTTTCATAGTACTGACTGAATACAGGATAATTTTCTAAGCTTAATCGTAAAAATGAGAGCTGAGGAAATTATTTACAAAAAAAATAATTAAAATGATTCTGAAAGATAACGCTAAATTTCCCGATATAAACCAATCGCAACTACGTAAATTATGCATAAAAATAAGTTATACAATGTTAGAGACCAATATATGACATTGATAAATTTATTCAATACTGTTTAGCACATCAATGACTTATCCGCTTTAAGCATACCGATCTTATTCATTAATTTTGCTTGTGTACAGAATAGTGTTTAAATTACTGAGAGGATTCTAAATTGAATTTTGCATGGCAATGTTATATATTATATACTTTTACATAAATTCTTTATATACGAGTATAATAAAATTGGGAAGCTGGAAGTCGGTAAACTTTTATTTTACTCTGTAAATTTTTTATTTAACGCTGTAAAATAAAAGTTTACGTGTTGAAGTCGGATAATCGCTACTGATCGATGCGTTGTTTATCCTAATTTAAATAATTTATATGAAGAGGTAATTCTCGTAATCCGCGTAGGAGGTGGTAGAGATATGTTTAGTGGAGAGTGGCGTGGACGGTAAACTTTTTAATAACTGTTGCGAATGTAATCGAGATACTTGGGAAGAATGTGGCGCAATGATCCTTGATTGTTGGTGCGACTGCTGTAAGCTCAAGGTGCTTAAGTGATTTTGGTTGGTCTGTTTTTCGTTGTTGTTGTTGTTGTTGTTGTTGTTGCTGCTGCTGTTATTTTTATTGTTGTTTTTGTTGTTGTTGTTGTTTTTGTCGTTGCTGTGATTGTGCACGTGGCAATGAATGTGATTGTGGCTATGACGATAACCCAATTGGTTGTTGTTGTTGTTGTTGATGATTTTATCGTTGAGGAAATGATGATGATAGGGTGCCTGCAGTTGTAGCCTTGACATTGCCAAGGCAATACTTGAGTCCGATGTCCACATGCTCTGCAATAAAGACAAGGAGTCATTGATTCATTTGGATTTTCATTTGAGAATGAAGTAGTTTCGTAATTTTATCAATGTATTGACAAATTATTGACAAGAAATAATTAAGAATCGTTTTTTATTTTATTACTGTTAATTTTAATGAAAAGTATTTGCCTCGAAAAAAAATTTTATCTAAAATGTATAAAATTTATGAAATGTATAACAGGGATCGAAGATTTAAATTGACTAAAAGTAAATAATCGTTGGTTAATGTTAGACCTAGCATTTATGTTTTTAATAGCTATAGTCCAAATTGGTATCCATTAACGCTAAAATAGTAATTATTTTTCATTGTTATGCCCAACAATTAAAATAGTATTTTTAAATATTGATTGACAATGAAGTAAACCAATATTTATATTGACAGAGAAATATGAAAAACGAATAAAATATATGTTTTCTGTGTTTATATAAATATATGTTTTACGCATTATTATGGAATGTAAAGCAATGGGGTATAGAAAAGAATGCTTCAAATGTAAATAAATTGAAAATAATTTTTAACGATGTCGGTACTTCAATTTTACAATATTGCGAGGTATTTCTTTAAGTATATGGCATTATTGTGTAAAATTATTTTTCGCCGGCGTAGTTCAAAAGACTTCAATCCGTAAGGTTTTAAAAGCGCTGTCGGTACCTTTCGTCTGTGAGGATTGTAATCGGGATTGCGCCTAATGCGGAGATGACGATCTATGCTGGTCCAGCGTTGGGTCACCTTGAGGGGCGAGTCGTCGGGGTGGAGTTTGCGCTGGTACTCCTCACCTTCGCAGACCTCATAGAGTGAGAATTGTTCGACGCGTTCGTTGGAGCTATAGCAACTGAGCAGCATCTGGATGAGCTCGTCCACCGTCGTCTTCTCGGAGATCAGCAAACTCTTGTACTTGGACTATGTAAAAAAAGATCCTTAGCTTTGCTTGTGCGACGCTTTCGCATTACGATTGTCGATGCATTTTTAAACTAACGATCGCTCTACGCTAAAAAGTAATTTAACGCGTGGGCGTTGATGTATTTCAAAGTAGTGGTGTGCTTACCCCAGACATAAGAGCACTGTCGTATATTTTGACAAGTCCACCACGTCGCGTCTGCAGCGAGAATCTGTAACAAGCGTAAGGTTTGCGTTAGTAAATTAGTTAGGAACATCAAAGCGTGACACCGACTTCATCTTTATTTTGCACAAGCTGTAGAAAAAATAAAGTTAGAAAATAAAGGGGATTGAAAAATCTTTCATTACTCAATGACTTCTTTTGACGTGGAATAATAATCAACACTGAAGAAGCTAAATTTTTCCAATTACAAAAGTTACTTATTCTAATGATTTTAATTCTAAGAAATAATTCAAGTTTATCTTTGTGAAATATATTGGAAACAAGAAGTTACCATCTGTCAAGAATGGTAATAGATATCATGCTCGGAATTCTGCTCACCTTGAGTCACCTCGAGGATGGCACGATTGCAGCACAGCAGGTCTGGCATCTTCGTCGAGGGGTAAAACGGTTCGGACGTTGGCTCTCCTGACGGTCACCTCCATGGTTAAGTAAAAGAGCCGATGATCCCTATGGCGCATTCTATATTTGTTCAGTAGGTTTTGAACGACCTGCCGACACGTGGTTTCGTATGTTATGCTCAAGGTTTTGTACTCGATATCCGGTCGGAGGCAATTTGCATAAACCTTGATTGTCGTCTGAAAACATGAATGATAATTTTTTCTACAAAAATAGACAGAATAAAAAATAGCAGTGCTTTGATAAGTCATCTGAAGTTTTCGCGCAAGCTGATGTCAGGATGAAACTTGGAATTGGGATTTTGTAATCTTTATAGCATTAATAAGCAATTTACGCTAGAAGGTGCCCTATCATATGCGCTAAATATTTGCGAAATGTGGAGTTCATTAGGTTCCACTATTAGCGCTCGACGTAGAATGAGAACGAAAACCGGAAGGCGAACGAGTGAAAGAAAGAACGAAGCATCAAGGAGTGGAGGCGGTGCAAAAAATCTGGAGACACTCGTTGCATCCGAAAATTAGTCCATAATTAACCGGGGCGCAGATCTAACCGAGTACTACTTCTGGTATCGAGCTCCTTTTGGGCCCTTAAAATATAAATCCGAGGGATGTAGGAGTGGCTCAAGGCGGAACCAGCAACAACTTGGAGTACGACTATGACCACTTATAATGCAGGGCACGTGCTGACACGTAGATGAAATCTCCGTGCCTCTTCTATCTCGTATCTCACTCTAACTCTCTCTCTCTCTCTCTCTCTCTCTCTCCTCTCTCCTCTCTCTATCTCTCTATCTCTCTTCTTTACTCCCCGATCAAATATGTACGTCTCATTTTTTATACTTCTGTAATCTTGCGTTTTGCAGCGCAGGACTAATTCCAGCAGATGCCCTTCTCCATAATCGAAATCACTTTTGGAAGTTATGATCCGGAGGAATTATCTTTAAAGTTGTACATTAGTAGGAGGTCACGTGCGTGTATACATGCACATCTTTTACAGGTCGATTAGATGACTGTGCTAAAAATTTTTCTTTCAGCAAAGGCACGAGAGAGAAAGGGATCACTTTTAAATTAGATTAGCTCGTATAAAAAGTCGAGATGATATGGGTATTTCCGGAGAAAGAGCCGGATAAGGCCACGTCCTTTTTTCTTCTGTAATGCCTCGACTTGGAGGAGGAAGGAAGGGAGGAAGCCGAGGTCTGACCCTCGACATCAAATGTAACTCATTATCTTGCTCTCGAGAAGAACAGCCTCAGCATCGGAATGTGTGTAAGGTCACGGATTGCAGGAGCGCAAATGCTTTGCGGAAAAAAGTCTGTACGTGCCGGGAAAGTTAATTGCGAGGCGCCCCACGTAAGCTCCCCGGTCAGTCATAAAATCGAGGCACCGAAAACGACAAAGACGTAATCCGTTGGAAATCTCGTGGCTCACGTCCGGCCAGTCGAGCACCAAACGATAGAAATTTCTTTGGTTATTTTTTCTAGTCGACGTTTCGAGTGCAGTGGCCTCCTCCTCCTGTTCCTCCTCGTAGAGCATTTTGCATTGCTTTGGTTGACGTGGAGTAGCGTGGAAGCATGCATTAATTAAGGGGAATTTGGAGCTTAGAGTCACGCCTAAATTTAGCTGGTATATACAATGTATTTATATTGCGCTATAAGATTAGCGAGATTAGAGTGGAAGGTGACGTAGCGTTATTTGCTTTTGGACTCCCCCGCATCATTATCACTTGTTTCAACCTCCATTCGTCCAGCAATTAACGGGGAAAAGTCGAATTCATTATGAGTCAGAAATCGTTTGACGCGTCATTCGCAGTTCGACTTTCCCTTTCTCTCAGACAGGAGTCAGGTATGGTCGAGCGCGATATCCGTGTTCGAACCGCGACTGGCCATTTGCGAATTCCCTGATTCATCGAAAAATACCGATCGTATTACGGCTCGCAACCCGGAAAGTCCCTGCATTGCACGTGCACGCATTATTCATAAATAATTAGACAGCAATAGGTTGTACAATGAAATCGAGACTTGACGCTCAGTGCACCAGTGGCTTTATCGGGTTCTGTTTACATGGTGTTGGACAGTAAATTCAGAAGGACTGGTTCCGCGATGTTATCGGTGGCTAAGAAATACAAGTACGTCTACCGACGGTGTCAAGTGCAAGAGTGTCTGCACCCGGGAAGAAAATTTTGTCAGAATGTCGTCGCCGTCCATTTCAGAAAATATAAGGGCCTCCAATGCCCCTCCCCCTCTCCGAGCCGTTAGGGTCGGCTCCTGCATTTAGCGCCGGTCGCTCGACGGAAATAATTTTCTATCGCGTAGTTATTTTCAGAATGAGAGTTTCCAGTTCCAGCGAGAAACTCCGAGACTTGAAAAAAGTAATTTAACACCTCTTTATACATTTTTTGAGGGTATTGTGAGGCGGTCCCGACTTCTACTTTTCCCTCTTTGCTACACGATCTAAAGTCCAATAGGGTCATCCTTTACAATGCGAATACATTCTATTGGAGACAAAGAAAAAAGAATAAACAAAAATAAAATTCTCCAACTATTTGCCGAGGAAATACCAAGGAAAACATTGATTTACAGTTTTGGCAATGAGTCGTATTACGAAAATGCAATCTTTCATAAAAACAGTAAAGCTCTATCTTGGCTATTGACCTTTTTTATCCGTCCGCGCTAATTTATCCTTTGAAAGTACTTGGGTAGACAAAAAAAGGATTACAATTAATTTATCGTCGGATTGTGAGTCATTTCTTTTGTAGGACACTAACAGCATTATTCAGCACACACAAAGGAAAGGCAGCTGAAAGAGCAATGACTCTTTACAGCTTTAGCTTTAAAGCAACAACCGACTATTTTATCCGCGCCAAAGCCAGCTTTTGGTTCCTATTACTATCGGCAACTTGATTCCCCCCTCTCTCTCGCTCTCCGTGACTCTTCTATCCGTTCAGCGCGTTCAGGTTGCGTTGAATTTGAATGTGGCCACGTTTCGCTAATCTTTACGAGGCTCGTTTATTTACGAATATAAATTTCGCGGCTGCAGCAAAGGACAAAGGGGATAAAAAGCTAAATTTATATTTTTGGTGGGGTGAAAAAAAATGGAGGTAAACAGTGGCGTCGGTTTCCTCAAAACCTATGCAAGGAGGCGCATCCGGTGCCGGACGGAAAAAATTGTGTGTGACAGGGTGTACCGGGACACGGAGCCATATGTCGGCTAGGCTCTCCGACTAACTCCTCCTCCTCCGGACTTATCGCGATCCAAGGCCCCTCTTCCACGTAAATCCCTCCCGAGTGTCGTCGTCTGGGTTTGACGAGATTGGGACTGACCGCAGGAATGCACATAATCCGGCACGCGCCACTAGTTGACCCCCGGGTTTCTTGCTTTCTCTTCTTTCCGTTTGGCTGGAGCTTCTTCCTCGTGCGGCTTCCCTTGTAATCTCTCTTCTCTCGGACAAAAGCACGGACTTTTAAAATCGGATTGAGGGGAGGGAAGCCCTAGGTGTATTTCATTTTATTAATTAAGTTACCGTTAAATTTTCGTCGCGAACTGGTCGAAAATTCGAAGGGATCATCCAGCCGTCGCTCGTTTTGTTTCATCACCTTTCGTCCAGCTCCGTGTCATTTACCTGTCACTCCATCTGTTAACAGTCATCTGGCATTGTATTTGTAATCCGAAGGTTTTCCGCGGAGTTTAAATCGATTTAAATCAGCTCGGATCATTCCGCCGGTCACGAGGATGCGCACGCGATCGCCCCCGAGAGTTATGATTTTTTTCGCGTTCGTCACCACTTATGCTGCGCAACAGATACTCTCGGCTTGGGAAACTCTAAATTTATCACTTTACGGGTTCTCGTCTTTTCGCATTAATTGAATGAGCGCGGCGACCTTGAGCTATATCGAGAAAACTACACGTCCTCTTCTTGCATCTTCTCATGACTTTCAGCTTACCGTAAACCATCGTTTATTTTATAGTAATTAGGCGTTCGACCAGGGCACTGCGGGAAAAGAGAAAACTCGAATGTACCGGGGACGTCCGGTTTTATTGTGCACGACAAAACTACAAAGACACCACGATATTTTCCGATCCTTTCCCAAGCTTCCACAAGTTCACTAATCATTTTTCACGTTGGAGTGTCACTCGTTCCCCAAGTGTCTACAAGTGTCGCGAAAGTTTTTGAATGGCAAGTGGCGATGTGAACGAGCCAGCGAAGCAAGGAAAACCGATTTTTAGGAATGAAGGTAGAGATTGGGATCAAAGATTCGTGAATTCCAGTGCAGCTGAATATTTCCATTTTAAAATAAATCGAGGAAAATAAAAAGTCGATGAGCAATGTCAGCCTGGACACTAAAGCTACTTTATCCAATCTCGTCCTTGGTATTCCGAGGCCAACGATCAAGATCGGAGTGCCTTCCTGAAACGCGTATTTGACGCCTAAAAGAAGGAACTTTGAGGAGGAGAAAGCATAGGGGTTTGGTTTGCATAATAAATCCGTCGATCGTCGCGCGCCGGTGCAGCATCCGGGACGCGTGCCAGCAGGACCAGCTGCGACGTCGAGGTCGTGCTCAGGTACCGTTTACCCCCGAGCATGTGTTAGGCGGTTGGCGCACTTCCGGTGTCGAAAAAAGCAGCCCCGACAAAAGACGTGGCTGCTGGCTCGTGCGTTCGCTACTTGATGCTTCATCGAGCACTGATTCTTCTATTTCCCTTCCTTTCATCTTTCTCTTCCTCTTCCTTCCCTCCCCCGCCGCTCTTTAGCTCTCATTTTATGTCTCTTTCCTTTTTTTTCTTACGAAAAGCAACTGGAAATTATCGACGGAAAAAGCCTCATCTTGTGCCCAAATCTTTTTTACGAGTAGTCCCGCGCCCGAGTTTAACGAATCCTTGCAAATGTAATTTTGAAAACCGAATACGATGGAAACGAATCCAGTAGTTTGGTAAGCGATCCATAGTCACTTTTTTGTCGATAATGGATCAGCTGCCGATGTTACGGTCATTCCGACGAGTACCTGCCATTACCTTTTTCTAGCGACACTCACAAATAATTTTAGATCTCTTAATTTGATTCAAGTGTATAGTGCATTTGTTATCTTGCAACTATTTCCAATATAATTACAGTGATTTACGGATGTGCTCAGTATTAATGTACTTCTCGTTTAATTATAATATAAATTACATATAAATTAGAATGCTTATTAACTAGACGTTATAAAGAAATCATAAAGTTACATGTTAACGGGATCTGTAATTTTCTTCTTTTTTTTTTACTAAAAACCTTCAATCATTTAAACAAAATTTGTCTGACAATTGTAAAATTAATGCATGATTAAATATTATATTTTTCTGCTGCGTGAGAAGCTTGTAAAATATTGCAAATAAAGGTATCGAGTATCATGTAGTAAGGTCAAGTTACTAGGAACTGCTACATATACGTTTAAAACGTATATGATATGTGAATATAAACGTATATGTGAATTTAAGTTAATTCAAGATAACCTATTTCATTTTAAGCTACTGGGCTCCAAGATCTAATTTTACTTTTATATTACGATCGAAAAAAAAATGCCACCGAAATTATGAATATTTAACAGATTATGCAGTGAGATTATGTGTTGATAAAAACTCAATTTAAAAAGTTATTAAAAACAACACAATGGAGTATTAATTTTGTTTTTTAGAAAATATGTTTCAATTTAATGTTTTTATAATATCAACTATTCGCAATATTAACATGACAAAAAATGAACATTCAGAACCTTAAAGCAAGAAAATCCGAGCGTAGAAAAACTCGTGGCTTGCACCAATCCAAAAAAGGCATTACCCAATTTTCTTTTGTTGCCCGCAAAAAATAATAGGCAGTACAAGGTGAATCTAATGAAAGGAAGGAGGAGGTAGCCACACAATCGCTCCTCTAATGTCGTATTGCGAAGTGACAAAGATATAGCTGAAACCGCTGGAATTGGAGCTTCGCTTTCGTAATTCATTAGCAGTGACGTCTCCAATGTCCCGAGTAGCTTTTTTCATTGAAAATCTGCAATTTCCGAACCTTCGAGACACTCTTTACGGAATCCCCGACTATTTGTAAGCCCTTTACTGCCGGTGGGCGTAAATTATTGGCTGACACGTGATACCAAGGTTTTTTTATCTCGCGTCTACAGATTAAGTGACGCGAAATGTTAGATGCAGTCGTGGATTTTTTCCTAAAAATTCGAATTTTACGCGTGCTTGCACTCGAAGCATTTTATCTGAGGGGGGGGGATTGGAGAGAGGGTGGGAGTATTGAAGATTAGCCGTTCGCTGAATCCACCCCATCGGTTTAAAAAAAAACTCGGCCGGCCGCAATCGGAAAACTTCCGGGCAAACTTTACCCTCCCTTTCCGAGAACGTTTGGATCTTATGAAAAGCGCATTGCAGGGTCCGTCGAGTGCACCCGAGGACCCAGGCCCAGTTGGGCACCCCAGTGAGGTTCGGGGAATCGTGTAACCGGGTCGGGGGCAGTGTCTCGACGTAGCGACGCCAGGCAGCGACTACTATTCGCGCTTGGTTTTTTGTTTAAGGACGCCCCTGCAAAATGCTACTGTCGCTACCATTTTATATGTATATGGAAATGGCAACTTTTACGCTGTCGGAGAAAGTGCCACATGCGAAAGTAAACTCGCGCGTGTCGTTTTTTAAAATTCTTTCGTCTTCTTGTTTTGTTGCTGTAATTAAAAATGCAGTCGCCATGTCTGCTGACACCAACATTCGCGACTCAACACCAAGAGATAAGCCAAGAGCTCGTAAAGTCAATGGCTCTCTTTTTCGATAACACGTCGCTTCTTCTCGGCTTATCCATCATCCTAGACTCTTTTGTCTGGCAAAGGAACGTAATCCTTGTAGCGAATGAGCCAGAAGACGGATGTGCACTATGAATTCTGTGTTTCTTTGAGAGAGAGAGAGAGAGAGAGAACGAGAAACCCATCGAGAAACGGTATTGCGACCTCACACGCTTCGCTTCCGTGCTCGTGTGCCCCAAAAAAAAGAAGAAAAGAGAGACACAGGCAATAACTTTCCCGCGTCGGAGCGGACGTGGTCAATGATGTAAATAATCGAAAAGAGTGGTTTTCGTGAAAACATGTCGACACCAACTACTTGCACGCCAGCCTCCTCGCGTACATATCCTCTTAATTAGGCTGCCAATCAACTCGAGTTGCTCCCGCACTCGGATTATGCCGTGGGTGAACGAACGCTATACATGTGCACATAATTGCGCTCGGCTGCGAGAGGAGCTTCCCTCCGTGAGAAGGGAATTTTCTACGGTTTTTCTCAAAGCTCGCAGTGAATTGGGTCACCGAGGCTCTTTGTCCGGATTACATTCGCCATCCTGCGGGAAATCCCCGTGCGCAAAAGGACCACACAGACTCCGCAGTCGTTTCCGGTTCTCGAGGACGCGCGTGTGCACACCATACGGACGCACACAATGCGCCCCTTCTCCCCCCCCCACAATCCTCCTCCTCCTGTTCCTTAAACACACCCGTGGGCGTCTTTGGCACATTGGCCAAATGCTCGATGCATCCTCTCAATGCACTTGAGCGCAAGATCCTGGAACCCACGCTCTGCCAGCTACGAGATTACCACTTTTGGAATGGAAGCAGTGTCGGAATTTCGGAATGTAATCAATACTGTAGTGCACTTGGTTAATCTAAGCTTCTTTTTTTTTCTCTTAATTTTTCGCAATGGTAGCATGTGCAAGAGGTGTATCCGGTGCAACGTGCATGCAACCAGCGATTATGATCAATTTCTCGCATTTATCTCCAACGCGAAACCAAAGGAATGCAGTGTGATATCCGGAGTGCTTTGGCTGGCGTTAAACGCGATAAATTGGAAGGCCTCGTGCAAATATAAACACAAATAGCAAATAACCCCCCCCCCTAACCACCATGAGGTTAGGAAGTGCTTTTTAAGTTTTTTCAAAATTGAAAAAGCACGTGTTCGGGTCGAAACAACTCAAACAAAATGGCAGGCAGTAGGAGGATTCGTGCTTGAAAAATCCCGGTAGGCAGTGGCCCGGTTCGACCCTCAGGGCGACAATCGACCCTCGCATCCTGCCTCTCATGTACGCAGGAAGACGAGGGGTCACCTCCTCTTCTTCACTCTGGGGCGCGTGCCTACCGGCTCCAAAGGAAGCGACAGCTGCATCTTTGCGCACTCGGGGTCTCTTAACCAGAAATGCGATACGGTCCAACTCACTTTGCTCTTCTTTAAGGGCAACTTTGCGCGTATATTTTCTAATTGCAGGACGACCTTGGCGATAATCCGTTGTGTATACCAATTTTATGTCTCCAATCGCTTTATTAATCTCGAAGGCCTCTCGCTGGATTTTTATTTATTCGGAATTACAATTGATTGCTGTAAGTATGAGTTCGCGGGCGATCTTTATTCCTCGTTAGATCAGCGATACACCTCTTCCTATACAAATCAAACATCTAGATAAACACACGGATAAATCATCATTGATAAAAGAAAGCTAACGAGTTACTCTATGGGGAATGTTAATGTAAATCAATAGCATTCCTTGGCCCAATTATAAGTGATAAATCAAGTGAAATGAGATGTCTGCTAAGGTTTAAAAATGCGGCCACTCACTCACTCACTCGCTCGCACGCTCGTTCACTCCCGCCGACTCCTTATAAGCGTCGACTCGCTGCTCTCTTCATAAGAGAGATAATTACAGCATTTTCTCCAGCATCCACTTTGAGCACTTTTTTGCGTTTAGAATCTTAAAATGTCCCCCTGAGCGAGGATCCCGCATTACCGAACCAACCAATGAAATCACGCCGTCTGATGATTAGGACTTAATTCGTGTTACGTTTCATTACCTAATTAATATCACCCGTTCGTTCTTTGAGCCTCTGAGATTGAAAAAAATAAACGAAATAAGATCTCTGAAAGTCGATCCAAATGCAGCAGTTGGGCTGGCAAGTTATGCCAGCGATTATATTTGCGCTCGAATAATACTTGTATCTCAAAAGAAACACAGAAGAAAGCGAAAGCACACGCAACACGAGTGATTGATATTTGGAGAGCACTCCGATAAGCTCGAGTGGGTCCATATAAGGAATCTGTTTGTGGAGAAAGAAAAGAGACAAACTCGTTGGCGCCACACGCGATAGGATAAAGAGGAAGAGTATCGAAGTGTACGCCGTCTTTTTTAGTGGAGGTAATGACGCCTTGATAGCGGTCTGGTCTGCATTTGGTAGCGTAGGACACAGTGTCGCCTAATTGGCCCTTCCTCTCTGTCTGTCTGTCTCTCTCTCTCTCTTTCTCTCTCTCTCTCTCTCTCTCTCTCTCTCTCTTGATTGTTGAACGACTTGATTGTTTTAAATGAAAGCAGCCCCGGTCAAGCGCGTGCTGAAGGCCTATTACACGACAGCGGGAAAACGCTCGCATCCGGCACGTCAATGTGAACCTAACTCTCGAAGAATTCGAGTACACGATCGAATGATGCGGTGCTGGTACTCCCATCGATTAATTACCAATAGGCGACTACTTATTATTTGGAGATACGCGATTGACGTGAGTGAGGCTTTTACGATTAGTATCGACAAAACGCGATTAATGCATACAAAACACAAATATGAGCTTTGCAGACGGTGGCAGTGAGTCGCGGTTACCAATATGCAACAAATTTCCGCAAATCAATAAAAAATTTGTTCTTTTCTGGATAGTTGACACCGAAGTCTATGAATCAGAGGAAAATCTCGTGAAATTTTGAATTAATTATACTAATGACCGCAAATTTGCAGTTTAAGCTTTAATTTGACCTTCAATGAAACATAATAATACAGATTTAATTTTATAAAAGAGGCCAGAAAGGAAAAGTTTGGCGGCATCAATTCGAGCAATTAGTAATGTATTACTAAGAAACGGTTTATCGCTCACGATGATAGGCGTTTTGCGCGAGCGTTGAGCAATGCCGAGGGAAGAAGGAAATGGAAAAATTTATTTGCTAATACGAGTCAGAATGAAGATAAGCTCTCGCGTTTTCCGGAAACGGTTATTACTTTCCATTTAGGGAGACATATGTAAGGGGGCATCTCTTCGTGACTCGACACGATTTACACACCTGAGAGTTGCGAGTCAACGTCGACGTCGGCGGCCACTGTGGCACCCTGATAACGAGCAGCAAGGCCATTTTATCTTTGAATGCACCAGAGACTTTTCATGAATAATGCAGCCGAGCAAGAGCCGAGCGTTACGGAGGTGCGCAGTCCAACTAAACGTTCCTCCCCCCCCCTCCTTCCGTGAATCACAACAATTCGCATTGGGTTTCCATAAATTTACGAACCGTGGAACTCATCGCTTCCTTCTTGCTGAGCAATACGCGTCTCCGAGGAAATAAGAACCACTTCTGTTTTAAAGTGCTTAAAGTGTGGACGTGTAAGATTTTTCGGGGAATTCACCGGCTCCTTAAACTGCGTTTCGCGCTCGAGGAGAAATTGATTGGCAAAATTTTGCGAGCGTAAATTCAGCTGCAACTCTGACTCCCCTCGTGAATCACGCAATCGCTGAGTATGCAAAGCTGGGCTACTTATCGAAAGCACAGAAGAAAAGAAGGAGGCTGCAATAAGGTTTTATTAAGCGAGCTGCTGCGGTAAAATCATGCTGGTTGAATAGCTGGAGCTTGCGGAACCATTGATTTATCTAGCCGAAAATAAAAGTGCCGGAAAGATTCGTGCTTCCCTACCAAAGAAAAGTTACCGCAGGTGCGCGGCGAAGGTGCGGGGTCTTAAATGTAATCTCGGGAGGAAAGTTCGTACGGCGGGAAAAAATTACGAGCAAACGAGTTCGACCTCTGGCTTAGACTATTTTTAGGATTTTCTCGTAAACCTATTGTGTAGGAGTAAGGCGGTGCACGGGTTCCCGGAACCTCGTTCGAAAATAGTCGCGCCATATAAAAATCGTTACATCCACCATTCCGATAATCGTACATCACTCTCAGTGCGAAAACTTGTCAAATGCGAGCCTGTGGGTTGTGCACTTTAACTTGTACCGTGCTTTAATGAGTTCATAAACATTAAATACGTAGGGTTTTACCGTGACTCGGAGTTTAAATATCGGGCGGAACTCGCTCGCTCGCTCTTTCTCTCTTACAAATTACTACCTCGTATCTCGCCGGCTTCCCTCCTCTCCCGCGGCTCATTTTGACCATTCGACGTTTCGACAAGAGGCTACTTCAAATCTCATTTTTGCATTCGAATGAATGCTGCTACTGTCCAAGCTTTTCGCGTGAAAATGTGCATTGCCGTGTTTTTTGTTTGACTAATGCCATAGCTGAGGATACATTTGCATACTCCCAGTCTCATCACCTTTCAAAGTCGTAAAAAGCATCCTCGATGGGGATCACGAAGAAACTGGAACGAACTCTTATACGTACCGAGTCTTGTATCCGTAAAGACCGATCTCCGTTATAAATCCAACATTCGAATAATTATTTTTTTATTACGTGTTTATGCAAGATTTACAGATGCTATGAATTCGTACGCAACGCCTTTCTCCCCTTCGTTTTTAAGATCAATTTTTAAGGCGAGCAGTGAATAATGCACAAATTATAAAATTCTTTTCCGCAATGCGTAGCAGACATCTAGTGCGCACTAATTTCATGCAATTCAATATTGATCGCCGATACAGTGCAAACTTATAATGTCTCTTCGTTGATGGCTTAACAATAGGAGACCCTTATCGAATATCTTTGAACTCGAAGAGTAATAACCAAGTGTGCATGTTTCCGGTCAATCGCTTCGAATGCCTCTTCATACGCATAATTTACGTGTACGCGTTCGCTTCCGGTCGTCGACAAAACCAATGGCTACTAACCCGAATTGGTCGGTTCGGAGATTCGATAGAGTGAGAGACACTCCACGAAACGGTCTTACGCATCCTTCCCTGCAATTTTAGTATTTTTTAAACGCTTTTTAAATTGTTGAGCATTAAACCGCAAAGCTATTTATTAAGTCGTTTCGAACAAAGACAACGCAAGCTCGCGGGAGGAGCTACTTTGGATTTTCAAAGGATTTTGTTTTCCATAAAACATTATCTGATCTAAGTTAAAGTTCCTTTCGTTTCGCGAGGACGTTCCTGCTTTCCAAGGGATTTGTTTGTATGTATTGTATGTGTGTAACTATCGTCTACCTCGTGATGATCTTTTCTCACGACTGTCAAGCCCGTTAGAGTTTGCATAAGTTTAACAGTACACATTGTTATCATGGGCGTGTTGTGTGTACCTTTGTACCGTAGCCAGGACTTATCATATGCCCTAATAGAAGGGAACAATTTTTCTTCCTCCTCTGCTCCTTTTCAACTCCTTATGCATACCAGAGAAATAAAAAGCAAACACGATAAGAGAGGCTCACGTTGTTAGGCAATATAAAACAAGCACTTTTAACTATAAAGAAAATATTAATTTTAACGATTCGTCAAAACTCTCAAGTATTTCCTTAATCTCGGATTTTTATCTGCGGATAAAATTTAAATACGAAGAAGAAGAAGAAGAAGAAGAAAACGATGGATTTGAGCGAATGTAAAAATGTTGAAAATCGGAGATAAATTAAATGAATGAACACACTGTTACACAAGAGCTGCTCAGAAAATGTAGCGACAATACTATTTCTTGACCAAGAAGAAACATTCGTTTCATTGAATTTACGATACAAGCTTATCCGTGAAACACATCCTTATCTCCTACGTAGAATCTTTTTATTTACAATATAACCGATTCATGACCGATGAGAGCAATTTGTCATAGTTTGACCCGATATGGAGCTTCTGCCAACACTCGAATAGTTGAATCAAGCCTCGCACAGATCAGGAAACAACGATCGAAGGTGCTGATTTGGAAGCTGAATATCAGTGCTATTTAATAATGTTGTTCCTCTCGGATCAATTAATGTCTTTTACTTGGCGTGCAAGCCAGATAAAAAAAAAGATAGCACTTCTTGCTTAGTGTTCCTCCTTTATAATTAATCATAAAATTAACAGTTTTGTCGAGATAACAACGATAAGAAAGGTATCGAGACGCAACTAGGGTGGTGTCGCTGAAAACTTGCCACGAAGAGAGCGAGGAGAGCTAGAGGAAAAATGAAAAATCGAACAAATGCCGAGGATGAAAAGGAGCGAGAGCTGATTATTTCCTCTATACATCGCCGTCCACTACATTCACATACATGTATCTAGGACAGGTAAGACAAGTCGATCCCAAGTACACGTGTCGACTTTTTTCTAGGTACACGTAGCTCAACAATCCACAAACGAGTTCCTCCCGGAGGCTGCGAGTAGTTGATCAGTTTTTAAGACGCTTACGCCGATAGCACGAGGGAGAAATGAAAAGATACGAGCGCACCAAAAGTCGGTCAAAGGTTGGCCCGCGTCACCAAGGGCAATCGAATCTACTTTTTTGCATAGGCTTTTTCAGCGTACGAATAGAACGAGTGGGTGCTTGTACTTTCAAACACTTTCGAATTCAAAACTTGATTGTGAATTTTTAAAGCGTTTACTGAGAAGCGTGAAACTTGATAAATTCATTGCGTCTTATCATTCTTGATGTTGTTATGATTAAAAAAAAAAAATTTAAACTTTTTTTTCAACCCAACAAGCAGAATATGAATTTATGTTTCGAGTTTATCTCGTTAAATTTGATTACAAGCCACGATTCCTCTTACGAGGTTTATAAATTCTTGGTAAAAGTGACGGAATTTTAAAAAGATAATTCGTCGGATCGCTTGGTCGCAGTGCTTGGTGCGTCAATCGCAACAGACGAATGAGTTTTAAACGTACTTGGGTGCATCGAGTCCAATAATCCTCAAGTTCCTGTTCCTCGAGTTGTATTCTGTGCGTTTTTGTATTCTTTGCGAGCGAGGCAGGAATGACGAAGGAGTGAGTCCTCGTAAAAAATGTGTAGCACCGAGAGACATCACGCGAACTCGACAGAGAGCACCCGCGACGAAAATTTGGATAGAAGCGAATCCCATTAATGGCATTGAAATAAATGAGAAATTAAGAAATCAAAGAGAATACCACTCGGAGCTGCGTGCCATAATAACCTCCCTCTTTTTTAAACTCTCTGTGTGTAAAGATTTTATAGCTCTGCATTATTAAGTAGATTATAAAATAAAATGAAACTGATTATAAAACATTGACGTCACATTTGACGTCTTCTTCTTTTATTTGAATGAAGGTTGGCGCTCAAACGAGAGGAATTTATAAACATAAATACAAAATTCGATCCGTAAAATTTACAATCTTCTTTTATTAATCTGGCAACCGAGACGATGATAACTGTTAATAACCATTTTATATTTTATAAACGGGGAATGGAAAGGTAAACAACCCACGCAATTCGCTACTAAAATCATTTCGCTCGGCATAAATTGACTGAGGATTTAACCATACACGGCACTACATGAACTTGTGTCATCGGGAGACGTGCGTCGGATGTTGGCCACGTTGTTAATTTTATGCGTGGGTCGAGTGAATTGCATTCCAGGAATTCTTTATCCTTGGAGCAGTAATTTCTGATGAAACATTGTCGCGCAATATTTTTCGATTAAAAATTTACTATTAATGTGATGGACGGAAGGCGAAAGGTCTCCACCGAATTATTGGTCTATTAAAGTGTCACCGTCCGCCCTACACGGCGAAGCGAACGGCGCACAATGCTTTTCCAAGAGGAGACCGAGGCTTTTATCACAATATCATATATTAACAAAAAAGCTTGCGCGAAATATTGCAGATTTATAATTGGAGATAGTTTTCTTAAAAAAAAATTTTCATAACAAATAATAGAACACCACGGACTATTGATTTTTCATGCACCGGATACAAATTCACTATCATTTGCAATGATTATGTAATTCTAATTTACAAGACTGCTTTTAGCATTTTCATAATAATGTTTTACAAACTGCATTGGCATAAATAACAACAATTCTCATCCTTTAGCCCGTCAGCTGATAAGCACGATAATTAATCTGAAAAAGAGATACAGTGCAAAGGGGTTCATTACGAATTTACAGCTTCGTTGTTAAATTGTAGAGTTGGAGTTGATGAAGGCAATGCATGAAGGTATCCATAGGACTACAAGGGCCAGGGCTTCTAAGATAATCAACGTCGCTTTTTTGATGGGCTTCCGTGACCGGGCTAGTGCCTTTGAAATTCCAGGGTGTAGTTTTTACGAATAAGAAAGATACATATGTTATATATATATATATATATATATATATATAGAGAGAGAGAGAGAGAGAGAAAGAGAGGAAAGGAGATGTACACATTTTTTTCGCTATTTTTCTGCACGGCGCCGCCTCCCGCAACATCTGGGCTCGTTTTATTTGTGATCGCGGCAGAGGCCCAGATGTTCGCGGAGAGCTAAACAATAACCGATCGCCTATTCCTTTATTCTTTCCGAGAGGATGGGGGAGGGCATTTGAATAATGAATAATGACACACACTCGACTCTTGCACAATGCACAGGACGCGAACGAAGAAGCCGCTTGCGTTTTTCTTTATTCGGCTCTCCCCCTCCTGCCGCCAATGTCGTTCGTGAGCTTATCTGGCTTATTTAATAATCAAACGTCTGCAAATTTCATTATATTGGGCTCTCCTCTACTTCCTCCAGACGGCACCTGTCAAAATAATGCAAGAGATCGCTCACTAAAAGGCACGACGAAGCCCGCAGACACGCTCGGCCTGCGCCTCGGGCGATTGTTTGTCCCGTTTTTCATTAAAAACCTGCGCTTTAAGTGAGTCTCCTAGATCGGGACAAACGGACAAACGCTTTTCGCATATAAATTAGGCCTGCATTCTTTCGCAATATTTCCTGAGCCGGGGCTGCTACTCTCGACAATGGTGGCAAATATCGAGCGCCGGTGCATGGATTGCACAATGGCCGAGTTGGAGTATTCTCGGGTGGTATTGGCCGGGCCCCACCGCTGACCAACTCCCCATGAATCGGATTGCGAATTCAGAAACAGGCCCACGTGCGAGAATTTGCACTTTCACTGAATGCGGGTCGGGAAATGCCAACTTGTGGGCTACGAAGAGAGTCACCCTAGCTCCGGGTGCACCATGAGGGCCTGCCGTATCCGCACTAAATTGTCGGCCTATCCGGTTACGGATTGTTTTCGGTTGATCGATGACTAGTAAGTAGCTGGCCGAGGGTGGGAACGCTAATTCCACTACGTAGGTCGTTCTCGAGGAAGTGCTGGCCGAATATGCGTGAAGCATAGTTGACAAAGGACGGCGGCGTAGTATTTTTAGGATCACTAAAAATCCCAACTAAATCCCTCAAGCTAGCGGCGCACCAAGAGAAACTGCTGCGCCGACCGGCAGTCGGTGGCTCGGGCACCCTCGGACGGAACTCACCCGCGTGACCGCGAGCGGGAAAATGTTGATTTACACGGCTGCTTAGGCACGCGTGCACATCTCTGACGTGGACCTTGGTCCACTCGCAGTCCCCCCCCCCCATTAACACCAATTAGCCGGGAGTCTTCTAATTCGCTTCATTGGACAAATCCAGGCTCGCCTGCCTTTTCGGCTTTATTGGTTGGCCCCGTAATAAAGCCGAACACAGAAACACATTTCCGAGTTGACGAGGCCGAGGGAGCGAGTCCCTATCGCTCATCATTTCAGAAATCAAGCTATTCCAAAAATGAAACTTCCATTGTCTTTCGAGTGTTGGAGTGTTGGAGTGACACTCGCTCGCGCGACGCTGCGACATCCCCGAGAGCCATATGCTGCTTCATCAATGACTCTCTACTCCGTGTGTGGTTGAGTAGCGGCGGTGCGTCTCAAGTATCGTCATCATTGATCGACGACCGTCTATTCTTGATTTCCTTGTTCGTAAAATCTGGAATGATCGAGGGCACATCTTAATTACGGATATAAAGTGTTGTGCAATGCCCCGAATCGCCTGGGTTTTGTCGAATGTGGACGCGGGCTCAACTCGGCACTCCACACCTCCAGGCATCGATGAATCGCATCTTCTGACGCAAGAGGATCACGCCAAGTGAGCGGAGCGGCCTTTCCGTAGATTATGATTTCGACTTGACCTTGTTCTCATAAAGGCATGAAAAACAATAAAAGGTATTTCGAGCGCCTGGTTTTTTTTTTTTTTTTCTCTCAACCAATCAACGCTTTTACGCTGATTTCAATTGGAGCTGGGAATGCAATATTGTGCCCTTCATTTTTCATCAATGATGAAAGTGCAATTAATATTAATATCACCTACAATAAAGAGATATAACAAAGATAATAGGCTTCCAATTTTACAGCTGAGAGAATTTTTAAGCAATGCGAAAACTTAACTTAGTATCTGCACATATGAAAGTTTTAATTTATTGTATACGTAAATGACCTATTAGCTCCGTTTTATCTGACAATATTCGACACAGATTTACAAGTATTTAACAGTATTTGTCGCAATTCCATCAAATTGACAATATATAAGGACAACGTACAATACCATAAAGTAACTTAAAAATAGCGAGTCGTCAGAGAGGTAAATGCTGATGCGAATACAAATGAATTATCAACAGTTGAAAACACTTGTTGCAAAATTTTTAGTTAAGAGGGGCTCAAGTTTCTGCAATTGATTCGTGTTTCGTTCATACATGCAGCACCTTGCTTTGATCTTTTCCCACTGGTGACAAACTGCAGGAATGCTGATAGAAGATGGCACAGGAACGGACAAACAATCGCGCATTGCATTCATGATTTTGATTTTCTCGATCCTCCATTTCTTTAGTTAGTAATTGCATGCTTCTCGATTATTCGTTAACAAAAGTTTTTTCTTTCTCTCTATTTTTTTCTTTTCTTTTTCATTTATCAATATTACGATTATTTATCATAAAGAAAAGACACCAAAAATGCCATTGATTAATAATCAACGTGACAGAATGAAAAATAGTGTTAATAGAGGAAATGGATTTTTAAGGAAACGAAATATCTAATCTGTTTCTAGATTGCTTAATCGGTATTTGGATAGAATAACCCATTGGAGAACGATAATACGAGCTAATTGATTAGTCTTTTCCTTCTGTTTTCCAACGCCTCTCTCATTTATAATTCGAATTGCTTCCGTTAAAATATCACCATTCGAAAAGGCAAAATCTTGCAGTACAAATAAATAAAGGTAAGAGTATGTTCATGGATGAATATTGTTTTTGAAACCATATAAATGTAGAAAAATTGGAGCCCAGAGCAACTGTCTATTGTTCTTAGTAAACATCGTATTAGTCATTTTTAGCTCGAAAAAAATAATCTTGTTGAAAGCAACTAAACGCAGGGTAAATAGTTTTGATGTATTAAGTGATAAACAGGCGTTTCCCCGAAGAATGTGTGCACCTTGCCATTAACAAGGACGTAATTCCCGTCTTCCAAGGCTAGATAACCAAAGTGAGTATGCACGTGTGACACCCTACTGAACAGGGGCGCGTATTGTATTACCAAATAGGACATGGGGACTCTAATCCAGGACTGAGGATGACGAACGATAATGCCTTACCCGAACTATAATTACATATAATGTGGCGTGGCCGCGACTCAGAATCTATTATTAGGTACTTAAGAGGCACCAAGTCAACGATCGACATATTGGTAATTGAATCGAAAGGACTAAATATATCACTAAAAAGCTCGCTGCTAATTTATTTCAGCAAAATTTTTTTCACTTTCAGCATAAAGTTGTGATGTGTTAACGATGCAAATAAAGAAAGATTAATCATTGAGTTCTTTAAATGTGCGAGTATTTTACTTTTTATTAAGCTCGTAAGAATAAAACTGAGAGATTACTTTTTAATATATTTCGCTGTGCATATAAATTATTCATCAAGGCAACTCCTAAAAAATTGAGAAATTAGCAAAGATATATCTTGATAAAATATTTTTGCATTTCCATGTTTGTTCGAATAGTAGGAGTAGGTTAATTACATCAAACTCAACTAATATTACAATTTGTATGCCGTGCACAAAATGAATATTGATGAATGTTGTGGAAGTTAAAACTGTATTAATAAAGTCATTTTAATGAAGGCAGCGTGTAATAATGTTTTGAAACAATAAAAATATGTAATGTATTCTATTTTTTCCCACGTGTACACATAAATAATTGTATACAGCTCGTCGTAACTTTTAAGATTTAAATGACCTTCCGAAAGTGACCGGAAAGCCCACACGTGCGTGTACACCCACGCGCGGTAACTCTAGGCCTTATATAATTCCTGACTATCTTGTCTAGACTTGTTCGAGTACACTTTTTATTGGAGCCTTAGTGAAGCCAATCGTTCTTCATAATCCGGCGAAAGCATTTCCAGAGGTCGTTGAGGATCCAAGTCATCGATACGGGGGATCATCCTTGACTATGGGCAGGAACAAAATGTGGTCGTATCCTGATTAGCGGTTATTGTTGGATATTTAATTGCAGCTGTGACCTCGCAGCAGCCACAACGAAGAGATGCGGGTGCGTCGTGTGTGCAATCAACATGACAAACACATTTTATTCCATCGAGTGACACTTCCGGCTTCCTCTGGGATAAAAGAACAGCAGCGAAATTTTTCAACTCTTTTCACGATATTCGTCCTTTCACGCTGGAAAAAGTATCGATAAGCCATGTTTCACAGGGAAAGTTGTGTGCTGAATTATAAATCGACGCTAAATTTGTAATAAAGCCAGAGGAAGTGTTTTTTCTGTTTTGCGTATAATGCGTAAAATTACATGCAAATGAAAAAGTAACACGCCAATGATCGTAACATTTGTAAAAAGCGATATGTGATTGTGACTACGTGAATTTTTTACTCGTACTTTGGAAACCAAATTTTTCGTCTTGTGGCTCGTTTATTTTTCAGGGAAGGGAATAATCAATAATGCTTCGATGGCATTTCAAATGTGAGACCATGCGTGCAAATTTATACAAATTCACTTGAAAATTTGCCTTTCGCCTTAGCGATCTTTGCGATATAGCTATACACCAATCTTCAGTGTTATTTAACGATATGTTCGATTTAAAAAAAAAAAAAAAAAATTTAAACGCTAGTTTTTGGTACTTTTAATACCGGCAAAGCCAAGAGTTGAATCCCAGGTCAAGTGAACTGCATCTAGTACACATTTTTTAACTTTTGGCTTTTTGAAGCGGAGTCTTAATACCCTGATGATACGTTATTACGAAACTTATTGAATATCACTTTTTACTCAACTATCAAAAGTCAAACCCACTTTTAGCTTTGATGTTCAACAGTTACTGGAGTAACTCACATGATCAATGAGGTAATCGAGATTTGGAATTACAAGCACATTATCGGACGCTATCAAATATATATATATATATAATTTACGCTAAATGTTGAAGCACATATTATGATGCATAAAAAATGCTGAACAAATAATAGATCGATAGATGAGTACATTTAACCGCGAGGAGTTTCTGTATTACGGAGTAGCTTTAGTCAACCGAGACGGCTTCCGGTTCAGTTCATACCGATGCGAGATCTAACTCCAAAGGAATAAAAATTTACGTAAAGGAAAAAAAGATTAATTTAAAGCGAAATCAGTGGCCTAGACTTTTATTTCACTTAACTATAGAGAGGATAATTCCGACCGCAGTACTTTTCAATTCAAGCAAAGTGCTTTGCTTTTCATCTCGCGCAAAAAAGACGATCGCCTCAGTGGCGGCAAGAAAGGACTGCCACTGCCACAACAAAGGAGGCTACAATTGCGAAGAAGTGATTCTTCACGGATGCAGTAGAATGAAAATAAAAGTGCGCGCGAGTGAAGGACATCCCCGTGATATTTCTCGCTACATCTGCCCGTGTAATGCACGCGGATGACGTCGGTATTGTCGAGGAGTTGCGCCTCCCGTTGACGGTGAGTAAAGAAAAACCGGAAGCACGGCCCGGCGCGTTCGCTCACGGATGTAGTGAGGGCAGAAGTGAGAGAGAGAGAGGTCGCGCGATCAGTACTGGAACGAATGACGCCCGCCACACTGTATGCTGTAATACGACTTTACCAGTTGTTCCCCCTCACGAATCAAGTTCGTGTTCTTGTCGTGATATAACTCTCTCTATCTCTCTCTGTCTTTCTTTTTCACTATCTTTATCTCTACCATCCCTTATCGTATTGTACAATATTTTATTTGCAAATTTTTATACGAATGCTGCAAGAATAAGAAGATTTATTTGTCAATGCATACTTGTTTTGCTCAGAGTAGTTTTCAAAGATTAAAGGCAGGTATCTCGCTAACCATTAAAGATCAATGATTATTTTTAATTTAAGCATAGTCATTTTTTTTGATAATTGTAATAATATTTTCGATTAAAGTTTATGGCAAGTTTGAGGCCTTGGACACTACACATCCATCAGTTGTGTAATGCCATGTAAGAATTTTTGATAATAGAGAATATTCTCTCGAAAGTTCACACGTGCAGCGAAAAAGAAAATTTACCCATTACGCAAATTCACGCGTACGTGACTCCCGATACCTCCTTCAATAATAAAAATAATAATAATAAAGATAATAATAAAGATATAATGTTAAAAGGAGTAAATCGTGAGAGGTACTCACGATTTTTCTTACGCAACATCAACTGCCACTGGATTGCAGCCCATGAGGTTAAAGCGTAACATGTCACCGACCAATCCGGATTGGATCGCGCAGTAGGGGGTTTAGTCCATATTAGCAACAGGTGCAGCGAATATGCACACATTTATTTATATTTATGTATAAATACAATCGGTTCCTACAGTTCACTCTCTTATTTAAATTATACTTGTAATCAAATTGTACTAGGAATAGTAGTAGGTCGAAGATAAATTATTAACCGAGTTCCTATCTTACTAGTCCTGATAAATTGTGTTTGAAAAGGTAAAATCGTAATTAAAATCATAATTCTTATTCGCTTTTTTTTAAATTAGAATTTTACTTTTTTAGAAATGTTCATAATTACAATAATGATAAAAGTGATTTCATTTTAATCCTGTACTGTGCAAGGAATTAGAAATTTTCAATTAAAATTAATTACTTATAATTAGCTTGTGTTAATTTAAACGGAACAAAAATGGTATATAATGCCGAACCTTTTCTGTTTTAAAATAAATTTTGAATATTTTCTGTTTACAAAACGCTATGTGCCATTTATAGACCCTGGTTTGGATGTATATAAAAGTGTGCTTTAATTTTTTATTTTTCAAAAAAAACCATGTATTTTCTTGGAATCTAAATGTAGAATGTTTTCTGAAGTATATATTTGAAATAATATTTCTCGTAGCTTTAGTGTATTTTGAAAAAAGTAGTTATTTACTTTAGAATATAAATAATGCAAAGTACTTTATCGGTTTTACACCCATTTTCAACAATAATCTACACTTATTAAAATGCAAATTCCTTAACATAAAAAAAAAATTTTTTACGGAAAGTATAACAAAATTTTATCTATATTTATAGATAATATTTTGTTTTAAAGTTAAAATTTTTTGCGCGGGTGATTATTGGAGGGTATTTATCGGTAGACACTACAGGATTAAAGGTTTCCAAAAACTACGAGAGGAAAAGGGGTATTCTTGCAAAAACGCTTGGATATGAAAAGTTTATATGTTTTATCAAGCTTGTAAACAAAAAGATCATAAAACGAAAGTTTTAGCACCAGATGCCTTTTTAATTCTGTCCATGTCCTGAATGTGCGACGAGTCGAAGTGAGAAGTTCTCACAGAAAGCATTTCTCGCTCGTCCCTTCGAAACAAAAACGACGATGAGCCGGCACATCGCAGTGGTGTCGAAGGAGAATTTCTCTCTCTCTCTCTCTCTCTCTTATATCTATCTATCTTCTCCCAATCTCCGATGAAAAGGCACTTGAACATTTCAAGGAGAAAAGTTCCCGATGATGGACTTGGACCACGTTTCGATCGGATTTTGAGAGCTGGGCGACAGAGATAACGCGCAGGCACTGCGGTTCTCTCGTTAATTGGAGCAGAAAAAGAATCTCGGGAACAATATTATTATGATTAATGTTACTCGGGATTTCGCGGAGTTCTTGCGAAAAATTTATGAGAAAATATTTACATTGCGCTTCGCAACGCGGGAGCTCGATCTGTGCAAATAAACTCGAACGAGTCCGCACATGGGAGCAAAGTCCAAACTTGGGCGAATGGATGCACATGGGATTCGTGTATCAATAGCCTCGCACCCTTTTAAAGTTCTCACTAATAAGATGCAGTCAATGTGGAACTGCTCCCCGGTGCCGTGAAAAACAGTTTTCCAGTTCGACTCTTACTCTTTCCCAAAGTAGAATAGAACTCGCAATGGCGCCCAAGAGGAATTAAAAACAAACACCCCGTTCCAAGTAATTTTGAATCTTGCATCCGTTCGACCTCGATTGAGTATTTTCCTCTGGAAAATGACGGGTAGCCGAGGAAAGTAGTACCGGAAACTCTTAATACGAGTGGCTGGATCTGGTACTGGTCGCTAACAGGAGACTATGCAAGGTTACGGAAAAAATGCCCCTAACAGATGTAATGAACGCCGGGGCCACTCGAAGGTTGAGACGCATCTCCGACCGCGGGAGTTCTCGAGGAGATCGTATTACGATGTGAGGGGCAAGGAGAGAGAGAGGGGGGGAGGGAGAGAGCGTGCAAAAAGGACATGAAACCACACGGCTACACATTGCAGTTGGTTGGTGGGCCATCGTGAGAAATGAAGGCACACAACCCGGTCTTTCCCAGGACTGTCTTTTCCCAATTTTTCGTCCTTTTCTTATCCGTCTTATTTATGCTTTTCATAAGGGAGACGACGATATGAAATGCTCGATCCGTTTTTCCCCTGAGTAGTAGTAGATGGTAAAGCGCGAGGGACCGCGCGCACAGCTGCGTCAATTAATTCCAATCCGTTTCGTCTGGCTATTTGCGTTATGACGTCAGCCCCTTAATGACCCCTACACATTGGGTGTATTCGCGTTAAATGTCGCGTCTCCGTCGGCTAGTACTTTTTATTGTCCCCCCGACACCCATTTTTACTTTTATTGCGCCTTGGTATCAGTTGCGCCTTGATGGTCCGAGTTCTCACGCGTCCTCCACTGTGATTGGAGAGTGAGCGACAGAAATCAAAATGACCAACTGCTAATACGCGAAACATTCGTACGCTTTCAAATGGCGAGTTATGGCTCGAGTAAAACAACGAGGAGGCGATAAGGATCGAGTGCTCGGAAGAAAAGAAAGTTGGACGTGGTCGGGGGTAAGTCGTGGAAAGATAGCTCGTGGCAAACATACTGACCTGCTGGGGTACCGTGTCTGCGGGGGAGAAGCTCGAGAGGCCGGTGAGGGGTGCAAGGGAGGCGCAGGAGGAGGCCCTCGAGGGTGGCGGCGTGTGCCCGGGACTCGGACTCCCGCTGCCGCAGCTGCTGGTGCCGCCGCTCGAGGCCAGGCTCACACTGTCGGCGCGACCCCGCCACGGCGAGACTGACACGTGCTTCAGCATCCCACCGATGATCCTCTAGTCGATGATGCCGCTGCAAACCCTACAGCAGAATGGACCAAAGAGATGTACACAGAGAAGGGGAGAAAGCGGAAGGGCAAAGCAAATACGAGGGTCATTTTTATGGAGCGAGCGGCGCGATGAAAGGACGCGATCGGAATGAAAAACCGCGTCCGCCCAGTTTTCCGGCGGAAGAGGCGGAGGACGGCTTTTCTTTGTGCGCGGGGGAGGAGGTGCTTACCTGCGCTTAACTACGGGACAAACGCGAAGTTAATAATGCGCGACATGCTGAAATTTTTGTCACCCGCACCCACGAGGCTTTTGCGTCGCGATCCCCGGGTTGACCTCGGGCTTATTTGAATAATTTTGCATGCTTGCTCATGCTAATCGCGATCCAAGAGAGAGCGCGTACTTGATTTATGCATGTATTCCGTATTGTTATGACGGATGGGGCACCGATGAGTGATCACGTGGGAGCGAGTGTATTCTCGAATCGAACGGCGTTGTCCTGTTGTTGTCCCCGTCATCGTCGTTGTTCGTAGTTCGATCACGGGTTGAACAATGCTTTGAATTTATTGGCTGATATGGAAAAAATACCGGCGTGAGTTGCGCACTCGCGTTGTTGTACGACTGCACGTAAAAAAAGCCGCCCGAAGCAATGAGAGCACTCGCAAGTAAACAAGCTATTCGATTGGCGATCTTTATGCAAATGGGATAAAAATAATATCGCCAAGCTTTTTAGCCGAGCGGCATTACAGTTAAGCTAGCACGCGCTTATTCAGGAGGTGCGGCAAATTTAAAGGAAATCTGTGGGTGAAGAAGAAACAAGCAGCACGAATTTAATTGAATCTCCACGAGCACACCCGCACATGGCTTGCTCCGATTGTTAAAGCGCGACTCACCGTCACCAAGTGCTGTGCGCTCCTCGAACTTTGCCTTCGTCCGGATCGTCCTGGTTGGTCTTCACTACTCGCGGACGTCAATGCACGTTATTCGTGTTTGCGTGACAAACAGGTGTGATCGAGCGACGGTCCATGGTGGCGATGTGCACTAGGTTACCACTGGTGCGCGCACCTCGAGTGCGCCGAGGAAAGTGCGGACAGCGAGCGTACGTCGGGCACGTCTGGACTCGCGCGACGCTCGACTACGACTGAGACTTCGGAGGTACGCGCGCGTCGGCGAAGGAGCCCGACCTTTCTGTCGAGGCGGGGGCGTCGGGCCCGGAGAGGGGGTCGAGCGCGTGGACCGAGAGTCTGCGCGAAAGCGGGGGAAAGGAGGAGACGAAGGGCAGAGCCGGTCATTTTTTTATTTTCTTTTTATTTTTTATGCGTACTCCGAAGCCTTTTCTTCTCTCCGTTTTTGCGCCATAAATGTGAGAAACTCTAATAAACTTATCAGGCGGCTCGTCTTTAGACATAACCACGATCACGGAATTCGGCGGACTTGTCGTAGTCCAAAAAATCCTCGCCTAGAATACTCTTTTATTGCTTCGGCGTATAATTATGCGTCTCTCTCGATCTGATTTCTGCGGACTCCGATAATCCTATTAACAGGTAGTCTACCTTTTATAACTTTACAATAATGTAGCTTGGGCTTTCCTCGACTTGTACGAGATCTCTCGCGAACCATAAATTATGCATAATTTTATGATTTACAATGCTCAATGGTCTGGACGTTCATTACTCTATTAGATAAAATTAATGTTGCGAAGTCGGTGCGAATGCATTCCTTGGCGGTTATAAACACCACAAGAGAGTGCATTCTCAAATTTGACTGCTTTAGAGAATTTTTTAAATTACTCACACTTGCCGTGAGTATATTTTGTATGGAAATGATTCTTTCAAGACTTGGAAATGCATATCGCCACATCCACAATAAAAAAGTTACGTCCGTTTATAAGCAGGACTCGATTCTCACGTGTTGTTGAAAAACGGAAAAGTTAACAATAACAATTGGAAAAGCCGAGATGAAATTTCATTCATTCCCCTCAGGAGTGTCTGTATCAAACTCAAATAATTGAGTGTCGGGTAAATCACAAGAACTATCGGCTATCGACCTCATCTCAGGCGCGTTCGACTCGTAAAAGTGAAAAAGATCAAAGTGGAATCGGAAGCGATTATTCAAGTTGCTGAGAGACGAAAGGGAGATTTGATTTTGGATTCGCAGAGCGTCCTCGTATACCTGCATTGTTGGTCCCTGTATATTGTTGCCTGAAGGGAAACACGCGCCCACCGTATTTTGATGGGCCGCATAAGAATGAGTCCCTAGATAGGCGCTAGAGGCCCCCAAGGATTCTTGCAAGTGCGTTGGAGGAGGGACCACTCGAGGCCAAATTCGACTAGTAGATTGATTTTACCTTCCTACCGATGCCTGTGAATTCAGGTTCCTTCCTAACATCGATTTTCGAGTTGCTCGTTTGCTTATTTTGAAATGACCTCTTAATTCATCGATTTCGGATGTCCCATGATGAATTACAAATGGCCTTTTCTTGAATTTTCATATTGGCTCCAATACATGGTTTTCTCGTAATGTAATCGAGCACAATTTAATTCAGTCGGAGGAGAAGGTGATCGGCGCTTACTGCCACCTCAGAAACTTACGAAATAACCTCCGATTCTTTATATTTGTTTTGTGACTGGTTTTACATGAATTCTAATATAAACTAAAGGTCCGAACGCATTATAGTCTTAAACGCGTCTATCAGTTAAGCTTTGACGTGGTTCCCTCCTTCTACGGTAATAGACAAGCATTCGATTTCCCCTTATTTTATGACTCGGACTCACGAAAATCGCTGCACACGCAAATTTTCTATTTGAGTTTGAAACGTCCAGTCCGTTTATCCAAGACTCAAGAGACATCCTTAGGAAAAACACGAACGAAAAAAAAGGGGGGCTCGAGCGAATTAGGGTCACAAAACAAGAGGTTGCGAAGAAAAGCGGAAGGCTCGAAAAGAGAAAGGAGCGCCCGGCCTTTTTCTATTGCCGTGCAATAAAGCCTGCAACAATGTATCGAGAGTTCGATCTTTGTGACCTGTGGAGGAGGAGGGTCGAGATCTCGGGCAACGAGTGCTTCTCATCATCCACCGTAGCATCTCTCCCTCTGCATCTCTCTCTCTCTCTCTCTCTCTCGCTCTGTCTCTCTCTCTGTCTGTCTCTCTCTCTCTCTCTCTCTCTCTCTCTCTAACGCCGAGGCCACAATGATGGAGGCGTCAATTTTCCGATCTCGTGCCTGTCTCTATCCTGTAGAGCTCATTGTATCAGTGCGACTTCGATGGAAAGTGACTACAGGAGGAAATTACGCCTACGCCGGGAAAGGACTATCTGGAGGTGTCGCGAGTACGCGTGGGAGAATCAGTCACTTGTTCGCCGAACTTTCAGACGTGCGAATCGCTTTGAAGCCTGAGAAAACGTCGATGAAAAGCGCTGATAATGAACGTTTTGGCTCATTTATACTTGCGCACGGGTATTTTACTTTATCTTTTTATAAAGTTGATGAGTTAATTGATGGGAACTCTACTCGGAAATTGGCCTACATTTACATGTAAGACGCATTCTCATCGATTTACAATTTATAATTAGCGGCGTCTTTATTGTCGGAATGTTGCTAAGAATAGTTTGACGCTGGATAGCGAGTTGATTTTTACAAACAAGGTCTCGGTAAAAAATGGTCTTCGTAAGAAAAATGATTTCGAGTAGTCGATTAGAATACAGTTTACCTGCAGCTCTTGAGGTCGTAATTGGGCGCTCCAATGCAAATACAGATGCAGATAGAAAAAAAAAAGCGGAAACCGAAGGGATCCTCCACATTTAAAGATCTGGGTGGGATCGGATGCTGAGACTTCGGAAAAATGCGAAGACGCGGAGCGGTCACGCCGAGTAATTTAAAGCGAATCTCGGATACCCCGGGTCCTCGACCCTACGGATGCTGGGGCCGAGCGCACGGACCGGAACCCCGAACCGCTGAAACTGTGCGCAAAGGAATTCCGAAATTACACCTTTCACGCCGAAACCTGGAGAATAGCAAGGGAGGCTGGCGGAGTGGGAGGGGGAGGAAGAGCCCGCGGGATCGAGGCTGGACCGCGCGGCACATGCTCTACTCCAGTTCAATGTGGCTGCAACAATTTGCTTTTCTGTCGGTGTCAATGAGTCTTTGTAGCTCAAAGGAACTCCGGAGCGTATATTGCTCGCTCACGACAAAGACGCGCTTTTTGTCAATGGACAAATTCTCTGTTTATTATACCCCGGGGAAGATTGATGCAGCGGTAACAGGAATTTTTCGCTCTGCATTCTCATTGACATCGAGCCAGACAATCATTTTTTACAATTACGGACGCATGAAGAACCAATTGATGAATGACATAATGAAGACAGTAAATAAACCTGAAAAGCAAAATAAAAAATATATCCACGTTACGTTTTATTGATATTTCCTCCTGTATTACCGAGACGTATGAAATTTTGTTTCCTCACTTGGCTTTAATGTATTCTTAAATAAAACTTATTCATCCGATATTTTTATTCGTTTATCATAATAAAAAATTTTTGTCGCGCATATGATTTTACGGAAAATATAAATCATCACAATGGACTTCACTATACTAGGCTTGGGTCATTTTTACATTCCTTGCGGTAAGAACCATGGTATATCGCAACGTGGAAACAACGAAGACAAGAAAGCAGAAGCTACAAAAGACATTAGAATATAAATAACAAATGGACTCGGCAGAATGTAATTGATTGGATTTCGTTCGGACAAAGACGGAGACAAATTTGGGATACCGCGAGCGACAATGGCATGTAGTCATTTTCTTTTTTTCTTTTTTTGCCATTGCAGTATAAAGTGCATATTGGTCAATTCGCGTGTCTCAAGTAGTAACCCGAGGTCATAGACATCGAGGTTGCTGACGATGGTCCTTTTCAAGGATTCGCGATCAAGGAAACCCTGTGTCTCGGAGATGCCACGTTCGGAACATTCATTTACGCGAA